>CM035108.1:44170539-44691799 GCA_020205505.1 Panax japonicus | reverse complement strand
AATAAGGAAACAAAATCTTACTTCAATAAGGACTCTCCCACTATTTAAACAAGCTATCGAAATAAATGTACCAGATCCGGGCCATTAAATAAATTGAGCTACACATTGACTAAACCCAAATAATCACATCCTAACAACTATTAACCTCTCACAACACACATCCCAACAATCAATAACCTCTCACAACAAAGTCTAAACCCTAGCTGTTATAAATTGTGGATTTGGGCTCCGTTCTCGTATCGTAGTTCGGAGGCGTTGTTGGGTTACAAAGGACGATCAATTGCAGAAAGATTTTTGCACCAAAAGTTCTATCACGCTTCATATGAATTTATTATTTCGTTTTTGTGTAAATGTCGTGGCATGAATCATATTATTCCTTTAGATAGAGTCGGGGATAATTCGTGTCATCGCAACGATGTTGGAGAATGCTCTTCATAGTGATGCAATTCTCTCACCAATTAATTAAGTAGATATGTCAAATTGGTGATCCGTAAAAATTGTTCAATTCTTCCATTCGTGAAAATAAGATTTGTTAAATCTTATAGCCAAGAATTAGTCCTTTAACTAACTATATTTTGTTAAATCTTATAGCCAATTCTTGACATTTATTTTGTTTGTTTTAAATATATTTGCTTGAATTCATGATCCACCTATAAGATTGTTAGTAACTCGGGGTATTTTTGATAAAAAGAAATCTGTCTTGGAAGTACTTTACATATTAGGAAATTCAGCAATTTTAAATTTCATTTTCATATTACCGAAAATTCATATTTTCCGAAATCCTAGTTGCTTTTACTGCACTCTAAAAATATATGGTTGTCCTAAGACATGTGTCTGCCTTACTGCCTAATTGTTTCAAGCATTATCTTGCATGACTAGAAGCTAGAGCTGACAATATAATTGGTTAATTGTCGGATCAAACTATATTAAGTGGAACTAAATGGGCTGGTTAACCATTTTTATTTATTTGGGTTGGTTAAAGTTTGGAACCATATTTTTAAAAATAAATATAGTTCCAACCCGGTTAACCATTTTTCGACTAATATTTTATTCCAAATTCAAATCAAAAGTTCTTTCCATCCATATTTACATATTCAAGAAGCTCAACCACCCACCCCACCCCACCCCACCCCATGCCACGCACCCCCTCCACCCCCACCCCACCACTCCCTCCCAAAAAAAATTATATTTAGCGATAATAATTTTTTTTCATACAAACATATCTCATAGCATCACTTAAGGAGCCTAAATTCAACTCCTTATATCCGTCTCTCTATCTATTGTATATATATATATATTAATTTCATTTTTAAAAAATTTGTTTAAAAGTTAAAACATCTTAAAATGGTTACTATGGTTAATATGGTTTTTAACCATAACCATGTGGTTCGAACCCACATAACCCATATTAAAAATAGTTAATATGGTTTTAGTTCTTAAATAGAACCATAACCATATTTTGAAAACCAAAACCAACCCATAACCATATTTTGCCACACTTACTAGAAGCAGATACGGTAAGACCTCAACTTTTATGAATAAAGATGAATTTTCTATAAATATCATTTTTGAATATTATGGAATGAATTTGATATAATGTTATAGTTGTGGGTAATATTTATAAATTTTATAAATTACGCAAGTTATTATATAATATTCGATTGGTCGGGATATATTCGTTTTAACAGTGAATATTCGTACAAACGGCACAATCATTGGTGGACCCCACAACGGAATTATTGTCGGATTGAGAAAATGACAAAAATACTTTATGAAAATAACGGCGGAAGTTTTACCGTTAACTGTTGAAACACCCGGTGTTAAAAGTACAGTAATACGCGTGGTTGTATAGTAGCACACGATATTAATTATTGATGTTTGCGTGAGAAATCACTTAGTTTTATTCAATTATTGCTACTGTAATTGCTGCATAGTATCTCACGTTATTTGATTCAGTTATTGTCAATATTTTTTATATTATTAAATCAATAATTGAGATGACAAAGTTATTAATATTATTATTTTCAATGTTAACGATGTCTAGAAATTCTGTGTCACCTAATTGCGCGCCAATAGGAAGAAATCCTTAATGGAAAGCACCCTTTTTCCTGGGAACGACCTGGTCGATTAATATTGTGAATTATAATAATGATGATAAATTTTGTTTTATTAGTATTATTAATGTAATAAAACAGAAAAGTTTTTTATATAAAACAGAATACTTTTATAAAGTTATCTGTTTTATTATATTATAAATAGAATATATTATATTCTATTATGTATAGTATTTTGCATAGTAAAATCTATTTATATAAAATAGAATACTTTTATAAGGTTATCTGTTTTATTAGACTATAAAAAAAATATATTATATTTTATTATGCATAGTGTTGCATAGTGTCTGCATAGTATTTTGCATAGTAAAATCTTTTTATATAAAACAGAATACTTTTATAAAGTTATTTGTTTTATTAGATTTTAAATAATATATATATATATATATATATATATATATATATATATAGAATATATTATATTTTATTGCATAGTATCCTTTCAATTTTTTTATAAATAAGATGCTTAGTTAGAATTGAAATCACACTAGAAATTCAGAGAATTCTTCTTTTATAATCTTGAGTGTAAGACCCCAAATTTTATGAAATAAAAGTATTCAATTTTCTTATAATTACTATTCAATAAATGGTTAAATTGATAAAAGTTTAAAGTTAAAGGTGATATATATAAATATTTTAAATAAGCAAGTGGTTATAAAATACTCATTGTTGTCGGGAAATATTCGTTTGGTCATGGAATATTCTTCCTGTCGGGGAATATTCATACGACGGAGCAGTCTTGTGTGGGCCCCATAACGAAAAGGGATTGGATGAAGGAAACGACAAGTATGAGTTTTTATAAATAACGGCGTAGTTGTTACCGTTAACACAGTTGGAATACCCGGTGGTTAAAATACAATAATACGCGTCGTTGCACAGTAGCACACGGTATAGCATAGTATTTTTGAATTATTGATTCTTACGTAAGAAGGCACTACTCAATAATTGTTACAATAATTATTGTTCAATATTTTATTTTATTGATTCAATACTTGCTACGTTGATATTTTATATTACTGTTGTTTCAATAATTGTTACTACACAGTATTTTTCATTATCGGAACAATAATTCATATTATCTGAATAATATTATTAGATAACATTATTGGCAATGTCTAGAAAGTTCTGTCTAAGGAGAGGTTTGGTCACCTAATTACGCGCCAGTAAGGTAAAATTCTTATTGAAAAGCCCCCTCTTTCCTAGGAACGGTCTGGTTGTCAGTATTGTGATTCTGTAATATTATTTGTGAATAATTAATTATTGATTTATATAATGAGAAAAATATTCATTTTATGTGGATATAGATGGAGAAAATTTTTAAAGTGACAATTGTTGAAAATCGATATTTTATTTTTTCTGATAAAATAATTCATTTAAATATATTATTATATAATTATAATATAATAATGATGATATTTTTACAATGAATATGGGATATATGAGTATATGAGGAGAAAGAGTATTTTTGTTGCATTAAATGATTAACACATGTTTTATGTGTCGGTGGACCCCATTTCTTGACTAAAATTTGATTATAGCCTGTTAAATCGTCCGTTTATGGATTTTGGTCAATTTTTGTTTGGAATTTGGAAAAATTTTCTTCTGCAAAGTTGTAGATAATGAAATTTCCTATGAAAAAGACACGTGATTTGAATTTTTCTGATAAAAGGGCTATTTATTATGAATTATTGAAGTTTCATAGTTTCGAAATAATTGGTTTTTGAAAGTTTTAATTATTTTTAATTACAAAAATGTTTTTTTGGTTTTTGTCATTATTTTGTGGCTGAATTCAGATGGTCAAGGTGGGCTAAGGAAAATAATATAAATATATTAATATTTTATTAAATTTTCTGCTTTGGTGTTCTAAGCAATTTCCTATAAATAGGGTGCTTAGGTTAGAATTGAAAATCGCATCAGAAACTGAAGTTTTCTCTCTATATTATCGAGTGTATTTTGTGAGTATTTAGATATCTTAAGTATTGCTATACGGTGCAAGTTCGTTCAGCGTTATATCCGACATTCCAGTATTGCTCTTTTAAGGTAAGGGATGGTAAGGGGTTTTAAGGGATTGTAATGGATGTTTTTTCGTAATGATGTTATTCTTTCAATATCATTATACCGAAATATTGGTATAGATTTTATTGTGGAATTTCTACATTTTTGTGTTGGGGTTACTATTCACGTATATGACACTATTCACATATACGACACTATTCATGTATATGATATTTTTTACGTATACGGTACTATGTATGAATACGGAGTACTATTCACGAATTACTACTCATGAGTTACTATTTATGAGTTACTATTCACGAGTTACTATTCACGAATTACTATTCACGGGTATTATTCACGACAAAATTGGTTTCTTTTTCTGACCAAATTATTGTTGATTTATAAATATTACTCTTGAAATTAAATGTAGTTGTTGATCCTATTATTTTTATTATCATATATAAAATTTTTATAACCATGGTGATGGAATTTCTCTTTGACTTGAGTGTAAAGATGGGTAAAGTATTGGTATGATTGTGACTATGGGTTCTCTTTGGCCAGTAGTGCAAAGTTGAATTGTTGACTAGTATGATCATGACCATTGAATTTACAATAGAATATTTTTAGCTTAAGTGCAAGGTGAATTGATCAACATGGTTATAATTATGTTTTATATAAATTCTGAAATGATTATGTATTTCTTTGAGATATAAATGTCTTTGGCCTGTAGTGCAAAGATGACCTGTTGTTGAATATCTTTGGCTTATAGTGCAAAGATGACTGGTTGTTGAATATCTTTGGCCTGTAGTGCAAAGATGAACTGTTGATGAATATCTTTGGCCCGTAGTGCAAAGATGAATTTATTAGTATTATTATGAACAGGAACTGTGATTTGGTATAACCATGATCTTTGATGTTTCAGGTAAAGACAGGTGATGAAAATTATCTTCGTCCTGAATGCGAATTTAGAACTGTAATTATGATTATGAGTTCTTCACATGATTGTGGACAGGAACTGTTGATTGATGTTACAGGGTTAAAACATTGTTGGTGGACTTTTAACATGAAGAAGATAATAAACTTTATGGTCTATTTGACTCTTCTAATGGATTGCTCGTTCCACTGCAACTATGGTTGAAAAGTTTTATCATCTACCATATGTTCTAAATCTCTGATTTATTACTGATGAAGGCTATTGATAATTTAATTATCTTTAGTCATGATATTCTTTACTGGGCTATTTGTGCTCACCCTTTTGCTTCACAATTCCTTTCAGGTAATCAGAGTGTAGCTGGGTCGAGCGGGGGTAAAAGGGGAATAGAACGGTGGTCTGTAGCTGTGGAGGTTCTCCATAAACAGTATAAAAAAGTGTGTTGTATTTTATACATCATTTAGTAGTTATATTTGGTGAACCAAATAGGGTGAGGCGAACCCAACGTTGGAAGTGTGTTTTTGCCACTATCATACAAGATGTCTAATGACATACAACCTCGTGTTATCATAAGACATAGTTGTGCACATCCACTTGCTGAGTATATCTACAAGCACTACCTATATGATCTTGGAGTATATTTGAAATATAATTTTCACTTGGAGACAACGGAGATAATTATATGTCAAGAGAAGACTCACCATTGGAAAGAAGATGATAGTAATCTTCTCTTTTTTCTTTGGGGTCTATTGGGTCGACCAAGGATAATTCAGTGGGCATATGATATCTATCATAACCTAGACGCATGGCCTCCCATGTACGAAGGTTTCCTTGAGCACTTCCCAAAGATTTTAATTTCTAAAATAGTTATTGACTGTACATTTATGTAAGGTGCCATGGTGACGTGCTATTCAAGGTTGGGACATGAGTCACAGTTCACAATATATGTGTTGTTATATTTTGCACGACAATTGTAGTAATAAAGTTGTAGTTATTTTTTGTACCATATTTTTGGCGACTCGGAATAGGTTGGTTGGATTGGACCTATTTTGGAGTCGTTACATTTGGTATCAGAGCTATAAGTAAAGATCCCCGAGCCTCTTGTTGGTGACTTCTTGTTGATGGGGGATGCACCGAAGCCAGACTCTCCGTAGGGGACGCCGTTCTGCGCTGGCAAGCTGATAAATAACAATGTAAGGTGCTGACACAAGTTGCTGTCTAAAGTTATATTTGGTATTAGAGCTTAGGGATATGATCTCTGGCGGAGATAAGGGAATCGAACTAGGAGGGGAGAGACGAGTAATATCCTTCGCTAGTGTGTCCTACCTAAGCTTATTTGTTGGTTAGTCATAATATCGGGATATTATGTGATATGTTAATTTATTCAATTAACCCTTGTTTTGAAGTTGTATTCTAGAATGATATCTGAAATACAGGAGATTAGTAATGGAGAAATCATGATAACAGGGAAGATGAAATCTGAAATGAAAGCAAGATATTCTCAACTCTTTGAAATACCAGGTACGTAAATTTCGGGGACGAAATTTTATAAGGAGGAGAGATTGTAAGACCCCGAATTTTATGAAATAAAAGTATTCAATTTTCTTATAATTACTATTTAGTAAATGGTTAAATTGATAAAAGTTTAAAGTTAAAGGAGATATATGTAAATATTTTAAATAAGCAAGTGGTTATAAAATACTCATTGTTGTCGGGGAATATTCGTTTGGTCGTGGAATATTCTTTCCGTCGGGGAATATTCGTACGACAGCACAGTCTTATGTGGGCCCATAACGAAAAGCGATTGGATGAAGGAAACGACAATTATGATTTTTTTATAAATAACAGCGTAGTTGTTACCGTTAACACTGTTGGAATACCCGGTGGTTAAAATACAATAATACGCGTCATTGAACAGTAGCACACGGTATTGCACAGTATTTTTGAATTATTGATTCTTACTTAAGAAGGCACTACTCAATAATTGTTACAGCAATTACTGTTCATTATTTTATTTTATTGATTCAATAATTACTACGTTGATATTTTAAATTACTGTTGTTTCAATAATTATCACTACACAGTATTTTCTATTATCGGAGCAATAATTCATATTATCTGAATAATATTATTAGATAACATTATTGGCAATGTCTAGAAAGTTCTGTTTAAAGAGAGGTTTGGTCACCTAATTGCGCGCCAGTAAGGAGAAATCCTTATTGGAAAGCCCCATCTTTCCTGGGAACGACCTGGTTGTCAGTATTGTGATTCTGTAATATTATTTGTGAATAATTAATTATTTATTTATATGATGAGGAAAATATTCATTTTATGTGGATATAGATGGAATTTTTTTTTTAAAGTGACAATTATTGAAAATCGATATTTTATCTTTTCTGATAAAATAATTTATTTAAATATATTATTATATAATTATAATATAATAATGATGATATTTTTATAATGAATATGGGATATATGAGTATATGAGGAGAAAGAGTATTTTTGTTGTATTAATGATTAACACATGTTTTGTGTGTCGGTGGACCTCATTTCTTGACTGAAATTTGATTATAGCTTGTTAAATCGTCCGCGTGTGGATTTCGGTTAATTTCTGTTTGAAATTTGGAAAAACGATCTTCTACAAAGTTGTAGATAATGAAATTTCCTATGAAAAAGACATGTGGTTCAAATTTTTCTGATAAAGGGCTATTTATTATGAATTATTGAAGTTTCATAGTTCCGAAATAATTGGTTTTTGAAAGTTTTAATTATTTTTAATTACAAAAACGTTTTTTTGGTTTTTGTCATTATTTGGTGGCTGAATTCAGATGGTCAAGGTGGGCTAAGGAAAATAATATAAATTTATTAATATTTTATTAAATTTTCTACTTTGGTGTTCTAATCAATTTCCTATAAATAGGGTGCTTAGGTTAGAATTGAAAATCACATCAGAAACTGAACTTTTCTCTCTATATTATCGAGCGTATTTTGTGAGTATTTAGATATCATGAGTGTTGCTATACGGTTCAAGTTCGTTCAGCGTTATATCCGACATTCCAGTACTGCTCTTTTGAGATAAGGGATGGTAAGGGATTTTAAGGGATTGTAAGGGATGTTTTTTTTGTAATGATGTTATTCTTTCAATATCATTATACCGAAATATTGGTATAGATTTTATTGTGGAAGTTCAACCTTTTTGTGTCGGGGTTACTATTCACGTATACGACACTATTCATGTATATGACATTTTTTACGTATACGGTACTATGTATGAATACGGAGTACTATTCACGAATTACTATTTATGAGTTACTATTCACGAGTTACTATTTATGAGTTACTATTCACGAGTTACTATTCACGGCAAAATTAGTTTCTTTTTTCTGACCAAATTATCGTTGATTTATGAATATTGCTCTTGAAATTAAATGTAGTTGTTGATCCTATTATTTTTATTATCATATATAACATTTTTATAACCATGGTGATGGAATTTCTCTTTGAATTGAGTGTAAAGATGGGTAAAGTATTGGTATGATTGGGACTATGGGTTCTCTTTGACCAGTAGTGCAAAGTTGAATTATTGACTAGTATGATCGTGACCATTGAATTTACAATGGAATATTTTTAGCTTAAGTGCAAGGTGAATTGATCAACATGGTTATAATTATGATTTATATAAATTCTAAAATGATTATGTATTTCTTTAAGATATGAATGTCTTTGGCCTGTAGTGCAAAGATGACCTGTTGTTGAATATCTTTGGCTTATAGTGCAAAGATGACCGGTTGTTGAATATCTTTGGCCTGTAGTGCAAAGATGAATTGTTGATGAATATCTTTGGCCCGTAGTGCAAAGATGAATTTATTAGTATGATTATGAACAGGAACTGTGATTTGGTATAACCATGATCTTTGATGTTTCAGGTAAAGACAGGTGATGAAAATTATCTTCGTCCTGAATACGAATTTAGAACTGCAATTATGATTATGAGTTATTCAAATGATTGTGGACTGGAACTGTTGATTGATGTTACAGGGTTAAAACATTGTTGGTGGACTTTTAACATGGAGAAGATAATAGACTCTTCTAATGGATTGCTCGTTCCGCTGCAACTATGGTTGAAAAGTTTTATCATCTACCATATGTTTTAAATCTCTGATTTATTACTGATGAAGGCTATTGATAATTTAATTATCTTTAGTCATGATATTCTTTACTGGGCTATTTGTGCTCACCCTTTTGCTCCACAATTCCTTTCAGGTAATCAGAGTGTAGCTGGGTCGAGCGGGGGTAAAAGGGGAATAGAACTGTGGTCTGTAGCTGTGGAGGTTCTCCCTAAACAGTATAAAAAAGTGTGTTATATTTTATACATCATTTAGTAGTTATATTTGGTGAACCAAATAGGGTGAGGCGAACCCAACGTTGGAAGTGTGTTTTTGCCACTATCATACAAGATGTCTAATGACATACAATCTCGTGTTATAATAAGACATGGTTGTGCACATCCACTTGCTGAGTATATCTACAAGCACTACCTATATGATCTTGGAGTATATTTGAAATATAATTTTCACTTGGAGACAACGGAGATAATTATATGTCAAGAGAAGACTCACCATTGGAAAGAAGATGATAGTAATCTTCTCTTTTTTCTTTGGGGTCTATTGGGTCGACCAAGGATAATTCAGTGGGCATATGATATCTATCATAACCTAAACGTATGGCCTCCCATGTACGAAGGTTTCCTTGAGCACTTCCCAAAGATTTTAATTTCTAAAACAGTTATTGACTGTACATTTATGTAAGGTGCCATGGTGATGTGCTATTCAAGGTTGGGACATGAGTCACAGTTGATATATATTTGTATCAAAACTCACAACATATGTGTTGTTATATTTTGCACGACAATTGTAGTAATAAAGTTGTAGTTGTTTTCTGTACCATATTTTTGGCGACTCAGAATAAGTTGGTTGGATTGGACCTATTTTGGGGTCGTTACATTGAGCGTATTTCTTTAGAGTTTTCAGATGTTTTGAGTGTAAAAAAATAGTATAAGTTTTCTTCAAGAATATCCTCGCCCTACTAGTCGGAATACTCTTCTTTTACGGTAAGGGATATTATTTGTTGTACTCGTAAGGGGTATTATTTCTTTCGTCTTCATGAAGAGAACTTCTGTTATTCCATTCTTTATTATTATGTTGGAATAACTTGTCTATACGAAGTACCGCATACATGGTGAAATTCTTTTGTTATTCCATTCTTTATTATTCTGTTGGAACATCCTGTCTGTGCGGTTTACGCATGACTTGGATCCGTTCTTTATTATTCTGTTGGAACATCATGTCTATGCGGATTACGCATGACCTGGTTCCATTCTTTATTATTATGTTAGAATAACATGTCTGTGCGGTCTATCTCATGCATGGTGATTTCTTTTATTATTCTATTATTTATTATTCTGTTGGAATTAATAACATGTCTATATGGATTATCACATATATGATGAATGATCCTTTATATTCATTCCTTATTAAATTTTGGAAATGATCTGTCTAAGTGGATTACCGCATGGCGGACAAAAATCCATTTGCAGTTTCATATATTCTCTTATACTCAGTTGGTTAAAGTTTTGGCTTCTATACTCCATGAAATTAATGGAATATCCTTAATATTTGCGCTTCATCTAGTATCTTTTCATGGAAATATTCTTCTGAGCATTCTTGAATTTTATTTCACAAAGCACTATCATGTTGACAATTTGGACGTTATTGAGTTCAGGATAAATTAATTTATAAATCTTTAAAATTTATTCTTGAACTTATTTTATTGAATTGTCATCATCCTCATGTTTATAATATGTTGAAAGTCATCTGTGGCCTGTATATCATAGATGAACTTGGTATGATTATGACCAGGGATTAATTGGTATAATCATGACCGTAATGTTACAAATGATGTGGTAAAAGTCCTCATTGGCCCGTAGTACATTAATGGACAGTTGTTGGCATAATCATGACCATTGATGAATACACGAATATCTTTGGCCTGTAGTGCATGGATAATTTGTGGTCGTGATACTAATGAATATCATTGGCCGTAGTGCAGGGATGATGTGGATTATTTATTAAGCTGAGTCTCAGCGATAAAAGTAATGAAAAACATTTTAAATCATAGAAGATATTAGATTTTATTCTCTACTTGACTCTTCTAATGGATTGCTTGTTCCGCTGCAGTTAAACTTGATGTTTTTTATATTTTATCAGTTTAACACAGTTGAAGACTAATGATAATTTATTCTGCATTATCTTAGTCATAATATTTCTTACTGGGCTAGTTGAGCTCGCCTTTTTTACTTTCATTGTTCTCTTCAGGAAATGAGAACGTAACGGGGAGTAGTCGGGAAACGGAGTGACAGTTCAGATGATAGCATTAGTAGTCCTCACTATTCTATGAAATAGTGTGAAAATAAATGTATTGAGGACATATTTTGAGTTTGAAAACTCACAACTTATGTTTTGTCGTATTTTACACGACAGTTGTATAATTAAGTTTTTATTTGTATTTTGTACCTTGTATTTGACGACTCAGAATAGGTGATGTATACCTATTTTGGGGGCATCACAGTTGGTATCAAAGCTTAGGGATATGATCCATGGCTGAGATGTGAGACACGAACTAGGAAGGGAGAGACGGGGAATTTCTTCGCTAGTATGACCTACCTAAGTTTATTTGGTATTTAATTAGTCGGTCAGAGTATAGGGATAATATGTGATATGATAATTAACCCTTGTTTTGTGGCAGTATCTGAAAATGACATCCGAGAATGTTGAGAATAACAATGGAGCACAGGAGACCGTTGAGTCTCCACAAATCAATAATTAGGATAATGTGCATCAGGAAGGCGACAATCCTCATGCAAACAACAACACTGACCAAATGATGAATGATGGAATGTTCAGAGGCTTTATGCAATTCATGCAACATCAGGCGAGAGCGGCTCCCGTCCAAAATTTAGGTGGAAACATTGGAAACTCTCGAACGGTCATCGCTAAACAGTTCAAGGAGCTGGGACCACCGGTGTTTATTGGAGAGCCAAAACCACTTAAGGCGGAGACGTGGATAAAGCAGATCACCAAGATATTTGATATCTTGGGATGCTCCGAGGAGCAAAAGGTTCCATTTGCCACCTTTATGTTGCGAGGAGAGTCAGATTACTGGTGGGAATCGGTAAATCGTACTCAACCTACCGCACTGAAGATATCTTGGGAGAAGTTCCAAGAACTATTCAATGACAAGTACTTTCCCGAAAGTATTCGTCACATGAAAGAGGTAGAGTTCATCAAGTTGGAGCAGAACAATATGATCGTGACGCAGTACGAAGCTAAGTTTGTCGAGTTGTCCCAATTTGCGTCTCACTTGGTTGATAATGAGGAAATAATGACGCGGATGTTTCTAAGAGGTTTAAAACCCAAGATACGTCAATATCTAATTTCTCATAAACTATGTTTGTATTCAGATGTTGTAAATAGGGCTCAATTATTGGAGCGCGATAACGAGTCAACTCAACCAAGAGAAAACTGCCGACAAAATGATAATACCAGTGGTAGAAGTCATCGAAGCGGTGACAACAAATGTGGAGGGAATCAACATGCCAGAAATGGTAACCACTTCGGTGGTAATCATGGCCAAGATAATAAGAATGGACATTTCAAGAAGAGGAGATTCAACAATGATGGAAAGACGTCAGCATCAGCACCCGTGGTTAAGGAAGGAGAACGACCACCTATCATATGCTTCAAATGCGGAGGGGAGGGACATATCAGTCCAAACTGCGCGATGCCATCCAAAGTGTGTTATAATTGTGGAAGGGAAGGTCACCTAGCCCGATTTTATCGTGCACCGAAGGCAAGTCCAATTGGAACGGTGACACAAAATACCGTCCCAGATAAGTCAAAACCAGTATTTTAAGGGAGAGCTTTTGTTGTGACCTCCCAGAAAGTAAGGAACCCGAACGAGGTCATCACGGGTAAGCTTATCATAAACTCTAGCGAAGTCTATACCATATTTGATACCGGTTCTACCCATTCTTTTATTTCTCCTACTTGCGCTCAACGATTAAATCTGACTTTGGAGAAATTAGACTTTGACTTATCTGTGGAAACTCCGTTGGGAGAAACCTTCATTACATCCACTCTTTATAAGTCTTGTTTGGTTCAAATCGTTACCCTCACATTACCTGTCGATCTTATTTCATTAAAAATACTTGTATTTGATGTGATTCTAGGGATTGATTGATTGATTAACTACTCATCATGCAAAAATTGATTGTTTTCGAAAGGTTGTTAGCTTTCATATTCCTAACCAACCTATTATGCGAATTCAAGCAACAAAACCATTAAAATCAATTACTGTCATCTCAAGCCATAAAGCTATTCGTTTATTAAAAAATAGATGTCAAGCTTTCTTAGCTCATGTCACAAATTTAAACAAAAATACGTCAGATTTGAATAATATTTCTATTGTTAATAAATTTCCTGACGTATTCCCTGAAGAACTTCTTGGCCTACCCCCAGAGCGTGAAATTGAATTTTGTATCGACCTGGAACCCAGTACAAAACCCATTTCTAAAGCCCCATATCGAATGGCTCTTATTGAACTTCAGGAGTTAAAGACCCAATTGCAGGAATTGTTAGACATTGGTTTAATTCGTCCTAGTACGTCTCCTTGGGGTGCTCCTATTCTATTCGTGAAGAAGAAAGATGGGAGTATACGACTTTGTATTAACTACCGGGAATTGAACCATGTCACCATCAAGAATAGGTATTTGTTACCTCGCATTGATGACCTGTTTGACCAGTTACAAGGAGCACGATTCTTTTCAAAGATCGACCTTCGTTCTGGATATCATCAGCTGAAGGTTAAAACTGAGGATATTCCATAGACTACCTTCAGAACTCGGTACGGGCACTATGAATTTTTAGTCATGTCTTGTGGATTGACTAATGCTCCTGCTGCCTTTATGGATATGATGAACCGAGTATTCAAGGAATATTTGGATCACTTTGTGGTCTTCTTTATTGATGATATCCTCATATACTCCAAAACTCGTTAAGATCATGAGCAACACTTGAGGCTGATACTCCAAAAGCTTTGTGAAAACAAGCTTTATGCCAAGTTGAAGAAATATGAGTTCTGGCTTGAGGAAGTAGCATTCCTTGGGTACGTAGTATCAAGTCATGGAATATCTGTTGACCCGGCAAAGATTGAAGCTATTCAAAGCTGGGAGCAACCTAAATCAGTGACCGAAGTACGTAGCTTTCTCAGATTAGCTGGTTATTATCGGAGATTCATGGAAGGGCTTTCTCGAATCGATACTCCATTAACTCAGCTGACTCAGAAAGATATAAAATTCGGTTAGAGCATCGAATGTGAGGAGAGTTTTCAGGAACTCAAGAGGAGACTCATTTCAGCACCTGTTCTGACAATACCATCTGGCTCGGAGTGATTTGTCATCTACAGTGATGCATCGCGCAAAGGGTTAGGATGTGTTCTCATGCAACATGGAACAGTCATAGCCCATGCCTCTCGGCAACTCAAAGAATATGTGTGAAGACCCCAAAACAGGTATACATCACCCATCTTGGGTCGCCAAATACATGTTACAAAATTCAAATACAACTTAATTATACAACAGTCGTGTAAAATACGACTAAATATAATCTAAGAGTTTTAATAAGAATATTATCATCTAGACAATATACAAACTCAATGGAGTCCTTATTACATTTATTGTCACACAACTTAACAGAATAGTGAGGACTACTAATGCTATCATCTGGACCGTTACTCCGTTCCCCGACTAGTCCCGACTACGTTCTCATTTCCTGAAGAGAATAGTGAAAGAAAGGGTGAGCTCAACTAGCCCAGTAAGAAATATTATGACTAAGATAATGTAGAATAATTTATCTTTAGCCTTCAACAGTTTTAAACTGATAAAATATAACAAACATCAAGTTTAACTGCAGCGAAACAAACAATCCATTAGAAGAGTCAAGTAGAGAATAAAATCTACTATCTTCTATGATTTAAAAGGTTTTTCATCACTTTTATCGCTGAGACTCAGCTTAATAAATAAACCACATCATCCTTGCACTACGGCCAAGGATATTCATTAGTATCACGACCACAAATTATCCATGCACTACGGGCCAAGGATATTCGTGTATTCATCAATGGTCATGATCATGCCAACAACTGTCCATCAATGCACTACGGCCAAGGAGGACTTTTACCACATCATTTGTAACATTACGGTCATGATTATACCGAATAATCCCTGGTCATAATCATACCAAGTCCATCTATGCACTACAGGCCACAGATGACTTTCAACAAAATATAAACATGAGGATGATGACAATGATATAAGAATTCAATAAAACAAGTTTAAGAATTATTTTATCCAGGAATCAATAACGTCTAAATTGTCAACATGATACTGCTTTGTGGAGTATAAAAGCCAAAACTTTAACCAACTGAGTATAATAAAGAATGGAATAATAAAATAAATCACCAGGCATGCGATAGACTGTACAGACAGGTTATTCCAACAGAATAATAAATAACGGAACCAGGTCATGCGTAAACGCACAGATAGGATATTCCAACAGAATAATAATTAACGGAACCAAGTCTTGCGTAAAACACATACATGATGTTCCAATAGAATGATAAATAATGGAACCAGGTCATGCGTATAGCACATACAGGATGTTCCAACAGAATGATAAAGAATGTAATAATAGAAGTATTTCACCAAGTATAGGGTAGTCCGAGTATACAGGTTATTCCAACAGAATAATAAAGAATGGAATAATAGAAATTCTCTTCATGAATACAAAAGAAATAATACACCTTACCTTAGAAAAATTGGATACTGGAATAGTGAGGTAACAGACTTCTCTTCTTCTTTTTCTCTATAATTTCTCTCTATAATAATTGCTCTAAAGCTTTTGTGAATTGGTGGGAAATGAAGGAAGAATGAGCTTCTATTTATAGGAAATATAGTTTCGATAATTGCACATTTTGGGGCTCGAAATATTACAGTACAATACCTCCAACTTTTCTTTCATTTTTAATTTAGTCTTGCAAGTATTATCAAACTTGCACCACCTCCCCTAATAGTAAATAATGTGAATCAATAGTTTAATCATGTGAAAAATACGAATTACAGTATAGCACCTCTATCTATACCTCCATTTTTAACTTAGCCATGCAAGTATTATCAATCTTGCACCAAATCCCCTTATAGTACATGAATGTGATTCAATAGTACACACATGTGAACAAATAGTTATATAAATATGTGAATTAGTAGCAATTAATTTCTCATTTATCCGATAAATTACCCGATTTATCAATATAACCCCCAGACATCAATTATCATCGGAATAGATGTCGATTTCCACTAACACTAATAATCCCAACACAATGGAACTATCAAATTCATCTTTAATCAACACGAACTTATTCATACTTAATATTATAACTCACAATATTTAACAACCAAGTCGTTCCCAGGAAAGAACGGGCTTTCCAATAAGGATTTCTCCTTATTGGGGCGCAATTAGGTGACCAAACCTCTCCTTGACAGAACTTCTAGACATTGTAAATATTGCAATTTAATAATATAAATAATTTTGTCGTCTCAATTATTGATTTAATAATATATCATATATACTGTGATAATAATCGAATCAATAATATGAGAGATATGATGCATCAATTACTATAGCAATAATTGAGTATAACTGAGTGACTTCTCATGTAAGCATCAATAACCAATACCGTATGTTACAATGCAAACACATATATTACTGTACTTTTACTATCGGGTAGTTCAATTGTCTTACAATATGAGAGGAATTATCTTATTCATGATCTAGAGTTGGCAGCTGTTGTCTTCGCACTTAAAATTTGGAGGCATTACTTGTATGAGGAGAAAGTGGAGATCTTTACGGATCATAAAAACCTCAAATATTTCTTCACTCAAAAGGAACTCAATATGCGACAACGACGTTGGCTTGAACTGTTGAAAGATTATGATCATACCATCCAATACCATCCTGAAAAAGTGAACGTGGTAGCTAACGCATTGAGTAGAAGATCATATGCGGGTACGAGTGTAATATTGTCAATGCAAAGGCCCATTTTGTGTGACTTACAAAGGATAGAGATAGAGTTAAAGACTCCGGGGACCCATGTGATGATGGCGAATATACGAGTAGAACCGACTTTAATAGATAAAGTTAAAGTTGCTCAAACTACATACCTGGAGCTGATGCATACGAGGAAAAAAGTTCAAGAAGGTGCTATTTCAGAAGCAAGAATCGATGAAGAAGGAATACTTCGAGTCAACTCCAGACTTTGTGTTCCTAACGACCCTGATTTAAAGTATAAAATCATGATGGAGGCGCACAACACACCATTTGCAATCCATCCTGAGAGTACCAAAATGTATCATGATCTTCGACATACATTTTGGTGGGGTAATATAAAGAGAGAGATATCGCTATTTATCTCAAGGTGTCTAACGTGTCAACGAGTTAAGGCGGAGCATCAAGTACCAAAAGGTCCATTGCAACCACTTGAAATTTCAGAATGGAAGTGGGAGCACATTACCATGGATTTCGTTACTGGTCTTCCCAAGGTTTCTCAAGGCATAGATGCAATTTGGGTCATTGTTGATAGATTGACCAAGTCTGCTCACTTCTTACCTATACGAGAAACTTATAAACTTGAACGTCTTGCTCGTATGTACATAAACAAGGTTGTAAGATTGTATGGTATGCCAGTATCCATAGTTTCTGATCGTGACCCAAGATTCACTTCATGATTTTGGGTTAGTTTACAAAAAGCTATGGGCACGAATTTATGATTTAGTTCGGTATATCATCCTCAGACGGACGGACAATCAGAGAGGACTATTCAAACTCTTGAAGAATTATTAAGACTCTGTGTCCTTGACTTCAAGGGAAGTTAGGACAAGTTCTTACCATTGGTGAAGTTTTCCTACAACAACAGCAATCAAACAAGTATTGGCATGGCTCCATTCGAAGCGTTGTATGAAAGAAAGTGTCGTTCTCCAGTATGCTGGGATGAGGTGGGTGAAGCAACGTTGTTGGGACCAGAGTTGGTATGTATGACTACGAAAAAGATTCAAACGATCCGGCAACGTATAAAAACCTCACAAGATCGACAAAAGAGTTATGTTGATCTTCATTGAAAGGACGTAGAATTCAATATTGGAGACCATGTGTTGTTACGTGTTGCTCCATGGAAAGGAGTTACAAGATTTAGAAAGAGTGGAAAGCTCAATCCTCGATTCATTGGCCCATTTTTAATCCTCGATCGAGCAAGAACTGTGGCCTATAGTGTAAGACCCCAACTTTTTGAATAAAGATTAAATTTTCTCGAAATATATTTTTGAATATTATGGTGTGGATTTGATATAATGTTATAGTTGTGGGTAATATTTAAAAATTTTGCAAAGTACGCAAGATGTTATATAATATTAAGTTGGTCGGGGAATATTCGTTTTAACAGGGAATATTCGTACAACGGCACAATCATTGGTGGACCCCCACAACAGAATTATTGTCGGATTGAGAAAACGACAAAAATACTTTATGAAAATAACGGCGGAAGTTTTACCGTTAACTGTTGAAACATCCGGTGTTAAAAGTACAGTAATACGCGTGGTTGCATAGTAGCACACGGTATTGATTATTGATGCTTACGTGAGAAGTCACTCAGTTATACTCAATTATTGCTACAGTAATTGATGCTTCATATCTCTCATATTATTGATTCAATTATTGTCACAGTATCATTTGCATAATATTTTATATTATTAAATCAATAATTGAGACGACAAAGTTATTCATATTATTATTTGCAATATTGACAATGTCTAGAAGTTCTGTCAAGGAGAGGTTTGGTCACCTAATTGCGCGCCAATAAGGAGAAATCCTTATCGGAAAGCCCCCTCTTTCCTGAGAACGACCTGGTTGTTAAATATTGTGAGTTATAATATTAATGATTAATATTTTGTGTTGATTAAAAATGAATTTTGATAGTTCCATTTTGTTGGGATTATTAGTGTTAGTGGAAATTGACATCTATTCCGATGATAATTGATGTCTAGGGGTTATATTGATAAATCGAGTAATTTATCAGATAAATGAGCAATTAATTTCTACTAATTCACATACTTATATAACTATTTGTTTACATGTGTGTACTATTGAATCACATTATTTACTATTAGGGGAGTTGGTGCAAGATTGATAATACTTGCATGACTAAGTTAAAAATAGAGGTATAGATGGAGGTACTATACTGTAATTCGTATTTTTCACATGATTATACTATTGATTCACATGATTGAACTATTGATTCACATTATTTACTATTAGGGGAGGTGGTGCAAGTTTGATAATACTTGCAGGACTAAATTAAAAATGAAAGAAAAGTTGGAGGTATTGTACTATAATTTTTTGAGCCCCAAAACATGCAATTACCGAAACTATATTTTCCTATAAATAGAAGCTCATTCTTCCTTCATTTCTCACCAATTCACAAAAGCTTTAGAGCGATTATTATAGAGAGAAATTATAGAGAGAAACAAGAAGAGAAGTCTGCTACCTCACTATTCCAGTATTCAGTTTTTCTAAGGTAGGGAGTATTATTTCTTTCTTATCCATGAAGAGAACTTCTGTTATTCCATTCTTTATTATTCCATTGGAATAACCTGTATACGCAGGCTACCCTATACTTGGTGAAATTCTTCTGTTATTCCATTCTTTATCATTCTGTTGGAACATCCTGTTTGTGCGTTCTACACCGGACCTGGCTTCGTCTTTATTATTCTGTTGGAATATCCACTACAAAAAATAAGGTCATTGCCGACGGCATGTGCCGTCGCCAATGACCCTATTGCCGTCGGCAATGAGGTCATTGGCGACGGCAATGTCCGTCGCCCTTACCGTTGCCGTATGGGTCGTCGCCCCGGTCTCCCGTCGTTCGCCGTCGGCAAGTGGGTCATTGGCGACGGGGGTCATTGCCGACGGCGTACCGTCGCCTATGAGTAATTGCCGACGGCATGGCCGTCACCAATGGTCCCGTCGCCAATGACCCACTTTAAAAAAAAATAATAAAATTGCAAAATTCCCCTGTTCATTTACATATACATTGTACCTGTTGTAAACTAAGAAAAATAAATAATGACAATATACGCATATCAATAACAATCACATCTTTTACTATCAACAATTAATATAATTAGATACCAAACTCAAATCTATACAACTCAAAAGCTAAATACATACATGAAAGTCAAAATATAAATATAAACAACTACTGCCCAATATCAGGAATCTCTGTCCCATCGCCAGTCCCATCCTCCATAGTCTCATCCGCATCAGCTCGGAAATCATCACCATCTCCTCCACGAGCATCACCTGTGCCGCCATCTCCACCTCCACGAGTCTCATCAACAAGACCCTACAAAATTAAAATATTAATAACGGAGTCCCCAAAATAGATCATATTTATATTATTTTAGTTTGTGTTCTACAAGTGTGGTTCAGTTTCGCAAGTGTGTTTGCGTGGCATTCGGACGGACGATGCGGGTTTCGGGCTCTTTTTTGGCTTTTTGGCTAAGTGTGGTTCAGTTTCGCAAACTAGGCGATAACTCGGTCCTCGTATGTCGGAATCGAGTACCGTCAGTTGTAACGCGTGTCTAATACCTACGCGGTGCTGTGTGTGTGTTTGCGTGGCGTTCGGACGGACGATGCGGGTTTCGGGCTCTTTTTCGGCTTTTTGGCTAAGTGTGGTTCAGTTTCGCAAACTAGGCGATAACTCGGTCTCCGTATGTCGGAATCGAGTACCGTCAGTTGTAATGCGTGTCTAATACCTACGCGGTCCTGTGTGTGTGTTTGCGTGGCGTTCAGACGGACGATGCGGGTTTCGGGCTCTTTTTCGGCTTGTTGGCTAACTGTGGTTCAGTTTCGCAAACTAGGCGATAACTCGGCCTCCGTATGTCGGAATCGAGTACCGTCAGTTGTAACGCGTGTCTAATACCTACGCGGTGCTGTGTGTGTGTTTACGTGGCGTTCGGACGGACGATGCGGGTTTCGGGCTCTTTTTTGGCTTTTTGGCTAAGTGTGGTTCAGTTTCGTAAACTAGGCGATAACTCGGTCTCCGTATGTCGGAATCGAGTACCGTCAGTTGTAACGCGTGTATAATACCTACGCGGTGCTGTGTGTGTGTTTGCGTGGCGCTCGGACGGACGATGCAGGTTTCGGGCTCTTTTCGGCTTTTTGGCTAAGTGTGGTTCAGTTTCGCAAACTAGGCGATAACTCGGTCTCCGTATGTCGGAATCGAGTACCGTCAGTTGTAACGTGTGTCTAATACCTACGCGGTGCTGTGTGTGTGTTTACGTGGCGTTTGGACGGACGATGCGGGTTTCGGGCTCTTTTTCGGCTTTTTGGCTAACTGTAGTTCAGTTTCGCAAACTAGGCGATAACTCGGCCTCCGTATGTCGGAATCGAGTACCGTCAGTTGTAACACGTGTCTAATACCTACGCGGTGCTGTGTGTGTTTGCGTGGCGTTCGGACGGACGATGCGGGTTTCGGGCTCTTTTTTGGCTTTTTGGCTAAGTGTGGTTCAGTTTCGCAAACTAGGCGATAACTCGGTCCTCGTATGTCGGAATCGAGTACCGTCAGTTGTAACGCGTGTCTAATACCTACGCGGTGCTGTGTGTGTGTTTGCATGGCGTTCGGACAGACGATGCGGGTTTCGGGCTCTTTTTCGGCCTTTTGGCTAAGTGTGGTTCAGTTTCGCAAACTGGCGATAAATCGGTCTCCGTATGTCGGAATCGAGTACCGTCAGTTGTAACGCGTGTCTAATACCTACGTGGTGCTGTGTGTGTGTTTGCATGGCGTTCGGACGAACGATGCGGGTTTCGGGCTCTATTTCGGCTTTTTGGCTAAGTGTGGTTCAGTTTCGCAAACTAGGCGATAACTCGGTCTCCGTATGTCGGAATCGAGTACCGTCAGTTGTAACGCGTGTCTAATACCTACGCGGTGTTGTGTGTGTGTTTACGTGGCGTTCGGACGGACGATGCGGGTTTCGGGCTCTTTTTCGGCTTTTTGGCTAAGTGTGGTTCAGTTTTGCAAACTAGGCGATAACTCGGTCTCCGTATGTCAGAATCGAGTACCGTCAGTTGTAACGCGTGTCTAATACCTACGCGGTGCAGTGTGTGTGTTTGCGTGGCGTTTGGACGGACGATGCGGGTTTCGGGCTCTTTTTCGGCTTTTTGGCTAAGTGTGGTTCAGTTTCGCAAACTAGGCGATAACTCGGTCTCCGTATGTCGGAATCGAGTACCGTCAGTTGTAACGCGTGTCTAATACCTACGCGGTGCTGTGTGTGTGTTTGCGTGGCGTTTGGACGGACGATGCGGGTTTTGGGCTCTTTTTCGGCTTTTTGGCTAACTATAGTTCAGTTTCGCAAACTAGGCGATAACTCGGTCTCCGTATGTCGGAATCGAGTACCGTCAGTTGTAACGCGTGTCTAATACCTACGCGGTGCTATGTGTGTGTTTGCGTGGCGTTCGGACGGACGATGCGGGTTTCGGGCTCTTTTTCGGCTTTTTGGCTAACTGTGGTTCAGTTTCGCAAACTAGGCGATAACTCGGCCTCCGTATGTCGGAATCGAGTACCGTCAGTTGTAACGCGTGTCTAATATCTACGCGGTGCTGTGTGTGTGTTTGCGTGGCGTTTGGATGGACGATGCGGGTTTCGGGCTCTTTTTCGGCTTTTTGGCTAACTGTGGTTCAGTTTCGCAAACTAGGCGATAAGGCAGGTCAAAGAACATGGATCTGTGTGTCCAGTTGTGAACCTTACCGTAACCATAAGCTCGCTCTAATCTGTGATTCTTCCCTGGAGGTGGAAACTTCAAATGACTAATCCAACTCAACACTGCTGACCCAGAAAGACGGCCAGGTACTTGACGTTTCTCTGTTTTTCGATTGAATTGTCTACTCATCCGTCGATAACGATGTTCAATCGGCAAAAACTGTCTGGATGTTGCGAAGAAACTCATTTTCCCCCCATGTTTGAGCCGCACAGCTTTAACTGACCCCATGCACACGGGACATGATAAGCCCCCATGAGTCGACCATCCGCTGATCATTCCTAACGCCAGGAAGTCATTTATTGTCCACAGTAAAGCTGCCCTCATGTCAAAGTTCTGCTTAAGAGATACATTATAAGTTTGAACCCCTTTTTCCCACAACATCTTCAACTCATCAACTAACGGCCTGAGGTATACATTGATGTCTTTACTCGGACTCTTATCACCCGGAATCAGTAAAGGCGTGAACATGTAGGGATCTTTCATGCACATCGAAGGCGGGAGGTTATACACCACAATAATCACCGGCCAAGTTGAGTAGGGCTTTGTGTAAGGCCCGTTAAACGGATTAAACCCATCCGTAGCAAGTCCAAGCCTAACATTGCGAACCTCTTCAGCAAACGAGGGGTGCTTGTTATCAAAATTTTTCCACTCAAGCCCATCTGCCGGGTGCGTCAGTTGACCTTCGACTATGTCCCGTGTAGAGTGCCACCTCATATCCTCGGCGGTATGTATTGACATGAACAACCGCTGAAGCCTCGGGGCAATGGGAAAGTAACGTAAGATCTTTCTCGGCACGTCTTTTCCCTTTTTCTTGCGCTGCTCATAGTATGTACTTGTACCACAAATATCACACGACCTCTTATCTTTATTGACATCACCGTAATACAACATACAGTCATTCTCACAAGCATCAATCTTCTCATACCCTAGATTGAGCCTTTTGACCATTTTCTTCACATCATAGTACGACTCCGGTAACTTATTGCCTGCAGGTAAACACTCCTTCACAATGCTTAACAGTTCATTAAAACCTCTCTCGCTACAGTCATGCTCATTCTTGAAGTGTAAAAACTTAGTCACAGCAGATAAGACGGTGTGTTTTTCGTGCCCGTCATACAGTGGTGTCGCTGCTTCATGCAATAACTCATAGAAACCCTTAGCCCCATCATTCGGCTCTTGCTCGACGCTACTGCCATCCCTGTCTGTATTCCACTGAAAGTACGAACCAGCAGCTTCGACTATCATGTTAGTACAGTCAAAGTTTTCGTCACCTCTGGATTCCGGTTCTGATTCATGTTCATCCAACCAGGTTTCCCCATGATAGATCCATGTCGTATAACCCTGCTTGAACCCATACGCAAATAAGTCGCACATGACATCACTCCTTTCCTTCCACACTTCATTCACACACCTCTTACAAGGACATCTGATCTCATCGCCGCTGACTTGCTCAAACGCGAAGTTGAGAAACTGTTCAACCCCACTACGATACTCAGAGCTAAGCCCACTCCTATCAGTGGCTACCCTACGTTCCATCCAACTTCGATCAACAGACATCTCGGACAACTGTCTGCTATATATATGGAAAGTTAGACAAACACAATCAAGTCTCCAAGTTAATGTATAGCTTATGAGTTTCCTAACTTCATCTCCCACTCTAACGTGTCAGGCTTCTATCCCATTCCCGGATGTGTCGTCCTCACTGATGCCAACAACTTGAACACATCTTTACATTTTTCAGAATTTTCGGCAGCACCTCCCCATGGTCTTCAAGTACACGAAATAGACTAACACATCGTAGTCTAAATATGCACCCGAAGAACATCAAGAGATATATACTGACCGAAAATTCAAAAAATATAAAGACGTGCTCAAGTCGTTAACACCGACCTAAGTGAGATCGAAACATACAAGAACAGTCCCAAAACGGGGACTATTTGAGATTCACTCCTACTAAGTGAATCTCAAACGGGTTTCTAAGCTTCCTAAACTATATGAAAATATATGTGCATGTCAAAGTAAGGATTATTCTATATAAATACACATTCACTTTTCAAACCATTAATGTCATCAATGTGAAACAAAATAAGTTTCATTATGTTAGTAATGTAGAGGGTGTGAGAGATTACAAAAACCCCATCTATTTTCTTTCCTTTTCTGTTCATTAAAAAATACAAAAAGCAACACTATTCAAATATTATCTCTATCAAAACCTAAAATCATTCAATAAATCAAAACACATATGTATGAGCATATGTATTATCAGTTCAATACTCATATATATTAATTTACTATCAACTATGGTGGCTTCATCACATCCAAGATACAATAGCATGATCAAGCTGTTATAAAAAATTGTGGTCTATGAGGTCTATCTTCAAAATCAAATAAAATCCATATAAAAATATACAAACTTTCTAATCAACAATTTGGCTATATATACTGAGATATGTTATGACAAAAAAGAAAATTAAAGTTTATCTACAATGTAAAGAACTCGAACTAGCTTGTGAGAACGTTACCAAAGTCATTAAGAGACGTAATAATTAAGAAAACATTTGATTGCAGGTATAAAATGAACACCTATTATTGGGTTGAACCGTGCTTTCAATGAACCTTCACAATTTACACTATAAAATATATAAGAAATAACATGTATACAAAACAAAAAATAAAAATAAAAGAAATACTTTTAAGGAACACCAGTCTAACTATAAAGTTTTTTCTTTCAAATTTTTACTAATGCTAAGTATGTCACCAAAATTTATTACAAGTGAATTTTGACAAAACACTTCTACAGTATATCACATTCTTTTAGTTTCCAGTCCCTCATTCTTTTGGAGTTTCAGTTGAGCTCAAATGTAAATATTTCTATGACTAACATTTGGATCAATCCATAATACTAACAAGGAATCACTCCTCAACTGACACCCTTAACTGGTCTATAGTCTTGACAATTCCTACACGACCTGCAACATATATATTCTCTCTTTCAAAATTATTGAAGTATCTCATTCATATGCTCCCAAAAATGATCATTCTTACACATACTGATAAAATGAGCTCAAATTAACACATGATAAACACTAAGCAACTCAACATAAACAAATATTACAACTAAAATACATACAGAGACCAAATTTTGTACCTTTCCCAACCACAGTGAGAGTGGCGACTGGGAAATGACAACAATATAAAGATGGAGGAACGGTACCTCTAGAAGCTCAGCAATACACGCCTCTTCACACACACAGAGATGATGAAATGGCGAGCGAGAAGTGGCCGGCAGGAAAAAATGGGATCAAGTACTGCAGCGGTTGGAAAATGAAACGGGTCGGCGAGATGATGAAGGTGAAATGATGATGGATGGGGTGACAATCAATTCGGAAAATCAATTGAAAGTTATGTTAATCTAGGCTAACAATCAATGGTGAGGAGTGGGGAAACTGAGAGCGAAAAATGAAATATGGAGAGGGAAGAAATGCAGAGACGTTGCCGTCGCTGGGAGGGTTAAAAATATAAGGTCATTCTCGACGGCAATGCCGTCGCTATTAACCCTCGTCGCCAATGGGTCATTATCGACGGTTTTCCCGTCGCCATTAACTCTAGTCCCCCCGTCGCCAATGACTTTTCCCTCCACCGCGAACTTTTCCCACCGAAAAAAACCTCATTAGCGACGGTTATCATTAGCGATGGCTTGACCGTCGCCATTGACGTTATTATCGACGGCAACACTGCCGTCGTTATTACCCCCGTCGGTAATGACCTTTTTTTTTGTAGTGAATTAACCTTATAATTAAGTAGAAATAATTTACTTAATATCTTGAACAAAATTCATATAATAAAATAAGTATTATAAAAATTCTATATTAATATCATATATTATTTAAATAATATAATTATCATATATTCATGGAAAATAAATATTAAAAATATTTTTACTATAAAACTAATTATTATTTGTATATAATGTATAATAAGCAATAATTCTAAAATAAAATTATTCATAACCATTCATGTAATAAATATATTTTATATTCATCATATAATTACCTACATAATATCTTTCACGCATTCTTACCTTTAGAATAAATAATTATTCTAAAATCATTTCCTATATTATAAGATTATATTTTCTTGAAAAGAATAATTAATAAAACATTTCCAATAAGGAATTAATTAGTATAAAAATATAATTGATAATAATCAATAATTTTAAAATAAATTTATTTGTAATACTTAATGTAATAAATAAATTTTATTTATCACACATATAATTATAATTACACATTACCTTGACACATAACATTCATATTTATTTTAATAAATAAATAAAAAATTATACGCAAAATTTATGATTTATTTATATAGAAAATATCGGGTTGTCACACTTTCTACCAACCCAGATCATGGTTTAACACTATATATTACTTATTTAAACACTAAAACATAACATTTATCAAAGGATTAAAGATCAAATTTCTTTGTTAGGGTTTATACCTTTATGCCTCAATTCTTGATTCTATGTTTCAGATATGTTGTGGGTAAACGTGGGGCATCAATATATGACTGATCTAGCACTATATTTCATAGGTGTTTGAGAGAGAAGGTCTTGGATGATGGTTGTGAGAAAATGAGCAACTAAGAACACTTTTCTCTCTCTAACTCTTTATATATAATTGTATGATACATGTATTGGCTAATATATGGTTGCTTGTTGCTGATTTTCTAACATTTAATGATCTCATGGGAAGTAAATAGTAGTTCAACTACTACACATATGGTAGGATTTGCAAGCAACATAATATAAAATGTGACATAAGGGCATAAATGTCATTTTCCACACAATTTTAAATTCCAAAATTGGTATTTAATCAAACCTTTAGGGTTAAAACCTAAGGTTCACAAAAATCACATTTTTAGGATTTTCGGATTAAGGTTTTTGAAATAGAAAATTAACAATTTTAAATCATAATTATAATTCTCTAATTACATTACAATTTCCTAATCATATTAGGGCTAACACAATTTAGGATTAATATTTCCTAATTAAGATTGCTAATTTAGCAATTAAATCCATAACTGTGCATTAAGGTTTCTTACGGAACAATTAAGGTTCAAAAGTTTCAAATTAGGGTTTGCTAATCAACTAAGCTTTTCCCTAATTAATATAATAATTAATTGCACTTAAGCATTATAATTCTCTGTTAAGTTCCCAGATTAGGGTTTTAAATTATCGAAATCTGAAATTAGGGTTTCCAGATTTGATATTAGGGTTTTCGAATAATCAATTAGGATTTCAAATAAATCATTAGGGTTTTCCCTAATTAAGTTATAATTAATAACGTTTAATCCTTATACATAGCATTTGCATTCTCAATCTAGGGTTTTCAAATACCAAATTAGTGTTTCAGACTCCCGGAACTGAAACTAAGGTTTTCAGAACCGATTTCTAGGGTTTCTTATCAGACGTTAGTGTTTTCTAACAGAACATTGACTTTCATAATATATACTTAGGGTTTATCACAGATATAATTTATCTGGTCCACCCTTGACCCTTCATCACATTCTGAACACATCATTGTCCATATACACATAACGTAATCACATATACACTAAATCCTGAATAATTCACCAAAAGCCTACACAGAATTTTGAAATCCTTAAAATTCCTTTTCAAAAACATCAAACGCATACACTTATTTTCTGTCTAGGTCTATTATTTGACCTTAAATCAATCATTTAAGATTTTAATAAATTGTCTAAATTCTCGGGTTGTCACATTCACCCCTTCTTCTAAGAATTTCGTCCCCGAAATTCACCTTACACCTTACACCATACAACTTACACCAATCACACATCATTACATTCAACCCAATGCACCACTCACAAGAGTAAAAAATTTTCAAATTACTGAGGGGTCATATAGACCATGAACACCTAATTTTAACGGTATTCATATCGCAAAACTTTACATTACTTGGTAGGTTTACAATCACAAAGAATGTAAACTACCGTTGCTAGAACTTTAGGTGATTAGCCTATCATACTCTTACGTCATGCATAACGTATTAATCATGTTTAGCGAATATTTACGCTACTAGATTGGATTATTTATCCAAACAACATTGTTCACCTCAGTCTTATCATAGGATTCCGCACCAAAAACAATTTGGTTCGATAAATTTCTTTCAATGAACACTTAGAGTTTTCATAACATTAGTCTAGCTGAATCGAATAGCATAGACTCATATCAATAATTCAATTCAATCGAATTATTTAGGTGTAGCCAAACCCCGTTGGCAAATTAAACTTTTTGAAAACATTTTCGAGAATAGAGAATATATGAAAGTAGAAATTGCGAATAGAAATATTCGATAAATTTTGCAAAGTATGCAAGTTGTTGTATTATATTCAATTGGTCGGGGAATATTCTTTTTATCGGGGAATATCCGTACGACAGTACAATCATTGGTGGACCCACAACGGAATTATTGTCAGATTGAGAAAACGATAAAAATATTTTTATGAAAATAATGGCGGAAGTTTTACCGTTAAAACTGTTGAAACACCAAGTGTTAAAAGTACAGTAATACGCGTGGTTGCATAGTAACACACGGTTTTGATTATTGATGCTTACGTGAGAAGTTACTCAGTTTTGTTCAATTATTGCTACAGTAATTACTGAATAGTATCTCACGTTATTTGATTCAATTATTATCGATATTTTATATATTATTAAATCAATAATTGAGACGACGAAGTTATTAATATTATTATTTGCAATATTAACGATGTCTGGAAGTTCTGCCAAGGAGAGGTTTGGTCACCTAATTGCACGCCAATAGGGAGAAATCCTTATTGGAAAGCCCCCTCTTTCCTGAGAACGACCTGATCGATTAATATTATGAATTATAATAATGGTGATAAAGTTTGTTTAATTATTATTATAAATATAATAAAACAGAAAACTTTCATATAAAACAGAATATTTTTATAAAGTTATTTGTTTTATTAGACTATAAATAGAATATATTATATTCTATTATGCATAGTATTTGTATAGTGTCTGCATAATGTTTGCATAGTAAAATCTTTTTATATAAAACAGAATACTTTTATAAAGTTATTCGTTTTATTAGACCATAAATAGAATATATAATATTCTATTATGCATAGTGTTTGCATTTTTATATAAAATAGAATACTTTTATAAAGTTATTCACATTATTAGATTATAAATAGAATATATTATATTTTATTTAAAAGATTTTATTTTATTAGAATATTTTATTAATACTGCATAGTAAATTAATATGGACCGTCCGTTTAAAAATAAATAGATCCCGACCGTTCATGAATTAGTTATTATTCAGTCCATTCTCCTATAAATAGAAGCTCATTCCTTCATTATTTCTTACGAATTCACTGAAACTCTAGAGAGAAAGAAGAAAAGTATTCTACTACTTCACTACTCCTATATCCAGTTTCTTCTAAGGTAAGGGATATTATTTATTGTACTCGTAAGGGGTATTATCACTTTCGCATTCATGAAGAGAGCTTCTATTATTCTATTATCTATTATTCTATTGGAATAACCTGTATACGCGGATTACCGTATACATGGTAAAATTCTTCTGTTATTCCATTCTTTATTATTCTGTCAGAATATCATGTCTGTGCGTTTACGCATGACCTGGTTTCATTCTTTATTATTCTGTCGGAATATCCTGTCTGTGCGTTTACGCATGGCCTGGTTCCATTCTTTATTATTCTGTTGGAATAACCTGTCTGTGCGGTCTATCGCATGCATGGTGAATTCCGTTGTTATTCCATTCTTTATTATTCTATTGGGAATAACCTGTCTGTGCGGTCTATCGCATGCATGGTGAATTCCATTGTTATTCCATTCTTTATTATTCTGTTGGGAATAACTTGTCTGTGCGGTCTATCGCATGCATGGTGAATTCTTTTGCTATTCCATTCTTTATTATTCTGTTGAGAATAACCTGTCTGTGCGGCCTATCGAATGCATGGAGAATTCTTTTGTTATTCCATTCTTTATTATTCTGTTGGGAATAACATGTCTGTGCGGTCTATCACATGCATGGTGAATTCTTCTGTTATTTCATTCTTTATTATTCTATTGGAATAACCTGTCTCTGTGGATTACCGCATGCATGGTGAATGATTCTTCGTATTTATATGAATAATATTTTTATTCAAAAAGGGGTTTCTGTCAGGGGAAGTTACATAATTTTTCTGACCCTCAAAAATTTTAGAAAAATTTGACCTGATAATTTGATGTGTTTTCTAGATTGTGTCCAAAAATGGCAATATTTGGATGTATAGATTAGGAGTTATGAATTTTATAAAAAAAGACTATTTTAAAAGTAAACCCTTATAACTCCTTGTGGTTAGCTCCAAAATTGGTAAAATATTTATAGGGGGTACATGTATATAACAAGAGTATATCCTGTAAATTTCGGAATTTTTGGACAAAAGAATAATTTATGATAAATGTCTAAATATTCGGCAGTTTTAACCATATGAAAAATAGTAAATGAATTTAAAAATTCTGAAAAAAAAATATATGTTCAATATGGGACTATATTCTGCTAAATCCCAGAAAAAAAATATTTTTGGGACAGATTTGGTATTTTTCATGAAAATGAACTAAATATGAGTAAATGAATTAAATATGTTATGTGAAGTACTAAAATTGAAAAATAGGATTTTTTGGTTTGGGAATCCTATATAGGGTATATGCAGATTTTTGATGAGGGATTTGATCATTGATGATGAAATATAATGAGTATGACATTTTTGAATGATTAAATGCATTATTTGATAAAGTGTAAACAATTGAAATAAATTGTTTATAAGTTTAAGAAATGATTAAAATATTGTTATAATATTAATGATATTAGATTATGAGATTATTAAGTGATTAATAATATTTGGCTATTATTGAACGCTGGATAAATTATATTATAAATGTTTAATATTTATCATTTGTCTCTTTTGATTGATTCTTTATATCATTGTCATTATTCTCATGCTTATATTATGATGAAAGTCATCTGTGGCCTGTAGTGCATAGATGGACTTGGTATGATTATGACCAAGGATTATTCGGTATAATCATGACTGTAATGTTACAAATGATGTGGTAAAAGTCCTCATTGGCCCGTAGTACGTTGATGGACAGTTTTTGGTATGATTATGTCTATGGATTCTCTTCATCCAAGGGTGCAAAGATGAATTTTTTTATGGCATGATCAAGAACATTGATGAAAACACGATTATCTTTGGCCGTAGTGCATAGATAATTCGTGGTCGTGATATTAACAAATATCATTGGCTTGTAGTGCAGGGATGATTTGATGATATGGATTAATTATTGAGCTGAGTCTCAGCAATAAAATATTAATTCATGGATGTGATATTAACAAATATCTTTGACCGTAGTGCAGGGGTGATTCGATGATGTGGATTATTTATTAAGCCGAGTCTCAGCGATAAAATATTGATAATAAACTTTTAATTTGTAAAAGATAGTAGATATCATGCTCTACTTGACTCTTCTAAAATACCGTTGTATGTCTTTGGCATGTAGTGCAAAAATGAATTGTTAATGAATATCTTTGGTCGTAGTGTAAAGATGAATTTATTACTATGATTATGAGCAGAAATTGTGATTTGGTATAACCATGATTTTTGATGTTTCAGGTGAAGATAGGTGATGAAAATTATCTTTGTCCTGGGTGCGAAGAGTAATTTAGAATCACAATTATGATTATGAGTTATTCATATGATTGTGGACAGGAATTGTTGATTGATGTTACAAGGATAAAACATTATCGGTGGACTTTTAACATAGAGAAGATAATAGATCTGATGGTCTATTTGACTCTTCTAATGGATTGCTCGTTCTGCTGCAACTATGGTTGAAAAGTTTTATCATCTACTATATGTTCTAAATCTCTGATTTATTTTTGATGAAGGCTATTGATGATGTAAATTATCTTTTGTCATGATATTATTTACTGGGCTAGTTGTGCTCACCCTTTTTGCTTCACAATTTCTTTCATGTAATAAGAGTGTAGCTGGATCGAGCGGGGATAACAGGGGAATAAAACAGTGGTCTATAGCTATTGAGGTTCTCCCTAAATAGTATGGAAATAAATTTATTGAGAACTTTAGATAAGTGTGTCGTATTGTATACGTCATTTGATATTTAATTTTGGTGAACCGAATAGGGTGAGGTGAACCCAACCTTGGAAGGGTGTTTTGCCACTATCATACAAGATGTCTAATGATATACAACCTCGTGTTATCATAAGACATGGTTGTGCACATCCACTTGCTGAGTATATCTATGAGAACTACCTATATGATCTTGGAGTTTATTTGAAATATAATTTTCACTTGGAGACAGTGGAGATAGTTATATGTCAAGAGAAGACTCACCATTGAAAAAAAGATGATAGTAATCTTCTCATTTTTTTTGGGGTCTATAGAGTCAACCAAGGATAATTCTGTGGACATATGATATATATCATAACTTAGACGCATGGCCTCCCATGTACGAAGGTTTCCTTGAACACTTCCCAAAGATTTTAATTTCTAAAACAGTTTTTTACTATACTTTTATGTAAAGTATCATTGTAAGGTTATGGTCAAGGCACCATGAGAGTTACATACTTTTGTATTAAAACTCACAGTTAACTGTGGTCGTATTCTATATGACAGTTCAACAGTTGTATAAATAAAGTTTGTATTTGATTTTTATAGTGTGATATTTGGCGACTCAGAATAGATTATGTATACCTATTTTGGGGGCGTCACACGGATAGTTTCCTCCATTTGAAGGAACTTCTTCCTGATATCACCGGTGTCTGGATCTCCTTTGAGATGGGTGCTTTCAGGGTCTTTGTTGGTCGTATCCAACTGAGGTTCTGGATTTTTTTTATCCAAACCTTGTGTTCCTCCTTGTGTAGAGGATTATGTATGTATAGGTATCTTTGTACCCTGAGTAGATTGATGCAATTCTTTTAACAGAACAGTCAAATCTGTAATTTGTTTACTCAATCCGTCAAATTCTTCTCGAGAAACGACATTAGACTGGTCAGAAGAAGACATGATTGGCTGTAGGCTCGTGGCCTTTTTGGATTTTGAGCGGGTAACAGACCCAATTGTTTTCCTACAAAAGACTTATGCAGTTTAGTCTTAAGGATAATGTAAATGCTATCATTATGTGTCCATTTTAAGAATATCATCATGCAAAAATGGGCGTTATTTGATAATATGTCATGTATGCACAAATATTTTTCATATTTTCCATTACATAAAGATGAACATGGAATAAAATTACAAGTAAATGTTTTTACAAGTAATAGAAAAATAGAAAGCATGAAGAGACTTTCCTCCGCGTTTGGTTTATCAGAGGTTGACTTATCTTAGGGTTACTCCCGCGGCTTTTTGGCATGAAGGTCCCCAGATCATCGCAATCTACTTGACGGGAAGTTAATCCGGTCTTTCAACTGGAGTGAATCTGGGTGGTGCCTTTCCTAAGCCTCGTTGGAATTAGTCTCCCTACGAGTCCAGTAATCAAACACCGACAAGATAGCCTCCTAGTGGAGGAACCACACAACATACATTAACGTACAATGTGTCTTACCATGTATGAAAATGATGACATGTCCGAAGCACTAATATCACAGATAGATATTTTGCAGTGCAGTAAGTAAAATGCATTTGTACACATTTATCATAAATGTAAATGCAACATTCACACACAAACATATAATAGTTTTAAAAAGTTTGTAATAGAGACTTAAGCCCTCTTACTAGAGTCCCCAGCAGATTCGCCACCTGTCGACGTCGGGATTTTTATTTGTCCCTTTTTGTTACTTGTTCTTTGGTGTTCTCATGTTAGGTGAGATTTGTTTGAAAAAACAAGTGAAAAAGGTTCAACATGTGTAATGTCGACTATTTGACTTTAAGAGTCGCTAGTTGGTGTTTTTAACTGGTTGCACCAACGCAACCGATAAAAGGTTTGCACATTGACCCAGTGATGTAACAGTGCTAAACAGGTCTGTGAAACCGAGATTCATTTAAGTTCAGGAGCTTGATTATGCGAAGGGAAGGTGTTAGGCACCCCCCGACATCCGTGTTGCTACGGTGACTGCCACTTTTTAAGAAACTATTATATGAATGTTTGTGTGTGGATCAATGTGCAATTTATTTAGAAGTAGTGCAAGGCCTCGTTTGCACCTATATACAAAGGGTTTGAATTTATAGAAAAATTCAGTTTTAAACAGGATATAGCAATGAAGTTTTGTAAAAAGAGGTTTTTCAAACCCTGTGCTCAATAGGAATAGAGACCTTTTCATACTTCCATTTTATTATTAAATGTTCGGCTTGTTTTCTTTTACTTTTGAGATGTGAGGCATCTTCGAGAAAATAATATACAGCAGTACCGAACTCCTCAAGGGCATGACAACCATCTAAGGAAATTCAGACACCGTAAATAATGTACAAGATGCTTACAGCTGAAATGTCCATCACGGGAACCGAATCTACATTTAGTAGACTGAATCTGAGATCACATGATTCCTAGGCTCACATAATATCAGAGTTTATATGAAAAGCAGTAAGCAATTACATATATATAAGATGTAAATATATATATATATATATATATATATATATATATATATACAAACATAATCAACCACCACGAAGTTCCTCCATGGGGGATCGAAAATATAAATATATAAGCGGTAAATATATATATATATATATATATATATATATATATATATATATATATATGGACATGATCAACCACCACGAAGCACCTCCATGGGGGATCAGAAATGTAAATAAAGCTGTAAAAGACGATCAACCGCCACGAAGTAAACTCCGGGCGGGACTAAATATAAATAAAGCAGTAAAAGGCTTCGAAGTAAACTCTAGGCCTAACAAAAATATAAATATATATATATATATGCAGTAAATGCACTGGATGTAAAATTCAGGCTCATCGGATATGTCAGACAACAGTTTTTTTATATATATATATATATATATATATATATATATATATATATATATATATATATAAAGCAATTAAATGCTCCAGACATAAGTCTAGGCTCAATCGAGGCATAACTCGATAATGTTAGTCCGTATATAAATATATATATATATATATAAGTATATATATATACTGACATAAATTAAAACCACGGACTAAAGTTCGGGCATATGCACACAACACAACTCTCAATGTGAAGAATAGTGTGTGCAAAGATGAAGAGAAAGGCTTTATAGAGTGTGAGAAGGCTTATAGTGGGCTGCCAAAGTAGGCTTCTATGACTCTAGAAGGATAAACACTCAACTCCCGCCGGAAAAAATATAGCTATATGTGAGCTAACAGGTGTTTAAAATGAGAAAGCACACAATATGGTGTGTGTACAGAGCCATCTATTTTCAATATGGCCACCCCAAGCCCTCTATTTATAGAGGGGGGAGCCGCAGGTGTACCTGCGGTAGACGCAGATGCACTAGCAGCTGCCCGGGGTGCCCCGGGCTCCACGAATCCCGTTGTCTTAAAATACGTGCACTCATGCACTGTGATGTCCGCTCTAACTTGCAGAACTTCAATCCGAGCATCTGAACAAGGTGTACAATACCATCTTCGGATTGCTTTTGTCAAGAGTTACGCAATGACATGGGATTAAAGGTTGTATAAAGTCAGGAAGAGGGAACCATGCCCATGGTCTTCAAGCTTCAAATTCTATCCGGTGTGCTGCAACGCATAATAGTCACTCGGGATTGGAACTCCTTGGTTCTTATGGGACATTTTTGTGTAGAAATATATGTATGAAATATTGAGATTGCAGATTAGGGTTGAGGTGGAAAGATGACAATTTGACTCCTCACCAGGGTTATCTCCGATTTGGGCTGATAACAGATGTTGCTCAGGGTTACATCTAAGATTGGACTGCTGCAAGTGTTTGATTTATGCAAGGTCATCTGCAAATGTGCATGTCTTCCTGGTGTTAGCTCTAGGTCTTTGGAATGAGTGTCTCGGCAAGATGTCTGAGATTGAAGCTGATTGCATGCATTTGAAATAAGCATTTTCGGAGTTATCGCATGAACTATAATAATAATCCTTTGGGTTATCTCCAAGGACGAAACTCATGGTTATCTCCGATGTTGGAATTGATACTCCTGCTGTCTGTTCTGAGGTTGAGACTGAACGTTCGGTAGTATCTAGAATGGATGTGAACTGTCTTCCAGGGTTATCTCCAAAAGACGAATCTGCCCTCCTGCAATGTTAGTAACAGGTGCGCAAAAAATTTTAAGTGTCTACATCATACATGTTCGATCACATAAGTCAGTGACACACCTTAGCATACTATCACATTACGTAGCTAAATAATCATCATCTACTTAGTTTATAGAAAAGTATACGAATATTTGTAGAAATCTTTAGATTTTTGGTTTCACATGGCCATTATGTATTATTACTCTTTAAACATCACGTAATAGGACTGAAAATAGTATATCTTACAGGTTACAAGTTCACATATTACAAATAACCATCAGACCAAACTGCAGAAGGGCGTAGTTGCGTCCTTGTTAGGCCTAGGGAAGACGCAGCTGCACTGTCCCCTGGCCAGACTAGAGTTTAGCTTTCTTCTCCCTGTGATGTCTCATTCCATAGCATACATGGATATTAACACATAGCATAAACATATATTAAATAGTCTGCATGCTCTTAAGGTTTATCCAAGTTTAACTATACATGTTATAGTTTTAAGTTAGTATCTTCAATGAATTAAGGAAATTTAAGTAGGCTATTATGCTCGTCATGTATACATATAAGGTAGTCATGAAATCAGTTAATATGTATGCTCATAAAGGTTTTCATTGTATACACTTATTTAGTTTTGTCTATCCTTTGAAAACTTGTATAAAATCATGCTTAAATGATCTTATGTTATGTCATACTAGATGGATGCACATATAGGTCATTATTAGGGTATTAGTTTGAATCTTATACATCTAGAATCTGACCATAACAATATCTATAATAATAGCTTATAAAATGTCTGAGTCCGTCTTTACAATTCACTTTAAACAAAATTAAAAAAACTTAGTACATACGAAGCATCTTAGAATAACATTTAATGCATAGTTAGATCATATGCACACTCACAAAGTTAAAATTGAGACATTATTAAGTTCATCGAAGTTCATCTTTAAAACTACAAGTCTCATTTAAAAACGCATACCAAAGAAAGTTAAAGTTCTCATGATATGCAAAGGAACCTAAGTTCCAAGTCAGGTCTATCTTTATGTATGTCTAAGTTTTATTAGCATAATAGAAATATCACATAACATCAAATGTCCAAAACTCAAGACTGGTGCACGGCGCAGCTGCGCCGTATTGAACTGCAGAGAGCGCGCAGCTGCGCCATACCCTGGACAGTTCAGAAGGGCTCTCTTTTGGCAAGATTCAAATAATTATCACTTTTATCTATTCTAAGCATACTTAATCTTGGTTTCAGAGATTCTGTTCATGCATATAAACTCATAAACACCTTGATAGCAATTTCCAAATCAAATTCACAAGAATTGATGAGAACTTCTATAATTTATCAAGTTTGGGATTAAGAACTTAAAAGAAGAATTTACCTTCTAAGAAGCTTAGTTCCTTCCTTCCGCAATTCTAGACTCCTTAATCAACAAAGTAACATACACTCTCAATCTTGGAATTCAACAGACCAAACACAGCAACTAGAAAATGAAAAATGAAGCTGCCTTTTATAGAACAATGGTTGTCTGGTTAATGGTTTTACATTAAGGTTGGAATCCATGGGGTAGAAGAAGATGATGGTTAAGGAAGAGTTGGTCAACCACTCTACCTCAGCCTTTTTCATAGCCATCATCACCTAGCTTATAGATAGTGTTCCAAGTTCTGCAGTTCACGTAAAGGAGATATAGGGTATTGTTGCCAACTAATTTGGGACAAGGTTTATAAAACTCAACATCTGGTTTCAAATGTAGTTAGTTTAATTCCTCTTTGGTTTATTTATGTGATTTTAATATACTAATGTTACTACATAAAGAAAAGTTAGGGATTATATATGTACCCATATCATATAATTCATGTACATTGGGTTCACATAAAATAATATTTTAATGTAGATAAAATAATGCAGTTAGGTATTATTAACCTAGTATTATCCACCAATATTATTAGTACACATACTTCAATATTATAATAATATTCAATATTAAACGCTTATTTTCTAACAATCGGCTTCCTCCCGAAATTCTGAGATACACAGATAATTAATTCTTTGTGTACTAAAATGTCACACATGATTATATTTTGCTACTTAGTACTTCATACCATTAAATTTACTCTTATAATATGATTTTAATAATTTCACATACCATATGTACAGTAATGACTAACTTTTCCAAGTCTAGTCATTGGCGCAGCTGCGTCAGTTTGTACTGCATGTAGGGCGCAGCTGCGCCGCCCCTGGCAGTGTCAAACTGGTTTAGCTACATGGTAGTTCTAACCTCTATCTCCATTCCAGTTTCACATAGTATGAATTAAATCCCGCATTGATAACACTACTAGTTAAACATCCTATTCAGGGAGTTACTTAATAATCAATTATATGCAGTTACTCATAATAGAAATTAATTAAATAATATTAATTAATCTTTCTCTTATTAAATCATTCCTTTATTAATTCACTTAATGAATCTCTTGGTCTTTCATTTCGCCACAGTAGGTTATCCTCATAAACTTTAAATTAAGTTTTTTATCAATTCCATCATAACACATAACTGCCACATAATTAAATTTAAATTACTATATTCTGTGGCGCAACAATATTTATTTATAGTCTAATAAATATTCAACCTTTATTAATAGTAATATTTAGAAATTCTCGGGTATTACAGATTATGTACGCAAAAGAGATAAAGTGTTTCTTTGTTTTGTAAATTGGTAATTTGAAATGAACTGAAAAGCCTCCTATTTATATAATTTTGAAGTCAATGGCAAAATGGTCATTTGGTTTTTCTTTTTAAAAACGGAAGGCTGAGATTGCTTAATTCAAAAATGAATGGCTCGGATCATTTCAATGAAGCACACAGATTTGAGCAAAACAAGTTGAACCCAAGTTATTTTACCAAGTTTGATGAGAGCAAATCTTATGTCCCCATTTTCCCTGTTCCCTTGTGTCCTCTCACTTAAATTTTGACACATAACCTTTATTTAATTTTAGATTTAATTGGTATTAAGTAAGAGATAAGGTGTCAAAAATTAAGTGGGGGACACAAGGGAAATGTGACGCCCCCAAATTCAGGTACTTGAAACCCGAACTCGGTGCTTCACGAGACCATTTCTATGAGCAGAATAATACTAATAATAATAATAATATAAATATCAAACTTAATTTACATATGCATCAGAGTCTACTCCCAGGTACGCGACATTTAAATATTCATTACATGATACTTAATAGTTATCATTATCTTAATAAAGTCATACTATTACATAGAATACCATAAATCTTATTCTGTTTGCTTTCCTTTTTCTTTGTTTCTCGTGAGCCTTCTGATTGTTCACACTTAGCTGAAAATATCTAAATTAAGCAAGGATGAGCATTTGAGTGCCCAGCAAGTAATAGAAATTATAAATATTAGCTGAAAAAAGTAAATGTTTTCTTTGTATGACACTTCTACAATGAATCAACAGTTGTGAAGTAAGCTTAACCAATAATAACAATATATTAATTCTATATCAAATTTTTGAAACTACGTACTGACTATAACTGGAGATTAGTCGACAGACTACGAACATTTTTTTCTATTTTCAAAAAGGTTTAACAGAAATTCATCCACAAACCGTCATAACTTACGGGCACGGGGGGTGATCAGCACGTTATGCCCCGTATTGATCAATACTACATGCAAGAACGATATTATCGTTCATCTGATCCGCCTCTGGCTCACAAAAGTTTTCCCGTGTATGGGATGTTCATACTTAGTCGGGAATCCGAACCAAAACAATTTGGTCGGATAATAATAAGGTTTTATCTTGTTCAATAATATTTCTAAGATCGTGTCTAGCCAAAGCAAATAGCTTAGACAGCTTTGAAGTCTACGTATACATAATGGAAATTAATAAGTATATATCAACATGTGATTAAATACAATGATTATTCAAGTGAGGACACTTGTATAACCACATTTAGAAATTAACGAACAGAATAAATATCTGAATTATACAATAATACTGTACTAATAAATAATGATCGGATACATAATCGATAACAATAAAGTTAATATTCTGGCATAATAATAATATAATTTTGAAACTTTCTTACTTATGTTCATTGCATAAAGTAAATGCAAAGGTAGGATACTTGTCTGGTCTACTGCTTACAATATGCAACTTAGTTTTACCTTTTATATCACGACCTATCATTAATAAGATCATTCGTTCGATTAGAATATTATATCTTAACACATAGTACTGCTATTTGCAGTCAGCACATTACCTAATCACATTGTCATACATGTTTAACAGTCATTGGGTCACAAATAGACACTTATCCAGTCAAATTATCTAAGTCCAGATCAATTTCTGAAACATATCAGTGTACCGACGGCTGTATCGGGTAATTACCAAGTCTAAGACTCTATACCGAAGTTCTAAATATCTTAAACAACGGTCAAATTATTTTTAAACGATTTATAATAATTTTTAAATAATTATTATAATTTCTCATGATTTTTCAAACACCTGAATCATTATTAAATAATTTAAATATTAAATAATTCTATTATCATTAATATTTAATTAATATTAAACTATTAATGAAACCATTGCCAAAATATTAAAGTTATTTATAATAACTTAAAATATTTTTAAAGTATTACTATTACCCTTAAATGATTTAAAATCATTTTCAAATAATTACCATTAATATTTAAATATTAATGTATTATTTATCAAAATATTAAAAGTCATTAATTATAACTTAAAATATTTTTAATTCGTTTAAACACTTTTTATATGGTCATGGCCGGTCAATGGTTTTTTGACCATAAATAACATAAAATATGGGCATGATCTGGACTTGATTCAAGTTCCAGATCAAAGCTCACATAACATACTACACGTTCAAACATTTAAACAACAAAAACATATAACATACTGAAATTTATAAGGTCTGACATTTGTTGTCAGACCACTTTTTAAATTTTTTCCATATTTTGAAACTCATCAATTTTGAGCACTTAGATGTTCTGCCATAGTATCCTGGACCGTCATGTTGAAGACTCTTGCGTTTGATTTTGCTAGCTTGCTTGATGACGTTGGTCTTGTGATCGCCAGAGTCCCGATGCCCTTCCCAGTAGTCACACTCTGTGCCTCTATCCTCCTTTTTGGGCAATCCATCACATTGTGCTCCATTGACCAGCATATAAAACAACCAGTGTTCATCCTTGGATTAGGGCAGTTGGGAGAGATATGTCCCTCCTACCCACACTTGTAGCATACAAAATTTTCCTTCAGACACTCACCTAAGTGATTCTTTCCACAGTTCCCACATTGAACCACTTGCTTCTTCACACCTTTCTGCTTCACCTGAACATTCCCAACTTTGCCCACCTTCCTCTTTCCATTTCCACTCCTACTTCCACTATTAATTTCCACCTTCCCAGCTCCTTCGACCTTACCCTTGTTCCTTTTTTCCTTGTTGTAGAGGCTCATGGCCTCACTCCCTTCCTCGACTATGATAGCTTTTTCCATGAGTCTGCAAAAGTATTGATCTGCAACACTATCACCGTGTTATAGAGCCAGGGTTTTAAGCCCAGCTCAAACCTTCTCGCTTTCCTTCCTTTCGTATCAACTTGATGTGGAGCGAACCTAGCCAATTCATTAAATTTTGCGGCATACTCCGCAACAGTCATATTCTCTTGCTTTAATTCCAAAAACTTCACCTCCATCCTGGCCTGCATACTAGATGAAAAATAATTTTTGAAAAACAAAGTTTTGAACCTAGCCCAAGTAACTACACCTTCTCCTGCCCTAGTTTAATTTGCTTCCCACCAAAAGTTCGCCTCCCCTTTCATCATGTAGGTGGCAAAAGCGGTCTTTTGTCCCTGAGCTACCCTAGCTATCACAAAGGCCTTTTTTATTTCCTTAACCCAAGTTTGCGTTGTTGCCTCTTTTTTTAGTTCTAACAAAAGAGCTCTAACTCATGCAAGCATACATGTGTCAACAAGTAATACAGAGTAAGTAGAGTATCGATCCCACAGAGAAAGTTGTCTAATTTAAACCACTATGCATTAATAAAATCACTATATTTATATGCTTAAACTAATGATTATAATTGTGAATTACTCTAATTACAAATAATGACTAAAACAAGAATAATAAGGTAATGAATCAAGTCTGGAAATAATGGGATCCTAACTTCATTTAATACTTCATCTAATTGCCACCATCATGCAAGATTGTTTACATATCACAAAAAAGTAGCCAAGAGCACTAATATAGACATAGCCATTTTTCAATGTACTATGCCCTACTTACATAGTATCCACATGCGATAGACACCATGTAATCATCAATATAACCAAAATCACTATATGTCTATGTGAAATTGCAACCATATTGAATTTAAGCACAAGCCCTTATTTTAACTCATACGGTGAAACAGCATATGTCTATCTGATTCACGAAATACAAAGCTATGCAAACAGCCCCATATACACATGATATCATGATTACAATCCATACTCGCATGTTATTTTTCAATTCCATGCAAGTACTGAAAAAGAATGGTGATCAAGCATTCATGCATGCAAAACAACCATGATAGAAATTCCTTATGATAGGTAAAACAGTCCAGCAATCAAGCATGCAACTAAACTACATATTAAAATCCATTAGAATCCCATAATGGAGTTTAGTTCATGAATGAACCAAAAGCCATTATAGGATCAAAGAAGAACATGGATAATAAACAAATAATTGAAACAGAGAGATAGAATCGATCAAACCCAATTGTTGATTATAAATCAATAGTAACGTTCAATTCCTCATTAAAATCCAGTAAAATAATAGTAGTTTTCCACAATGATTGAAAAATCCAAAGAGAAGGTAGAAGAGATGAAGTTTTTGGCTTCGTTCTACGTTGGAAATCTCCCTAAAGTGTAAACCCTAGTTCTAATATAAAAAACACGTAAAAATGACTCAATGATACATCTGACACCAGTCAGAATTGTTTTTAATTAATTACAACTCTTAAAATTAAAAATTAAAATAAGACAGATCAACAGCTTCAGTTGTCGCGCGCGGCCGCGTGATCCTCCTATGTAATCCTCGCGCGGGCGCGCGAGTGTAAATTCTAGTCCAGTCGAGTGATCGCGCGGGCGCGCGTGTGTAAGCCTATATAACCGCGCGGTCGCGCGGCTTCTGCAACTTGAGTTCTGATTCTGCTACTGCTACTGACTTGTCCTGCTGCTCATTCCTTTGTCCATCAATGCTTAGTCTCCTTGCTCCACTTGATCCTCACACCATGCATCCATCAGCCTCATGCCATCTAACATCACCAAATTATGCCATATCCTACACTTTTACACCAAAGGAGTTCTCATTACATGCAATGTAAAATAACATGAAATGCAACTAAAAACACACTAAAATGTACTTGAGATGGGCATAGTTCGCGTGAATTGATATCAATAAGCAGGTGTAAAACTCACTTATCAAATACCCCCAAACTTGAACTATTGCTTGCCCTCGAGCAATGCATACTAAAACAAAGCAATGAAAATGCAACTACACTACTATGCAACTGACTTAGGATGCAAACTAGCCTCACATTGTTCCAGCTCTAACAGAATTTTAGTCCAAAATGCCTCAGTGAATTATCCAGATTCAAGAATACAAATTCAAACCAAACTATAGGCATAGAATCATACACTTAGATAATTCATAAATGCAATAGAGATGTTGTATTTGTGTGTTATGTTCACCAAAACTTTATTTAAGCAAAGAATACACATGTTAAACTACTCAAAAACAGAAAAATACAGTCTAAATCAAGACTCATGTATACTTATGCAACGAAGACTGTTCCAATATATTAAAATAAACGAAGGTTCAACAATGGGCTTAACAGCTTTATTGCTATTCACGAGGGCAATTTTTGCTCTTTTCCGCAGTGTTTATTGCTATATTTATTTTATTTTTATTTTTTTATATTTTTCACATGACTGTGCAATGCCTGATTCCATTAGGCAACACTGCTACCCCTTAGTGAGCTTTCAACCAACGACTCCCAGACCATGAAAGACCTTAGGGCGCTAGGTGTTAAGACACCCCTACGGGCGTACTTACTCAAGTAGCCAGGGCCCCAAAATAAGACTAGCCACGTTATTGTATATTTTTTTTATGCATATCATACCCATGTTCTCCCAAAGTTTGAATATCAATGCTTTATATAGTATAAGTTCACTTTCCATATATTTCTTTTTTTAATAAACCACATTTTCTATTAAGCAATACAACACATCATTCTTATGCCTTCAAGCAATTGTGAGCACATCCGTACAAACCGAAAGCATTTAAACAGTAACATGAATTTCATCGTGTAAAACATTATAACTAGGTTCATGTTATCCAACATACTCAAAAATCTTTCAAAATTCACTATCATCATCGGCTAGACAAAATTTCCATAAAGCTAGAACTGTGAGACATGCACTACACATAAATTGCAACTAAACATATACTAACACAAGCAATAATAACTAAAACTTAAAAATTTTCTTCAAAATTTTATCTAACACATAAACATGCAAAATTTAAATTAAACATGCAAATACTATATGCACCTAAACTATATGTAACTACACTACTACCCCAATAACCCAAACTTATAATATTCATTGTCTCAATAAATGAAGGTAAAGGGTTAAGGAGAATTCCCCTAATGATCAGCCGCACCACCCTCTTTGGGTGGTGAATCTGGTGGTGGATATGGCACAGCCATCCTGAACTGAGGCCACTCTAGCATTGTTCCCTGCTGTGCAAATGCCTCTGCCAATGACCTCGTCAAGCCCATTATAAATGCTAAAATATTGTCATACATGGCGTCGACTTTTTGCTCCAACCTTCGGAGCTGTCGATCCCCAGGGGCATCAGGTGCTTAGGTTGATGGGCCCGCCTCATCTATCTGAGATGGATGTTGTGGTGGTGGCTCTGGAAATATGGGCTAAATGATAAAACCTAATCCTCGCAAGTATGGTACACCTCCTGCCCAATCCTCAAATTTTGCAATGGTGGCATGTGTGATGTCCTGACGTGGGTTCTGCATCTGTTCATTGTCCCAATGGCAACCCTGATGAACACACAGCATAGCTACAACCGGTGTGTGTGGAATGCTACCTGTAGTGCTTCCCCGCAGATACCGCAATATGTTTTGATGGATGAGATGGACCACATCAATATATTTTCCAATGATTATGCCCCATAAAATGATGGCCCTTTCCGCTGTGATCTCATGCTGATGAGACGAAGGCACTAGCTTGGCATATATGAACAAATTCCACGCCTTTGCATATCGATTCAACGCTGCGGCAAGGAATATGCGAGGCTGGTTCGTGCCAGCTTTGTATGTCCACTTCGTGCCTGGCATGCATAATTCAGCAATAACCAGTTCTAAGTCTGTTTCTATATGTGCCCCTATGACCCAATTAGTCGACCCTATTGGTGGTGTATCAGTAAGTCTTAAAATGGCTCTGATGGCGGGGGGTCTGTAATCGATTTCAAAACCGCGAACCATAGATATACCGCTCATGGTGACTTTGGCATTGGCGTAGAACTCTTAGACTATACTCATCGGAATGGGCGTAGGACTAACAGTCAACGTACTTCAGCGTCAGCATAAAACTATGGATGCTCCTACTATATTCCTGCACATCAAGTAGTTGATGGTCAGAAAAGTAGGACTGATAGATATCAGATATCTAAGGAGCTCTTCCGATCTAGAATGACCGATGACACTACAATACAGACAAAAGTCCATTATCAATTTGATTGAATAATTAGGACAATAGGTATTGTCATGGATGGGGAGTTGTGCCAAGATTTGATCTTGCACTCACACCTGGACTCCTTTCACAATTGTTGTGAATTTTTCATATGAACAAGCTAGATATCAGCTTCGCTGATTTGCTTAACATGTTGAAAAATGTTGAGAGTCACTTTCCAACAAAGAAAGACCAATTCTTACTGGTAGGGGTCAAAGGATCTTCTAAACAAAAGAATGATTCTATGAAGGTAAATAGAAAAGGTAAAAACAAAGGATAATAAGAATAAAAATGATATGGATAGCAAATGAGTTTGCTTCCACTGCAATAAGCCTAAACACTGGAAAGAAACTACAAGAAACATCTTCCAGAGGCTAACCAAAAGAAGCTTAATGAAGCTTCGGTTACAAATATATTTTTTGTTCATGATTTAAATAAATTTTTCTTTAAGTCAAGGTTCTACTTGGGTATTGGATATCGGCTTTGGTTATCATAAATATAGATTTATGAAGGGACCAAGCAGAAGTAGAAAGCAAAACAAGAGACAAGTAATCCTATGTGTGGAAATGAAGTAAAGGTTGATGCATTAACCATAGGAACTTATAGTTTAGCATTGCCTACGGGCAAATCTATTAAGTCAATAAGTTGTTATTGTATTCTAGTTCTCGTTGGAAACATTATTTCCATTTTATTGTTAGACAATAAAATCTTTGGTATTATATTTAAGAACAATTGTTGTTCTATTTATAATAATAATGTTTTGTATAGAACTGGAATATTACTTAATGGATTTTGTATACTTGACTTACGTGAAAATAATTTTGCATATTGAATAAATTAGTATAAGAAAAGGAGATGATCATTCAAAGAGTTGAATGTGTGTATTTGCTGAAATACAAGTGTGAATTATTTGAAAGATTCAAAGAATTCAGAACTGAAACAAATTGGAAAAGTATTAGGATTCTTTGATCAGATCAAGGAAGGAATACTTGTGCAATAAGTTTCCAGATCATCTCAAATGGTTTTATCACAATGGACGCCTCTTGAAACACAATAATTGATTGATGTATCTGAAAGGAAAAAGCGTACCTTGTTGGACATTGTGCGGTCTATAATAATTTTATCGACATTTTAGTATCCTTCTGGGGTAATACTCTAGAAATGGCTGCATATCTACAAAAGCTAACCTCAAAATCCGGGCACAAGACTCCATAATAGTTATAGACAGGAAGGATTCCTAATTTGAAGTATGTGAAAAGGTTTCAAAGGATAAGCTTGGGATAAGATTTGACAAGTACATATTTGTGGGACATCCTAAAGTAAGTTTAAGTTATATGTTCTATAATCCCACTTAACAAAAGGTGTTTGTTGCGAAATATGCTGCCTTCTAAGATAAAGATGTTTATCATTGAAGGGGCTAGTAGGAGGATAATAAATCTTGAAGAGTTCAAGAACCACAAATCACTATAAGTTAAATAAGAGGAACCTGTAGATAGACCTATTGTTCCACAACCAAATTATAAATATGGAATAGTACCGAACATACCTGGGAGGTATGGATTCATCATAGATGATGATGATGATGAGGTACACATTATAGAAGCTGATGATCCAGTTACATACGATGAGGTAAGAGTTGTAGACACATAGAGAAATGGATTGAAGCAAGTTTCTCAAAAATGGAACATTCGTTTTGATGAAATAATCAAAAGAGTTTGATTTTATCAAAAATAAGAATGAACCTAGTGTATACAAAAAGGGTCAGCGGGAGCATCGTGACATTCCTACTATTATATGTTGATATATTACTAATATGAAAAAAATACTAATGCAACAATCAGTAAAGATAAAGTTGTCTAAATATTCCTCCATTAATGATTTAGGAAGAGTATCACAATTGGGGATACAAATCTATATTGATAGATTTAAAAAGGGATGCTCGAATTAACCCAAGAAACGTATATTTATTTGATGTTAAAGCCATTTAGCATGACAAACTCCAAGAGATGTCTCATGTTGATGAGCTATGGAGAGTATCTCTCTTAATAGTCCCCGTAGAATCATGAAATGAGAGATTACATGAGTGATTATCATGTATGCAATGAAATGTATGATACCTAATATTGATCAGTCATATTCTGGAGAAGTTCACTGTGAGTCAATGAAAAACATCTTAAAGTACTTAACCGACACAAAGGATGTGATCATATTCATGGTGGGTCTGAATTAAAACTAGAGGGCTTAACAGACTAAATTTTTTTTAGATAGACCAAGATGATAGCAAATCTAATTTAAGGTAAAGTGTTACCTTGAACGTTGGTGCAGTGAATTGGAAAGATTTCAAATAGCAAAGAGTTGCTAGTTTAGTGATAAAGACAAAGTATATAGCTATGAATGAAGCTACAAGTTGATTGTATGGATGAAAAGTTCATTATAGAACTAGGAATAGTTCCTAAGTCTCATCTTGGATCTAAACATGTGTTGTGGAACTTTCATTTGATTATAGGAATCATTGAAAGATGGAAAATCACTATAGAAATAATGGACTCTCAAGAACAACATTACATATCCATTAACTACCAGGATAATCGTCACTTAGAGAACAAGCGTATGAGATACCATGACGATTGGCTTTAGTACAAGTGGGAGATTGAAAGTAGTATGCACACAAGCCAATCCTGTTTGATGGTAAAGCATATACTTTGTAACAATCTTATTCATTTATTAATAAAAATTATTAATTTATTAAAGGCTTTTAATTATCTACATGATGTTGCTTTATAATATGTGATAAACCCATAGTTTTAATCAATGCTTTTACAATAATATTGATGATCATTCTAATGAGATCTAAATTCTTATAAAGCTTAAAACTAAAATAGTTCCCAATCGTTGGATTACTAAATTGGGGTTTAGTGAATCCGGATAGATTGGTACATACGTTGTTTGCTCATTGGATGAGAATGATTGATCTCATGATCATTTGTGTGGAGACACTAAAGCAAGTATGTAGGTGCTTATTAGAGAATAAGTTCACTAAATGTGGCTAGCTATGGAATGCCTAATGGAGTTTTACTTGCCTGTCAATAGGAATTCCTATAGTGATAGTAGTACAAGTGATCCTTGGACTTGAGATCATCATAGTATCTCGTGTGTGATGAGTTATACTTTGACTTATTCCTTAAGACCCTTAGGGTATATCAAAGGGTATGCTTGAGTATAATAAGTTGTACATGGAGATAATGTATTATCAATAAAGAATCTACCGCTTCTAGTAAAAGAAAAGAAATGTCTTATGTGATTCGATAAATGACAATCCAGTAGTCCTTGGCCAAGGCAGAATGAAATTACAAAGGAGTTTCTAATTTGCATTATTTGGAGTTGTGCATTTGAGAATCGAAATACATATAATTAAATAAAATAAGACTTGACAGTAATTCCATGTCTTATATTTAATTGGGATATTATATGGTGGAATGATTGAATTGTACGGTAACTATTTACTCAAAGATTCTTTTATGATTAATATTGAAATCTATATTATCTGGAAAGTCATTAATCGCTAGGGAGGCTTATTCCTATTGTAGAATAAATATTATTTATTTAAATAAATTAATAGTTTAATTTATTTATTTAAATAAGATTAGAATTGTTCTAATTGATTTATTTACAATCGGTTTAATATGAAGGACGTAAAAGGTCACACCATAAACGGAAGAATAATTATTTAAGAAATTAATGGTATAATCGTAATAATAAGTTAAATATATTTAATTTAATCTATTGTGATATAATAAATTAAATAACTTAATATTTATTATTTAATATTTTGGAAATATTAAATATAAATTAATAAGATTATTATTATTACTATTATTATTATTTAATTCCTAAAGGAGTTTGGGAATTAATAAATAAAAAATACTCTCATTTATTCCTAATAAGATTAGGGACAAATTAATTAAAAGAGTTTAATTAATTATCCCTAATAAGATTAGGGTAAAGGAATTTAATTAATTAAATAATACCATATTTTCTAATTAGATTAGAAGAGTTAACTGATATCTTTATAAGAGGAGTCTTATATCAGATATCATGAGACATGATTCCAATTGTTGGAGAGTATGCTTTTTTCTGTGAGAGATAGAAAAACTAAGGTTTTGTCAAACACCCATCTTCTTGAATCTTTCTTCTTCCTTGGTGGATCACCTCTAGAGGTCAAATACTTGGGTGGCTAACATTGATCAAAGGAAGGAACCAAACCATGTGGATTCAAGTTGAACGCGAAAAAGATTGAAGGTGAACTTGTACCCAAGAAAGCTTGAATTTTCAAAGGTATGATTCTTGTTCTTCATATTTTTTGTTTAATTAATAATTATGCATAAAGGATGATCCGGGTATATGTTTGTAAAATTTTAAAACTCTGATTTTCCATGCTTCCGTTTACTCTTTACAATTTGATTGCGTTCATTAATCTTACAAACCTAACAAAATGTGCCTTTCTTGGTCGTAGTTGTAACAAACAATGTGCCCCTTCCAGCACTCTCCTTGGTGGTTCTTCCCACATCTCGAGCATCCTTCTGCTCTCTTCTTAAACCCTCTATGAAAAAATCCTGCTTGATTGTTGTTTCTGTTGTTGTTATCCCATTTTCTCTTTCCTAGATTGCTTTCTCCACTACTACTACTTCCTCTACGAGTTTCCCCAAAAGCATTCTTATTCTTCTTCTCCTTGTTATATTAACTCAACGCCTCGCTACCTCCCTTAATAATGATCTCCTTCTCTAACAACATGGTGAACGAGTCAATTTGAAGGACTGACACCTTGTTGAACAACCAGGTTTCAATCCTAGTTCAAAGCATCTAGCTTTCCTCTCCTCCGAGCCTACTTGGTGCATTGCAAATAGTGCGAGCTCGTTGAACTTGGTCACATACTGTGCCACTGTCATCTCCCATTGTTTTAATTCTAAAAACTTCATCTCCATCTTATCCCTCATGCTCTTTGGGAAGTAATTCTCGAAGAACAAGGTCTTAAACCTTTCCCAGGTTATAGCACCATCTCCCACTCTTTATTGATTGGCTTCCTACTAGTACTTTATTTCACCCCTCATCATGTACGTAGCGAACACGGTGATTTTCACCACGACGAGAAATGGCTAAGTCTTTCTCCATCTCTTTAATCCACATTTTTGCCACAATAAGATCAGTAGTATCCACGAATTCTGGAGGGCATACGCTCCTAAAGTCCTTAAAGTTTGTAACTGGAACAGCTTGAGGGTTGGGTGGTATTGGTTCATTGTTTCTTCCCCGTAGGGCCTCTCATAGTAAATCTACTAGCCTTTGAATAGGGTCTACTTGCTCTCTCTCGTTATTAACCGTCTCTTTCGGTGTCGTTAGTCTACGTCTGGGCAGCATTTTTTGCATCACAAAAATTTCATTTTTATTATCTAGTCATTTACTTAAGTATTTTTTCAATGTAAAAGGAAACAAAATTTTTTGAAACATTCTCTGAAATAAGGACATTTATATTCATATGCCAAATCATTACATTAATATGATCATTCCTAGCATATTTTTATAAACATTTATCCCCTAATATCGCAAAAGATGGGGAACACTAACATACTACCCCTCTAACATGACCCTATTTAGGGTTTACATAACTAGCCCATATCTCACACAAAAGATTGGGACTACATATAAAATATACATAACAAGCCCATACTACTGGACACTTAACCAACAATCTATTCCAACATCCCACGCTCCATTGCGCTCTTGTACTCGACCTGTGTCATGTGAGCCATCATTTCCCTGCTCAAGGTGTGACGGGTCTGCCCTTGTTCTGTCGGATAGTGGTACATACCATTAATCAACCTCTCCATAGTTGTGCGAAAAGCATATCCCATCTTTTTCATCTTCCTCCTCTTACATCTTACTTCCTCTTCCAGGTCTTCTGCCCTATCATTGAATTCTTCCCACTTCTCTTTGAAGTGGATCCTCTCTATAACCTCAATCTCCAGTTATATACGAAGAACCTCCTTCTCAGCTTTCTCACTTAGCTCCCTCTGTCCGAACTCTTCTAACTTACCTGCCAATTCTATATTTATGGCTATTGATCGGCGAAAAAGAGTGCCCATCTGTACTTCTGCTTCCTTGCGATATGAAAGTTCTACCTCCAACTCCTATATCTTCAGTTGTCTCTTATGCCTCAGCCTCTAACTCCTCAACTTTGCATCTTAACTCTAGAATTTTTTTCCTCGTACCCACCCAACATCTGATCCTCAAATGTGATCTCATCGGGATCTTCTGTGGGCTGATCCTCTATGGGTTCCTTCTCTGGATCCGACTTTATGGAAATTGGCTCCATCTCCATCTCCTCCTCATCCTCTACATCTATAGGGGCTACTGCCGAAATGGGCTCCGCTATCAGAGGTGCCTCGTACATGTGTATGTCACGTGGCTCCTCCTCTACCACTCTACTGGGTCCTCCCAAGTCTGCCATCCTACAATCATAACACAAGACAACAAATAACAAACCCCATTAGAATGTCAAAATCAAACATAATTTCATTGTATGGAATGAAAATATATTTCATAATGCCATAAAATCTTTAGAAAAACTCTATATGAGTTTTATCTCTTTCTATCCTCCAAGTCTTTCTAAGGTTATAGTCTAAAGCTTCTCGCTCCTAAGGTTTATAACCTAATGTTTTGATACCAACTTGTGACGCCCCCAAATTCAGACTCTCATAGCTCGAATTTGGTTCGTCACGTGTTAACACTATTAATAAATCAAAATCTCACACAATGGAAAATAGAATAATTTATATTATCATAACATAATTATTCTTGTTCCAAAGTCTCGCAACCGTTACTACAACATTACAACTTAATTAAACTTAAACATAACCTATCACATCATAATACACAAGTCTTATTACAACATGATATTATCAAATTCCTAGTGTTAATGAACAAAGTTATTCTGTAGCCTTGTCCTTGCCAGAAGGTTCACCGCATTCTGCCTTAACTGAAAGTTTTAAGGAAAACAAGAATGAACAACAAATTTGCCCAGCAAGTAATATAGCAATAAGGCTGAACAATCAGAATTTCAAATATCAAAGGTATGATAATGAGAAATAGTTTAAGAATTATCAAGAATTTTCATTAAGTGTCACTATGGACTGAAAAATATTAACAAGATTCAAAGAGTTAATCCTGTCAAGGTTCAAGAGTAATGAACACTGAGCAGTCACTAAGAACTAAGAACTCCGTCTAGAATTAACAGTATTATACTGAAAATATAATAAAACGAGTACAACTGGAGATCAGCTTAAGTACCCAACATTATGCATAACATTTAAACATGTTAATATGTGCGCACGTCGGTTCCCCGACATTTATATAATTTCCCATTCAATGAGGGTTGTTCATCTTAGTAAATTTACAAGAGTCCACACCAAGTCAATTGGTTTGGGTAGCTTTTCAACACATGATAATAGTCTGGCCGAATCAATGGATTAGATAACTATTATAATGCAATTAGGAACAATAAGTTCAATGCTTGCAACAAAATCAATATATAAAATCGATTTTCGAATAGTAATAGATATTTGCTTGATGTAAGTATGATTGATATGGCAATAATTCAGAATTATACAATATATAAAGCGAAAAGAGTTTTAGGGAACTTCATTCAATATAAAATTTAAATGAAGTTAGAGAACTTGCCTCGAGCGTAGTTTACCAACTATGTAGCTTATCATCACTTTGAAATTCCTATTATAACGTAGTTATGTATACAACATATTTATTAGTTACTCAATTCTATAAATTAATAATATCATATATCGACGTCGAGATTTTTATTTGTCCAATTTTGTTATTTGTTCTTTGGTGTTCTCATGTTAGGTGAGGTTTGTTTGAAAAAATAAGTGAAAAAGGTACGACATGTGTAATGGCGACGATTTGACTTTAAGAGTCGTCAGTTGGTGTTTTTAACTGTTTCACCAACGCAACCGAAAAAAGGTTTGTACATTGACCCAGTGATGTAACACTGCTAAACGGGTCTATGAAAATGAGATTCATTTAGGTTCGGGGGCTTGATTATGCGAAGGGAAGGTGTTAGGCACCCCCTGACATCCGTGTTGCCATGGTGACCACCGCTTTTTAAGAAACTGTTATATGAATGTGTGTGTGTGTGTGGATCAATGTTTAATTTATTTGGAAGTAGTGTGAGGCCTCGTTCACACCTATATACAAAGGGTTTGAATTTATAGAAAAATTCAGTTTTAAACAGGATATAGCAATGAAGTTTTGTAAAAAGAGATTTTTCAAACCCTATGCTCAATAGGAATTGAGACCTTTTCATACTTCCATTTTATTATTAAATGTTTGGCTTCTTTGCTTTTACTTTCGAGATGCGAGGCATCTTCGAGAAAATAGTATACAGCAGTGCCGAACTCCTCATGGGCATGACAGTCATCTAAGGAAATTCAGACACCGTAAATAATGTACAAGCTGCTTACAGCTGAAAATGTCCATCACGGGAACCAAATCTAGATTCAGTAGACTAAATATGTGATCACATGATTCCTAGGCTCACATGATACCGCAGTTTATATGAAAAGCAATAAGCAGTTATATATATATAAAAGCTGTAAATATATATATATATATATATATATATATATATACAGACATGATCAACCACCACGAAGCACCTCGATGGGGGGGTCAAAAATGTAAATATATATAAGCAGTATATATATATATATATATATATATATATATATATATGGACATGATCAACCACCACGAAGCACCTCCATGAGGGATCAGAAATGTAAATAAAGCTTTAAAAGACGATCAACCGCCACGAAGTAAACTCCAGGCGGGACTAAATATAAATAAAGCAGTAAAAGGCCTTGAAGAAAACTCCAGGCCTGACAAAATTGTAAATATATATATATAAGCAATAAACGCTCCAGATGTAAAATCCAGGCTCATCAGACAGAGTCTGAAAATAGTTTATATATATATATAAGCAAGTAAACGCTCCAGACATAAGTCTAGGCTCAATCGAGGCATAACTCGATAATGTTAGTCCATATATAAATATATACATATATAAGTATATATATATATAAACAGAAATTAAAACCACGGACCGAAGTCCGGGCATAAGCACATAACACGACTCTCAATGTGAAGAATAGTGTGTGCAAAGATGAAGACAAAGGCTTTATAGAGTGTGAGAAGGCTTACAGTGGGCTACCAAAGCAGGTTTTTATGACTCAAGATGGATAAACATTTAGCTCTCGCCGGTAAAAATATAGCTATATGTGAGCTAACAGGTGTTTAAAATGAGAAAACACACAATATGGGGTGTGTGCAGAGAAAATTGGACAGGGCTTCCTTGCCTTTTCATTTTTTAATATGGCCATCCCAAGCCCTCTATTTATAGAGGGGGGAGCCACAGGTGTACCTGCAGCAGCCGGAGATGTACTTGCGGCTGCCCGGGGTGCCCTGGGCTTCGCGGGTTCTGTCATCTCAAAGTACGTGCACTCGTGCACTGTGATGTCCGCTCAAACTTGTAGAACTTCAATCCGAGCATCCGAATGAGGTGTACAAGACCATCTATATACTGCTTTTGTCGAGAGTTATGTAATAACATGGGATTATAAGTTGTACAAAGTCAGGAAGAGGGGACCATGCCCATGGTCTTCAAGCTTCAAATTCTATTCGGTGTGCTGCCACGCGTAATAGTCACTCAAGATTGGAACTCCTCGGCTTTTGTGGGACATTATTGTGTAGAAATGTATGTATGAAATATTGAGACGGCGCATTGGGGTTGAGGTGGCAAGATGATAATTTGACTCCTCGCCAGGGTTATCTCCGATTTGGGATGATAGCAAACATTGCTCAGGGTTACATCTGAGATTGAACTGCTGCAAGTGTTTGAATTCCATAAGGTCATCTGTAAATGTGCCTCTCTTCCCGGTGTTAGCATCGGGTCTTTGGAATAAGTGCCTCGGCAGGAGGTCTGAGATTGAAGCTGATTTCATGCATTTAAAACAAGCATTTTCGGAGTTATCGTCGGAACTGCAACAGAATTCCTTGGGGTTATCTCCAAGGAAGAAACTTGGGGTTATCTCTGAGGTTGGAATTGATACTCCCGGTGTGTTTTTCGGGGTTGAGACTGAACTTTCGATAGTATTCAGAATGGATGTGAACTATCTTTCAAGGTTATCTCCGAAAGATGAATCTGCCCTCCTGCAATGTTAGTAATAGGTGCGCAAAAAATTTTGAGTGTATACAGATGCCCCTCTTTATCATATTCATGCAATGCAAGGCATGGATAGGATAAAGAATCCTAGACACTTGAAATGCAACAAGATAAACATGATGTTATGTACAACAACATGATGCAAATGTATGATGCATGAATGAATGATTATTGATTCCCTGTTAATCCTGCCGGGGATGACAATCAGTAATGTCTTGGACATGCGATCCAAGTCTTCAAGGATGTTGACATTGGGGCTATTACCAAGGTCATGGATCCTTGATACAAACTTATCTCCATAGAGGTGCCTCTCGTGTACAAGAGATCTGTGGGGTTAAAGCTTTGTCTGTTTGAAGATGTGTATAACATATTCCATCATCGGTCCTCTCCAATGAGGATGGTCTTCTCTGGTTTGTGTCACCAGTATACACCACGATCTTTGTTGGAGTTACTACTAACAGTGTGTATTTGTCAAGGTTGTCTGACCTTCGCTAATGTGTGTATCACCGGATAGGTCCTTGTTGGGCAAACTATCAAGGCTGCTTGATGTTTATTGATGTGTGCATCAATCATTGCATTGCATTGTAACCCTTGTTGGGGAGTATGTCAAGGTTGCTTGGCCTTCATTGACGCGTATATCAATGTTTGAAAATCTGCATTGTGACCCCCGCCGGGGATATTTATAAGACTGCGTTGTGATCCCCGCTGGGGATGTTTGAAAATCAGCATTGTGACCCCCGCCGGGGATGTTTTTAGCGTTACGTCCCTGTGTTTGGCGGCATCGGACCTGTGTGAGGTATTGTCGAGTATAATTTGCAAAAGCTGAGCTCATCGGTATAGTGTACCTTGTATTCAGGCGAATACCAATGAGTGACATGCGGAGCCAGAGTTTAGCCCGTGAAAACCAGGATTTCAGGCTATTCTGCTCAATCGTGTAGCATTTTAATTCCTAATTTGGCCTTTTCAGCTTATGAGACCTCCTTTGCAACTCAAAATGGACCAAGCCAGAGGTGTGGGCCCCATATAGGGATACCGCAGGTACACCCGCGGCAACCGCAGGTGGACCTGCGGCCAACCATGGGTATTAAAGGCCTACGGGTTGCTTTTATAAATCACTTTCAAGTTAAGCCGCGAAGGAAATCTAAGAGCTCTTCTTCAGACCTGTTGAGTTTGGGCGACTTTATGCACATTCTTCCATCGTACAAGTGTTCTTCACTGTCCTGGTAACATATGCATGTATTCTTTTCTAGTTTTTATCTGTTGGGAAGTGATTTATCACATGAAATGTACTTAGACACATAGTAGTGAATATGCATACTGATATGACTTGATAAAAAATATTCAACACAGTAAATATTAGTTTTAAACCATGATCAACATAATGATGTGAAAAAAATTGACTTTTGAAACAGTCAAATTGGCACCTTTTACTGTCATTTCTTATCCTATTTGAGGACAAATGATTAAAGGTAGAAAAGTAAAATAACACTGGTAATTAGACTACACTTACGGATTTTTTACTATGATGTATTAATGCATGTAGAATGTATATGACTGTGGGTAGGTGTGCTACTGAATGGCCACCTAGTCATGCCTATGTGCATGTGGATAATCCCATTTATAAAGGGGGCTATCGCAAAAAAAATTCCAAAATGTAAGCATTGGGTAGTCATATATTTTTAACTCTATTGTAGACGTATGTTAAAATAATGCATGCATGCATGTAATCATAAAAATGCATTTTGAACAAGCTCCAGGTTAAACATTACCACACCCTTTCTGAGGTGATTTGGAGATTTGTTGTCTAGATATTATAGATCCAGATCAGCCAAGTAGTTCCCACAGGACCACTTCTGGTGTACGGAGGAGGGCTTCTAAAGTGCCTTGACCCTGTTCTGTTAGACAGCCTCGTCGTTTGGTGGAGGCGGTGATACGTCTTATTCGGGTTGAAGTGCCGGATGTCGAGGAGGAGGACGTACCGGTTGAGGTTCTTACTCCTGTCGCACGTGTTCTCCGTAGGGATTTGCCAGGTATTCAAGTGGTGAACCCAGAGCTTCTAGGCAACTTGAGTCGACATCCTTCAGTCTACCTCCACGCAAATGAGGTATAAAGTTAGATCTTAATCTTCCTTGTTTCCTATTGATGAGGAGTAAAGGATTCTGATGTTGATCTGCATTTGATGTAGGTTCCCGGCTTTATACAGCCTCGAGGGAAGTGTTTCAGCATCCACTCTATGTATCAGGCTTTGCACGATGACTATAGAGCAATTGTATATGGTTGGGGATTCGGGATGTTCTTTTCCATTCTTCCCCGTCGTTGTCCCTGGGGTTACCTCAGGGCATTGTCTGAACGCTGGTTTCACCAGAGTTAGTCACTCCATTTACTGGACTGTGAGGTGATGATGACGCCGATGGATTGGCGGTTTATCACATGTATGGAGTTTGGAGGGGATCCAGTGCCTTGTACGGCGGATATCACCCCTACTGCCGTCAGATCCTTATTGGGAGTTCCAACGGAGGCGCTCAACGGCAGAACTATTCGTACAAATCCTTTGAGCGTAGATGCTATGAGCGGGCTGTTGAGTGAGCCCATACCCGATGATGTGAGATTCAGGTATCACATTCTTCGACGATTGTTCCTGATGATCATTAGGGGCTGCTTCATAGCAGATAACTCTTCTACGGTGTCCTTCGCTTTGATCAGCGCAACTCAACACGTGGACCGCATAGGATAGTATGATTGGGGTTCATATACCTTCGCCTATTTCCTCAGGGGAATGCACGTGCGATCACAGGGCTTGACCGAGGCTTGGTTAGAATTCTACCCGTTTTTGCTGGTGAGTATTTCTCTTGTCTTTTCCCATGTACAGGTTAAGAGCGTTGACTGACAGAAGATGTTTGCCTTTGTGCTGGCAGTTTTGGGCCTATGAAAGGCTTCCATGTCTACATCCTGTGAGCGTGTTAGGTTTAGACACCTATCCACGAGGATGGAGATGGCATCATTTCATACTGGCGGATGTCCATGTTGCTTAGGATTTCACTTATTGCCTCCTACTACTGGAGTTGTTGATAGTGGGTGTCATCACGTGGGTTCCCTACTCTGGGGAGCATCTGAGCATTGGATTTTAGGATGGGTACCCGACTGGTGTTGAGCATGTGATTTCCACCCGTAGGATTCCTCTCTTTACAGATGGAGGATGGGAGCTCTACTTAAGAGAGTGTGCTATCAGGGGCACTACAAGAGAGATTCGTATGCCGATCTTACCTCATGTCAGGCATTATTGGCCTGTTTTGCAGTCACCCATCATTGATATCCCTTCGTTTGGGGTTGATGGTTTTAAATTATCAGAGGGTCCCTGCACTCAGGAGATGTTCCAACATTGGTGGTTCCCTCGTACCATTAGAGCCTAGACCCGTGCCACTCAGTTCATGGGGGGTATGGTTCCAGGATCCGTGATGATGACAGATTGGCTAGCTTGTGTCAGAGATCCGACTCATGTGACACAGATTGACAATTTGACACGGCAATTAGACTTGGCACATTTCTTTATCTGGCACTTAGGCAGAGATCCTTCAGAGGTAGACATTTTTGATCCTTCCAGCTCTGGCGCTGGCCCCTCAGGTGACCCATATGGCTTTGCCAGTGTAGATCCTCCCTTTTATAGGCCTGACATCCCTGTAGATAGAGATCTAGTGACTCAGGAGGAGTTACATCAGATGGACAGGATTGACGATGTAGACATCGATACCATTGACTTTTTCTGATATATATTCTTGTTATCTCTTTTGATAGGCCTCTGTTAGACATTGGGTAGCTTCGCCCCATTCTCGCTATATCTTTTGATAGGCCTCTGTTAGTTGTAGGGCAGTTTTTCCCCATTTCCCTATATTTTAGCTGTACAGAGATGTATTAGATGATGATATACTTAAGAATGTATGTCCATTTTTCCATTTCCTATATCATATTGCCATCTATTGTATCATACATGTTATTATGTTATGCATATATATATATGTCTAGAGATATTCAGCATTGACCCCTGGATGGTCTTATGACACGGCCCGTACAGATGTCTTCTTCGAAAGTTAACCGTATTAATCATACCCCACCATCTTTGGTGGCATCGGGTATGCGATCCTGGTATGATAGCATTTCACCATCAGACAAGGTGACTGTAGATCATTTGTTACAGCAAAATATGACCCTGTTGATGTTTCAGGTTCCCACAGGATTAGTGGAGGGAATGTTGGAGCACTGGGTATCGAAGAGGCAGGTTTTCTAATTTGGGACCTAGGAGTTGACTCCTACTTTGGAGGGGTATAGACGTTTGACGATGCTGCCATTGAACAGACCTTGCATACATATAGTGATTGGAGACATGAGTAGGCAGTTCATGACCCTTACTGGCTTGAGGCGTAGAGTGGAGCAGGATGAGATCACATCTGGCCACGTTATATCCCAGCATTTTTTGTTTGACAGATTTGGCTATAAGGATAGTTATGCACGGAATTCTGGGGATTTCACAACACCAGAGGATCATTGGCGTTCAACCAGAGTGGATGTATTGTTATTGTACGTATTGTCGTACGTCTACATGCCACGGTACATGGATGAGTTGGACATTGGCGACATTATGGCAGTGAGAGCTCTCAAGGAGGGTCACACCATCATACCGATGATCATCGCCGAGACTCTAAGGTCAGCTACATACTGCTGCACTTATCCAACAGGAGTGTTTACAGGAAGCTCAATCATGTTGTACGTGTGGTTTATGTCACACTTGAGACCGATTGGCACTTTTAGATGACATGGGTATTGTTTCACCCATGATATAGCCATGTCAAACTCCTTTCAGCCCACGGAGTGTACAGATGCTGCATCTTGGTCAGCTTTCCTGACAGGGATTAGAGATCCGTTCACTATATTGTCGTATACAGGGCTTAGCTCACCCTACAGCTTCATTACTCTTGCTCATAGCATAGATTATCTTCCTCTGGCTGGTTTGAGAGGCATGATTACTTACCGCCCACTAGCTGTGATGTGTCAGTTTGATCAGTTCCAGGATTTTCATCCTTTTGAGGTGACATCGAGTCAATGCTTCGCTTCTCGGCATTTATCAGTAGAGGATAGATCTAGGTTGCATTCCTGTAGGGATTAGCGAGAGCTATCTGAGTTTTCTATCATCCATCCAGGTTTTTCTGCAGAGTATTCCGCATAGATGGAGACATAGACTGCATTGGCTGTCGTAGTATCCATAATGCATGGGACTGATTCCGACGATGAGGAGCCTATGGAGGAGGCTGATTTTCCCATTGAGGCAAATTTTGTAAGACCCCAACTTTTATGAATAAAGATGAATTTTCTATATCTATCATTTTTAAAAATTATGGAATGAATTTGATATAATGTTATAGTTGTGGGTAATATTTATAAATTTTGCAAAGTATGTAAGTTTTTATATAATATTCGATTGGTCAGGGAATATTCGTTTTAACAGAGAATATTCATACGATGGCACAATCATTGGTGAACCCCACAACGAAATTATTGTCAGATTGAGAAAACGACAAAAATATTTTTATGAAAATAACGGCGGAAGTTTTACAGTTAATTGTTGAAACACCCGGTGTTAAAAGTACAGTAATACGCATGGTTGCATAGTAGTACACGGTATTGATTACTGATGCTTACATGAGAAGTCACTCAGTTTTGATCAATTATTGCTACAGTATTTATTGCATAGTATCTCACGTAATTTGATTCAATTATTGTCGATATTTTTATATATTATTAAATCAATAATTTAGACGACAAAGTTATTAATATTATTATTTGTAATATTAACTATGTCTAGAAGTTATGTCAAGGAAAGGTTTGGTCACCTAATTGCGCGCCAATAGGGAGAAATCCTTATTGGAAAGCCCCCTCTTTTCTGGGAACGACCTGGTCGATTAATATTATGAATTATAATAATGATGATTTATGTTGTTAAAAATATTGAGTGAATTTTTATGATGTATTAATTTATTATATGGACCCTCATTTACCCATTTTTCAAAATAGTCGGGAGAAGATATCTCAATTTTGTTATATATATTTACTATTTTGTCACGGGAGGGGGGAATGGAATGGAGGGGTATGCAAGGAATGTGTGTATATATATATATATATATATATATATATATATATATATATATATATATATATATATATATTATAAAAGTAATGATGTTGATGTTGGAAAATGTTGTCTAAAGAAGAAAAAAAAATGTCAGGGGAAAAGCTTTTGGTTCATGGATGGAATGATGAATGGAGTATATATGTATATATGAAAGATAAGAAAAAAAGGGGTGGAGGAATGGAGTCATAGGAATGAGGGAATATGGTGTATATATATATATATATATATATATATATATATATATATATATATTATATATTTATGACATGTGGTCACAAGTAGTGGTGGAACAATTATTATTATTATTATTATTATATATAATAAGTTTTATTTTTTTATGAAAAATAGAATATATTATGATTTATTGAATACTTTATTAATATTTTTTAAAAAAAATTGACTACTGAAGAAAATGAATTCACATCCGTGATTCTGTAATTTGTTTCGTCTAATTTTACTGTTGATCCATGATTCGAAAAATTCAAATAGTATCCTTCCATTCTCCTATAAATAGGATGCTTAGTTAGAATTGAAATCACACCAGAAATTTCAAAGAATTTTCTTCTATAATCTTGAGCGTATTTCTTTAGCGTTTAAGAAAGCTTTGAGCATAGTACAAGTTTCTTCAAGTATATCCCCGCCCTACCATCAGAGTACTCTTCTTTATAAGGTAAGGGGTATTATTTATTTTGTATTCATGAAGAGAACTTCTGTTATTCCATTCTTTATTATTCTGTTGGAATAACATGTATACGCGGGCTACCCTATACTTGGTGAAATTATTCTATTATTCCATTCTTTATTATTCTGTTGGAATAACATGTATACGCGGGCTACCTTATATTTGATGAAATTCTTCTGTTATTCCATTCTTTATTATTCTGTTGGAATATCTTGTCTGTATGTTTTACGCCGGACCTAGTTCAGTTATTTATTATTCTGTTGGAATAACCTTTCTATGCGAAGTACCGTATGCATGCTGATTTCTTTTGTTATTCCATTCTTTATTATACTCAGTTGGTTAAAGATTTGACTTCTATACTCCATGAAATTAGTGGAATATCCTTGATATTTGCGCTTCATCCAGTATCTTTTCATGGAAATATTCTTCTAAGCATTCTTGAATTTTACTTTACAAAGAAGTATCATGTTAACAATTTGGACGTTATTAGTTCCTGAATAAATTAACAATTTGGACGTTATTAGTTCCTGAATAAATTAATTCTTGAACTTATTTTATTAAATTCTTACATCATTGTCATCATCCTCATGCTTATAATTTTTAAAAGTCATATGTGGCCTGTAGTGCATCGATGCACTTGGTATGATTATGACCAGGGATTATTCGATGTAATCATGACCGTAATATTACAAATGATGTGGTAAAAGTCCTCATTGGCCCGTAATGCATTAATGAACAGTTGTTGGCATGATCATGACCATTGATGAATACACGAATATCCTTGGCCCATAGTGCATGGAAAATTTATGGTTGTGATACTGATGAATATCCTTGGCCGTAGTGCAGGGATGATGTGGACTATTTATTAAGTTGAGTTCCAGCGATAAAAGTGATGAAAAACCTTTTTAAATCATAAAAGATAGTAGACTTTATTCTCTACTTGACTCTTTTAATGGATTGCTTGTTCCGCTGCAGTTAAATTTGATGTCTATTGTATTTTATCAGTTTAACATTGCTGAAGACTAATGATAATTTATTCTGCATTATCTTAGTCATAATATTTCTTACAAGGCTAGTTGAGCTCTCTCTTTCTTTTACTCTTCTCTTCAGGAAATGAGAACGTAGCCGGGACTAATCGGGGAACAGAGTGACGGTCCAGATGATAATATTAGTAGTTCTCACTATTATGTTAAATAGTGTGACAATAAATGTAATGAGGACTTATTCTGAGACTAGATATTGTCTAAAAGACAATAATTGTATTAATACTCACAGCTCTCTTGTTGTATATTAAAGATTGTATTAGTATTCTGTATCATGTATTTGGCGACTCAGAATAGGTGATGTATACCTATTTTGGGGGTGTCACAATTGGTATCAAAGCTTAGGGATATGATCCTTGGCTGAGATGTGAGACAAGAACTAGGAGGGGAGAGACAGAGAATTCCTTCGCTAGTATGACCTGCCTAAATTTATTTGATATTTAATTGGTCGGTAAGAGTATAGGGATAATATGTGATGTGTTAATTAACCATTATTTTGTGGCAGTATTTGAAAATGGCATCCAAGAATTTTGAGAATAGAAATGGAGCACAGGAGACCGTTGAGTCTCCATAGATTAATAATCAGGACAATGTGCATCAGGAAGGCGACAATCCTAATGCAAACAATAATACTGACCAAATGATGAACGATGGAATGTTCCTATGCTTCATACAATTCATGCAACATCAGGCGAGAGCGGCTCCTGTCCAAAATGCAGGTGGAAACACTGGCAACTCTCGGACGGTCACCGCCAAACAGTTCAAGGAGCTGGGACCACCAGAGTTTTTTGGAGAGCCAAAACCACTTAAGGCGGAGACGCGGATAAAGCAAATCAACATGATATTTGATGTCTTAGGTTGCTCCGAGGAGCAAACGGTTCCCTTTGCCACCTTCATGTTGCGGGTAGAGGCAGATTACTGGTGGGAATCTGTAAAGCGTACCCAACCTTCCGCGCTGAAGATGTCTTGGGAGAAGTTCCAAGAACTGTTCAACGACAAGTACTTTCCTGAAACTATTCGTCAAATGAAAGAGGTAGAGTTCATTAAACTGGAGCAAAACAACATGACCATGTCGCAGTACGAAGCCAAGTTTGCCGACCTGTCCCGGTTTGCATCCCATTTGGTTGATAATGAGGAAAGAATGACGCGAATATTTTTAAGAGGTTTGAAACCCGAGATATGTCAATATCTTATCTCTTATAAACTGTGTTTGTATTCAGATGTTGTTAATAGGGCTCAATTATTGGAGCGCGATAATGAGTCAACCCAACCAAAAGAAAACAGCCGGCAAAATGATAATACCAATGATAACAGTCATCAAAGCAGTGATAATAAGCGTGGAGGGAATCAACATGCCAGAAATGGTTACCACTTTGGTGGTAATCATGGCCAAAATAATAAGAATGGACATTTCAAGAAGAGGAGATTCAACAAGGATGGAAAGATGTTAGCATCAGCACCTGTCGTTAAGGAAAGAGAACGAACACCTATCATATGTTTCAAATGTGGAGGGGAGGGACACATCAGTCCAAATTGCGCGATGCCCTCCAAGGCATGTAACAATTGTGGAAGAGAAGGTCACTTGGCCCGATTTTTTCTTTCACCAAAGATAAGTCCAGCTGGGATGGAGGCATCAAAGGCCGTTCCAGACAAGATAAAACCGGTAGTTCAAGGGAGAGCGTTTGTCGTGACCTCCCAGAAAGAAAGGAACCCGAACGAGGTCATCACGAGTAAGCTTATCATAAACACTAGCGAAGTATATACCTTATTTGATACCGGTTCTACCCATTCTTTTTTTTCTCCTACTTGAGCTAAACGTTTAAATTTGACTCTGAAAAAATTGGACTTTAACTTATCTGTTGAAACTCCATTAGGAGAAACCTTAGGAAACCTTCGTACATGGGAGGTCATGCGTCTAGGTTATGATAGATATCATATGTCCACATAATTATCCTTGGTTGACCCAATAGTCCCCAAAGAAAAATAAGAAGATTGCTATCATCTTCTTTCCAATGGTGAGTCTTCGCTTGACATATAATTATCTCTGTTGTTGTAACAACCCGATATTTTCTATATAAATAAATTAGAAATTTTGCGTATAATTTTTTTTATTTTAAATATGGGGAATATGTGCCAAGATAATGTGTGTATGTATTTATGTAATATATTTATTACATGAATTATTTTAAATAATTTTATTTTAGAATTATTTATTATTATAAACTATATTATTATAATAATTAATTTTATAGTAGAAATGTTTTATTAATTATTTTCCATGAAAATATAATCATATATTATATATGAAATTATTTTTCGATTTATAGGTTGTGCGTAATGGCTATTTCCGTAAAGGACTCCTAAATATTAACACTCAAATTTCTCACTGTGTATAAACTGGAAAATTCTAAAATTTTTACAGTAGGTTCATATATGTTATTAGAGTATACCTGGAAAATTTCAGATTTTTCTGAGCAAAACTTGATTTATGAAAAATGTTGATTTATGAAAAATTAAGCAAGATCCGAGTGTTTTGGGCACTTTAAAAATAGTAAATCATTTTCTAAAATTCTAGAAAAAATTAGGGATCATTGTTGGGTCATATACTGTCCAAATTCAGAAAATGAGAATTTTTGGAATCAGTTTGTTATTTTTCCTAAAAATGATGAAGTTATGAGTAAAAGAAAATAAATAGTTAAATGATATTTTAAATAAGAAAAATGTGATTTTAATACTTGAATACTCCTAATATATAATATTATGACTATTTTAGGGTATTTTGGTAATTTATAATAAAAAATGTTATTTGTGACCTTTTATAGATATTAAATAAATGGTTTTATAAAGGGTGAATAATTAGAAGAAAAAAAATTGTTTATTGATCTAAAATATTATTAAAATGTTATTATGATATTAATAATATTAGAATATGATATTGTTAAGTAAATAAAAATATTAAGATTAAAATTTCATTAAAATATTATTAAGTGGTTAATCATATTTGATTTAAAATATTAATAAATGATTAAAGTATTATTAAATAATTAATAATATTAGAATAAAATATTATTAAAAGATTAATAATATTAAATTAAAGTATTATTAAATGATTAAAATATTATTAAGTAAATAATAATATTCGAGATTAAATAAAATATTATTAAAAATGTAATAACATTAGTAAAGGAATAAAATATTATTAAATGATTAATAATATTAGTAAATAAATAAAATATTAATACGATTGATAAATAACTAAAAGTATTATTAATTGATTAATGATACTAAAACATAAGTAAGATATTATTAAAGTAATAATATTAATGGATGATTAAAATATTATTAAGAGGATTAATAATATTAGTAAAGTATTAAAATATTATTAAGATGTTAATAATATTAGTAAGCGAATAAAAGTGTTATTAGTGAACTAGTAATACTAAGAGGGGAATTAAATATTATCAAGATTAATAATATTAAGTGAATTAAATATTTTAAGCTATACTTAATGACGTTTAATATTTTAAGAAATAGTACATTAATATTTTAATATTAATGGTAATTGTTTAAAAATGATTTTAAATGTTTTAAAAAATCATTTAAGGGTAATATAAATGTTTTAAAAATAATTTGAGTTATTATAAATAACTTTAATATTTTGGAAATGATTTCATTAATAGTTAAATAATAATTAAATGATAATAGAATTATTTGATATTGAATCATTTAATAATGATTTCGATGTTTGAAAATTCATGATAAACTATATTAAATGTTTATTAAGTCATTTAAAATGTTATGACTGATACTTATAGTTATTGAACTTCGGAATAGAGTCTTAGACTCGATAATTACCCGATAAAGCTGTCGGTACACCGACATATTTCAGAAATTGATCTGAACTTAGATATTTTGACTGTATTAATGTTTGTTTATGATGCAATAAATGTTGAACATGTGTGATAATGTGATTAGGTTATGTGCTAACTGCGAAATGCAGTACTATATGTTATAGTATATTGTTCTAATAGAACGAATGATCTGATTAATGATAGGTCGTGATATAAAAGATAAAACTAAGTTGCGTATTCTAAGCAGCGCATTAGGCAAGTATCCTACCTTTGCATTTCCTTTATGCAATGGACATGAGTAAGACTGTTTCAGAATTATATTATTACTGTATAGATTATTAACTCTATATTATATACGCTCATTGATTATCAACATGTAAGTATATAGTAATTCATATATATTTTTTGGTCGTTAATTTCTATAAATGGTTATACAAGTGTCTCCACTTGGGTAATCATTGTGCTTAATCACATGTTGATACACCTTTGTTAATTACCTGTATATATATATATATATATATATATATATATATATATATATATATATATATATATATATATATGTTGAATTATAGATTATTATTGAATAAGATAAAACCTACCTATTATTCAACCGAATTGCTTTGGTTTGCACCCTGACAAGTATGAACATCCCATTCATGGAAAATTTTTATATGCCCAAGGTAGCCAAAGTGAACGACAATATCGTTCTTGTAATGTAGTATTGATCAATACAGGGTACAACAGACTAATCACCCTCTGTGCCCGTAAGTTATGATGGTTTGCGGATGAAGTTCTGCTAGACCTATTCGAAAATTAAAATAATGTTCATAGTATGTCCCCTTAACCCTATATATAGCCAGTACGTAGTTTTAAAATTTGAAAGAGGGTTGTTATGTTAATATTATCGGTTCAGATTACTTCACAACTATTGATTTGTTGTAGAAAGATAGTATAAAAAAAATATTTAAATTCTTTCAGCTTATATATATATATATATATATATATATATATATATATATATATATATATATAATTGCTATTAATTGCTGGGCACTCAAATGCTCATCCTTACTTAATTTAAATATTCAGCTAAGTGTGAACAAGTAGAAGGCTCGGCTAAGAATAAAGGAAAAGGAAAGGTTGCAGAATGAATTCAATGCCATTTTATGTAATATTTATCTTTATTAAGTCAAGTATGATATATATTACCTATCGCGTACTGTGAGGAATGTATTAAAGGTTGCGTACTTGGGATTTAGACTTTGATAAATATGTAAATTATGTTGGTATCTATATTATTATTATTATTATTAGTAGTAGTAGTAGTATTATTCCGCTCATAGAAATGGTATCATAAAGCACTGAGTTCAGGTTTCAAGTACCTGAATTTGGGGGCTTTATAAGTTGGTATCAAAGCTATATGCATGAATTTGCAAAGATCCCCGAGCCTCTTGCTGGTGACTTCCTTGTGTGGAATGGACCAAAGCCAGACTCTCCGTAGGAGACGCCGATTCAGTCGGTGGAAAACTGATAGGTACCCTTGTAAGGTGCTATGGTTGGAAGCACCATGAAAGTTATAAGTTGGTATCAAAGCTGTAGGTTATAAACATTAGGAGTGCAAAACCTAGGCTATAACCTTAGTAGAAAATTTTTATAGAGTATATTAGCTAGGTGATGGGTTGAGGAGATCCATCAAGTTTCAGTTGTACTAAATAAAATTTCCTTTCATTTTATCTATGAATATATTTTATTGTGGTACTGATGTTGTTTTGATTGTTTATTGTGCTCATAGGATGGCTGACGAGAGTCAAGATAGTTATTCAGTGAACCAAGAGTCGAGGGACTCTAGTGAGAATTCCATGGAGCATGAGATGATAAGAGATTTATTGGCCAGGAACGACGAGCTAAAGGTTAGGGCTGAGCGAGTGGAGGCTTAGAACCACACCCTCTAGTTAGACCTGGCAAACGAGCGGGCCAGGCCGGGCCGAGAACAGGCCTGGCCAAAATGGCCAGAATTTTGGTGGGCTAAGAATGTGCGACCCGTGGCCCGGGTTGGGCCGACCCGGCCCAGCCCGCGGGCTTCTTTGCCTTTTCTTTTTTTTTTTGCAAAATTTCGTTACACCAAAAATAGTAATTTAATAAATATTAAAAAATAATAAAATAATTTATAATAAACAATAATTCTAATTTATATATATTCAAAAAGTTGCCAAAATTCTTCATATCAATTGTTGAAAATGTCGTATATTAATAAATAAAAGGCCAACATGTTCATATTATTAACCTGCATACCAACATGATAAATCAAAGTTGTTCACATTGGGCTTAGTTCTTCATACCAACATGACATAATGATGAAAATCACTTATAGAATCACTCTGGTTTGTATAATGGGATTACATGTGAACATGTTGTGGACGAACTAATCCCATTATGTCATGGTATAATGCAACTAAGCCCAATTGTGAACATGTGAACAGATTGTGAACATGTTGTGCAAAAATGCTTTTGTTGCTTAATGTTTGAATTTAAATAGTAATAATAGTAATAAGTTGTTGTAGCTCAATCGGTTTGTACTCTTATTTATTTATTTATAAGTCTTGTATTCAAGTCTCATAACCCACAAGTAGCAACATTGTGTTTTTTTAAAAATAAAAAAAAAGTTACGGGCCGCGGGCCGGGCCAAAATGGCCAATATTTTTCTGGGCTAAAAAGTTGCAGCCCATAGCCTAACCCGTGGCGGACGGGCCGGTCCGGCCCGCGGGCTTGGGCCATGTTTGCCAGGTCTAGTTGTAAACAGCATTTGTCTTGCTTCACTCGGCAGTTTCACTTCCAATTCCATCCTATCCATCTCTGTTATTAACTCAGTTTGAGCCGTTAAAAAAAAACCTTTTCCCGACCCTTCCTACTTAAGGCGTCGGCAACTACATTGGCTTTTCTAGGGTGATACAGGATTTCACAGTCGTAATCCTTTATCAATTCCAGCCATATCATCTGCCTCATATTCAACTCCTTTTGTGTGAAGATATATTTTAGACTCTTGTGGTCCGTGTATATCTTACATTTTTCTCCATAAAGGTAATGTCTCCAGATCACGAGTAGGATAAACTTTCTCATAATCCTTCAACTGCCTAGATGCATATACAATGACCTTGTCATGCTACATGAGCACGCAACCAAGTCCTCTATGTGAAGCATCGCTATAAACTATAAAATTTCCTGTGTCATCAGGCAATGACAAAATAGGCGCTTCACTCAATCTCTTCTTAAATTCTTGAAAACTATGCTCACACTTATCAGTCCACGCGTATTTCATCGTCTTCCATGTCAAGTTAGTCAATGGAGTAGCTATTTTCGAAAAATCCTGGATGAATCTCCCATAGTAACCCACTAACCCTAGGAAACTCCGCACCTTAGTCGGCGTTTTTGGTTGTTCCCAATTCATCACGGCTTCCACCTTCGCTGGATCTACTGAAATCCCCTCATGGTCAATGACATGACCTAAAAATTGTACCTTCTCTAACCAAAATTCACACTTAGTGAATTTTGTATACAACTTCTCATTCCTTAGTGTCTCCAACACTAATCTTAAGTGTTCAACATGATCTTCTAGCGTCTTAAAATAGACTAGAATATCATCGATAAACACCACGATGAACTTGTCCAAATATTATTTGAACACTCTGTTCATCATATCCATAAATGTAGCTGGTACATTAGCCAACCCAAATGACATCACCAGAAACTCGTAATGACCATAACGAGTCCTGAATGTTATCTTTGGTACATCCTCCTTCCTAACCTTCAACTGGTGATACCTCGTTCTTAAATCTATTTTAGAAAAATACTTAGCTCCTTTCAACTAATCAAAAAGATCATCGATCTTGGGCAATGGGTATTTATTCTTTATCGTTAACTTTTTCAACTCTCGGTAGTCGATACAAAGTCTTAACGATCCATCCTTTTTTTTAACAAACAGTATCGGTGCTCCCCACGGCGAAACACTCGGTTGAATGTACTTCCTGTCCAACAGTTCTTATAACTGCACCATCAACTCCTTCATCTCCACTGGCGCCACATGATACGGTGTCCTGGAAACTGATGTCGCTCCTGGCATAATGTCTATTACAAACTATGTCTCCCTATCTGGCAGAAGACCTGAAAATTCACTCAGAAATACATCGGCGAATTCTCTCACTATAGGTATTTGTTCCATGGTTGCTACCACTCTCTAGTTTGTGTCATGGTTAGACAACACGAACGTCCCGGCGATCTATTCGCATAAAATACTACCTAAGGTTGTTTTAATGTCTTAATGTTCGCACATTTCTTTTGATAATCTATAATTTCCCCATGGTTAACTAACCAATCCATTCTGAGAATTGCGTCGAATTCTCCTAACTTTATCGGTATCAAATCTACCGATAATTTACAACCCCGTATATCTATATAACAACTCCTATGAACATCTTCAACAAGAATTATTTCTTCGTTTGCTACCCTAATATTTAAAGGTATAGGTAACTTTTTGGGAAGTAATCCTAATCGTCTAGCAAAATAGCATGCTAAAAACGAACAAGTAGCACCCGAATCAAAAGGCACATAAGCATTTATGTTGATGACTGGAATAATACCTGCGATAACGTCCCCTGATGCAACTGCATCTTGGACTATCATGTTAAAGGTACGACCCATCGGCCTACCCGACTGCGCTGGACCACTAATAGCTAACTTACCGTTATTAGTGCCCCGGTTCCCGTTCGTCCCCTTCTTCGGGAAGTTCTTTGCAATGTGGTCAGTTGACCCACTCACAAAGCATCCATGATTCTTTTTTGGACTTGGACAGTTAGGCGCAATGTGCCCCTCCTGTCCACAGTTGTAACAGACGGTCTTCCCCTTGAGACAGACTCCTAAGTGAGTCTCCCATAGGTCTTGCAGGCCTCCATTCTCCTCTTTGGGGCTCCTTGCTTCACTCTGGTATTCCCAAAGCTGAACGCTTTCCTCTTTTGTCCCTCGCCACTACCGCTGGCTCCTTCAACCTTTACTCCCCCATCCACTTTCCCCTTGCTCTTCTTGTCCTTGTGGTATTGACTTAGAGCCTCACTACCACCTTCAGCGATTATCGCCTTCTCTAAAATGATTCCAAATGAATTACTTTGAAACATCAAAATACGGTTATAGAGCCAGGGTTTCAAGCCCTGCTCGAACCATCGTGCCTTCCTAACCTCGGTATCCACTTGGTGTGGAGCGAACCTCACCAGTTCATTAAACTTAGCAGCGTATTGGGGAACTGTCATGTCCCCTTGTTTCAACTCGAGAAACCGCATCTCCATCCTTCCCTTCATGCTCGTGGGAAAGTAGTTCTCGAAGAATATCTCATTGAACCTCCTTGAGCACTTCCCAAAGATTTTAATTTCTAAAATAGTTATTGACTATACTTTTATGGAGGGTACCACTGTAAGGTTGTGGTCAAGGCACCATGAGAGTTACATAGATTTGTATTAAAACTCACGGTTTAACTGTGGTCGTATTTTGCACGACAGTTCAACAATTGTATAAATGAAGTTTGTATTTGATTTTTATAGTATAATATCTGGAGACTCAGAATGGGTCATGTAGATCTATTTTGGGGGCGTCACATAAAACCTAATAAAAACTAAATCCCTTTATGTACTTCCCTAAGTGTATAGTCTACTTCCGAGGGAGTTAAGCATTTGAGTAGGGGAGAACTGAAAGCCCTTTGGTATAGATCCCCATCAATGAGGATGAAGTTTGAGCTTCGGTGTTTGATCTGTCTTGCTAGGATTCGGTCCAAAGGGAGAGTCCCGTCTACCAAGTAGGAGATATAAGGCGTCAGCCAACAGTCAAGTTGGTCCAGAGCTAATACATTTGTCTTCGATATACTTGGCTATTCTAAAACTTCCAGATAGACTAATCCGTTGAAGGAGCTCGCTTCAGTGGTTGCCAACTTGGCTAAGGTGTCTGCTACCGTATTGTCTGACCAATCAACTCCCTAACAACTGTGCGATATGAAGTATGTGAGCTTATCTTTCACTGTGGCTAGATATTTTGACATTCTTGCCCCCCGAGCCTCATATTCTCCCGACAACTGCTTCACCGCCAGCTGTGAGTCGTTGTAGATGACCAATCTCTGTACTTCCAGGCTTCGGGCCAATCGGAGCCCAGCTAGTATAGCCTCGTATTCTGCTTCGTTGTTTGTGGCCTTAAACTGAAACCGAATTGCCTGCTGGACTATGAACCCTTCGGGACTTGTCAAAATGACCCTTGCTCCGCTGACGCCCGAAGTCGATGATCCGTCCACATATAGAGTCCACGAGGCAAACCTCTGTTGGGTTTTGGTCACCGTGCTCACGTCTGGCTCTATAAAGGAACATTCTACCATGAAATCTGCTAAGGAATGTCCTTTGATTGCCGTTTGGGGATGGTATTCTATGTCAAATTGTGTTAACTCCATCATCCATGCGGCTAACCAACTTGATACCTCTGGCTTATGCAAAATCTTCTTTAGCGGCTGATCGGTGTATACCACTATTAGCCGACCCTGGAAATAGTGCCTGAGCTTTCTGCTGGCAATTATTAAGGCATAGGCGAACTTTTCTAGGTTTGGGTATCTTGTCTCTGCGTCCTAAAGAACATGGCTGACATAATATACTGGGAACTACTTTCCCCCCTTGTCACGTACCAGTGTTGCCCCTACTGCCATTAGACTTGTGGCCAAGTAAAGGTATAAGGCCTCTGAAGGGATCGGCTTCATCAGTAATGGTGATGAGGACAAGTATTTCTTGATCCCTTGGAACGCGTCTTCATATTTTGAAGTCCACTGGAAACTTTTCTCGTTCTTTGGACCCTTGAGAGTGTCGAAGAAGGGTAAACATCTTTCTGCCGACCTTGACACGAACCTCCAAAGGGCTACTATCCAGCCCGTTAACCTCTTCATATCTTTGTATGTTTTTGGGAACCTCATGTCTAAGATCGCCGCAATTTTCTCTGGGTTTGCTTTGATTCACCTTTTGCTGACCAAATATCCCAGAAATTTCCCTAAACTCAAGCCGAAGGTACATTTGGTTGGGTTCAGCCTCAGTTTGTGTTTTCTTACCATTTCAAAGCAGTCTTCTAGGTCCTCAAGATGATTCCGGACTGACATACTTTTTATAATTATGTCGTCCACGTACACTTCCATACTTCGGCCTAGCTGCCTTCTAAAAACAAAATTCATCATCCGTTGATAAGTTGCCCCTGCGTTCAACAATCCAAAGGTCATCTTTCGATACATATATATGGCCCGATGAGTGATGAAGCTTGTCTTCGGAATGTCATCCTTGTTCATCGAAATTTGGTGGTATCCCAAAAAAGCGTCCATGAAACTTAACATGTCATACCCCGAAATGGCATCAATCAGTTGGTCTATGTTGGGTAGAGGATAGAAATCTTTTGGGAAAGCCTTATTAAGATCTGTGTAGTCGATGCATAACCTCCACTTCCCATTTTGTTTCTGAACCAATACCATATTCGCCAGCCACTCGGGGTAGTCAATTTCAAAGATGAATCCCGCCTCCAGCAGTTTCGTGATTTCTTCGTCGATGATATTCTGCCTTTTCGGGGCAAAAATCCTTCTTTTCTGTATAACCGGCTTTCTCTTCGAGTTCGTATGTAGCCTATATAGCGCCACCAATTCACTCACCCCGAGCATGTCGCTAGGTTCCTAAGCAAAGATATCGGTGTATACCCAAAGCAAGTCCACTAGCCTTGTCCGTAGTGGTTCTGTTAACCCTGTCCCAATCTTGATCAATTTTTCTACATTCCCTGGTATCAACTCGACATCTTTTGTCTCTTCTGTCGATAGTGCCATCGGCTCAGTACTGCCCTCGGTGACTGGCTCTATCTCGATGGCCATTGTCTGTTTCTGTTTGCTGACCCCGACCCCTGAGGAAATCAAGGTATTCCGATAGCACCTTCGGGCGATATCAAGGTCTCCTTTTACCTCCCCTATCTCATTCGGTGTTGGAAACTTAATCTTGAAGTGAGGGATGAACATAACTGCTTGCAAGGCCGCTAGTGTCAGTCTGCCCAAGATGGCGTTGTAAGCCGAATCCACTTGTACTATAAAAAATTTCACCATTATTTCTGCTTGCTAAGGGGCTGCGCCGAACCTGACTGGTAACTCGATCGTGCCTGAGACATGCATCGGGTCCCCGCTAAAATCGTACAATGGGCCTTCTCCACCCAATTCCATCTTCTTCCCTTCTAAATCCATCCTCTCGTAGGCGTGCGTATACAATATGTCAACCGAGGATCCATTATCGATCATCATCCTTTTCATGTCAACTGGTTCGACCTGTGCTATTATTATCAGCGCCCCATTATGTGGTTCAATATGGTCGGTAGGATAGTCTTCATCCGAGAAAGAGATGGATACTCCTGAATATGCCATATCCTTTTCTAGGCGATGAACCAGCTACCGACAACATGGCCTCGAGATGCCTGCTCCTCTTCCTACCGGTTACACGTCCTACTAACCCGCCTAATATCACATCAATAACCCCTCTGGCTTGTAGGAGCGATTGCGACTGTGCTTCCCGAGTCGATTCCATGTTTTCCTCATGGGGGGCTTCCGAACCTTCTTGACCAACCACATAATGCACCAGTTGCCAATTTTGTACGTTCTTCTCTATCAGATCTTTCAGGTTGTTACACTCCTCCGTCGTATTCCCCCGACACTGATGATACGCACAATATTTATCCCGACCCCTCTTCCCAGGCTTCGGGATCGCTTGGCATGGTTCGAAAAAGGGCTTATTTCGCATCTCCTCTAGTATTTTTGCCCGGTCAGTGTTGAGTGCGGTGTAGACTTTGTTAACATTCTTACTCGGGAAGGGTGGTCATCCACTACCCGAGCCCCCCCCCCCCCCTCATTATAGCTTTTCTTACCATAGTTATCCGACCTCCCCGGATTATCTGACTTCTGATAACTCTGCTTATCCCGATCCCTAGACTTCTCTTAAGATTGGGAGTGCAGTTTGAAGTTCCCCATTGCCTTTTCAATTGTTATATGACCTTCGGCTCAGTGGAAGGCCTCTGTCAAATCTGCCAGAGGGTTGATCACCAGATCCTTCATCAACTTCTTCGATTTCCCGATGTCTAGTCCGATAGTGAAGAATCCCAAGGCCTGTGGGGAATTCAACTCTGCTACCGATCCCACAGCCTCTCGGAACCTTTTGACATACTAACCCAGGCTTTCATCTAACTTCTGTCTGACCTGCATGAGTGAAGCTGTGATCTTTCTCTTCCTCTTTTTGCTCCCAAATCGAGCATGAAATTTTTCCTGAAGATCATTCCGGGAGTTAATCGATCTCTTCGCCAGGGTTCCCATCCACTCTCGGGCGCTCTTTTTTAAAGTTGTTGTGAACATATGACACTTGACAGCATCGGAGTGTCCATAGTATGTCATCAGTCTATCATACCCATCTGAGTGGTCATATGGATCCCCCATCCCATCGTAGGTCTCCATCGGGGGCATCTTCTTTTTGGGGTCGGCTGTCTCCTGATTGATCTCCGGCGAGAAAGGTGACCCTAAGCAAGCCGAAGGTGTCCCCAACGAATTTTTAGCCGACAGCAACTTCTCTAATTCAGCCACCCTACGGACGAGGGGGTCAGACTCCTTACGAGGGGGCGATCGGGGTCTGCCTTTCTCGTATTTAGGGGTCGCGTCCCTCCTCCTATGTCCCGATCTGCCCGGACGGTCCGATCTTCGATCTGGCGAACGGCTCCTCATTCTACTTCGGCCTTCTCGCGACCGACTGTGATGCCTGCTCCTTTCGTTTCCAACCTCTCCTCGTCGAGGTGACCGGGATCGGCTCTGATGCCTACGCCTTTTTGAGGTGGCTTCCTGCTCTCCAGCCACCTTCATCAACTGCTATTCGAGTTCCTCTTGCTGAAGGCGTAGGGCCAGCATGGCGTCCTTGTTCTGTTGCATCTTTTTCAGCAGAATGAACTCCCTCTGATCTCGGTTGTTCTCCCCTCGCTCCTTCCCGTGTACCTCCAGCGCCCGAGAACGATTCTCATCTGCACGACTAGCCTGGTTGGGGTATGATGGATGTCATGGAAGAGTCTTCGCCGGAGAGAAGCAACCGGTTCCTCCTGATCTCCCTGGACTCGAGAGCCCAGTCTATCTTTCACCGACCCCCTCACCGGTGCGGTTTGGTGGGTCTTTACCTTTTCCTGGTTAGAGGCAATGTTCTCCTTACTTGCCATGGCCTGTTACCGAAAAAGTTGGGTTGTGATTGTAAGAACACTAAAGGCCCCTCCTTCTAGCGCCAATGTAAATGCCAAGTTTCGCCGGCGCGTCCAATCACAGAATCCACGCGCTAGAACCTGCACAATAACAGATCACACAGAAGCTTGACGGCTTGTGCCGCCAGGGGATAGCTCCAATGTGAGAATAAGTATAGGCCGTTCACAAGGTTTAACAATGGAGGCTAAGTGTTTAGTGCTCAAAAGTAGGTATTACCTGTTAATTGTAACCTTGGCCTTATATTTATACTGCTCACCACCTTTAGAATCCTTATCCGAGTCGGATTATGAATCCTAGCCATGGTAGTTGCCATAACTTGGGTCCAACACAATCTCCTTAAAAGGTGTAAGTGGAATCCAATCTAATCACTACCTTTGGAGTTACCTTATTCAATTATGATTAGGATCCCGAACTCTGTATGCAGGAGTGCCCACTGTGCAGGCCCAAACAATCCCACCATCAAGTCTGGGCTTCGGCCCAAAGGACTCGAAGACCCGACCCCGAACACCACATGACAGGATAAGGCTCCGGTAAAAAGTGCTCGCAAGCCGAACCCGAAGATCATTCACTAAGATGAGGCTCCGGCCCAAAAGGACTCGGACGCCGACCCGAACACCTCCACCCTCTCCATGGGCTTCAGCCCAGTAGTCTCCTAAAGCCCTTCTAATGTCAGGCCTTCGGCCCACATAAAGGTCGGTAAAATACTCCCGAACAGAAATTATTATGAGTTAAGTTTCATAAATAGGGTGAATAATTTACTTAATTAAAATAGTAAATTAATACAAGTATAATTGATTTAATAAAGTGAGAAGGTAATATATTTCATGAAAATGTAAATATTAGTATAATGTGAGTAAAATATTTATTAAGTACAATAAATATTTTAGTTGGAAACTTTATGGAATAAAATGAATATTTATGGTATTAAATAAATATTTAATGAAAATTGTTATGGGATAGTTTATTTAAGTGTGATAAAATAGATGGGATTTATACGTATTTTATTACGCGAGTATAATGGTGATATTCTAATTTAATCAAATAATTAAATTAGAGGAGTGAGAATTTGTTAAATAATGCTATGATTATAATAGTTGAATAGAAATTATAATTTTACTGATATGGTTAATTTTATTTCTTAAGGAATTAAAGGTACATAATCTAGTTTATATTTCTAGTTTATGTGTTCTTGAGTTTCTTTTAAAATTGGGGTTTTGGTTAATGAATTTGTGGGTTATGATGTTATATATGTTATTAGATTTTATAATTTTATAATTTCATAATAGTCATCTAAAAAATGATTTTTCAGAAATCAAATTCATGTATTTATGCTAAAGAAGGGGAATTTGGGTTTTGATGGTAATGTGTGTTTTGGTGTACTTTGAGACTAAAATTAATGATGAATTCGTGATTGAAACTTTAAATTGATGGATGATTGTTGTTCTCCTCTATAAAACAAAAACAATGCAACTTGAACGGATCAAATTTGTTAAGAAACGAATTCGTGATGAATGAATACACTTAGCATGTTAAAAATATGAAAAATTAGTATAAACCAATTAGAATTAGTATAAACCAAGTCCCACATCGAGCAAATTGAAAACTTTGCCCCTTTTCTAAACCTATAAATAGAAGGGCTTGGCCCTTTGTTTCATTCACCAACAATAAGGCTTCCAATTTTGAGAAATGTTTTATTGTGGGAGGACTTTTTATAAAGATCTCCTTAGTTAAATCTTGGTTGAGTACATATTCAGTTTGTGGAATTCGTATTTTCGGTTATGTTTCTTATTTAATATTTGGTAATGTTATTATTTTAAATATTGTATTTAGTTTGTTAGTTAAAGTTTGAATTTTGAAAGTTTAGTTAGTTTTGTTAGTAAACTAGTTAGTTTATTATGTTTATTTTGGTTTGAAATTGATTATTTAAATGAGTTCTAATAATTGTAATTAGAGATATGAAGCCTTAACATCATCCAAGTGTAACCAAAACTCACAAAATAAAAGATTTACAAAGAACCCTGTTGGACAGTTTTTGGGACTGAGCTTGAGGACCATTTGTGCTTTTGATTTATGTCTAAAAGCTTAATTTGATGATTGTATGTTATATCCCTCTAAGTTCTGAAGATTTCCTAACTTGAATGAACCAAAACGGAGTTAAAATGAATATGTGGTGAAGATTTTAGTAAACCATGTCTAGAAATGAAAACTGAATGAACAGTGACTACAGTGTCAAATTCTGGAATAACTATGTTGCCTGAAAAATTCTGAGTTTCTGGGTAGTTTTACTACACTGAGTTAGGAAGCCATAGGCGTTGGAATGACCTTATTCCGACCTCGGATAAGGGAGTTATGGTGATTGGAAGGAAATGTGTCGAATTTGTCAAACTGGAAGTCAGCAGCGGGACGTGCTATTTGGGACACTGTTTCGATCAGTTAATGCTTTCATAAAATTCTGGGGTTTTGGTATGTTACAGTACACTGAATAACTTTCCATATACTCCAGAACGGACTAATTCCGACTTCGGAGCAAAGATTTATGACCATTCAAAGTAGTCGCGTCAAAACTGTCTAACCAACTCGAGGCAGTCACCTTGAACTAATTTTAGAATTCTGTGTTTAGAATTTGGAAAAGGTCAAAGAATAAAAGTTGTAGTCCCGGAAGTTAGCTTCGGGTGGGCTCAAGAATCGCTCAAAAATGTTTTGAAACGAAAAAGTTATGACTGTTTTAGCGAGAGAAGGTAAAGCTGGGAAAGAATGAAAAACATTTTTGAACGCCCCTTTTTGAACATTGTTTTAGACTGTCTATCTTATCCGAAATGAGTGTCCAATAACTTTTAAAAATAGGTTTATATGATGTTAACAGCATATCCAAAGTTGGATGTCATCGGACTTATGAGATATAGAGTAAAGTTTACATTACAACTACTATGCGTTGCTATGTGACTAATAGTTTATGTGTATGATTATATAATTGTGTAGGGCGCGTGAAGTGCAGATAACTGTAAGCTGTTAAATTGTTATTGGTAAACAACGATCAAGGCAAGTCTTTTGGTTCCTATTTTCTACGTGGACTTGATGAACTGTTTTAAATTGCATGATATGTTATATGTGTTGTAAGCGAGCATGATATGTTATACATGTTGTAATCATGAAATGTTAAAGTCAATTTATGACTATATTGTTTTGGTTAAATGATGATGATTGAGTAAGGAACTCAATCTTTATATTTGCTATGTGAATTAAAGCATGTATGCCATGTTACTTTAATTATTAGGACATGTATATTGAGCATATTATTATGTGCTATGTGATGCATGAAAACTGTTAGAACTTGCTGAGCTATCAAGCTCACCCTTGCAAATAACCATTTTTGCAGGTCAAGATTTCAAGGTAAGGATATGTGCTAAGTGAATTATAGAGATCCATATTCACGAATATTACTTATGTTTTATGAGAAATGTATTTAATATTTTGAATGTAACATGTTGTTGAATTGTAAGTTGAGTTATCTGGTGTATATAGATATCTATTTATGATGTAAGACTTTGTATAGTCATTTCGTTGTAACGATTCATGATATAAATTTGAATTGAAGAGATGTAATATAAAGGTTACGATTTAGGGCAATACAGAAGGAAATGTATAAAAGTTTTAAATATTTCGCATTTTTAGTGATTTTAATATCGAATAATGATGTAAAGATAGATTAAAGTTGTACTGTTAACGATCGAGAAAGATAATATTATTGTATGAATTTTGGGGTCGTTACAATATATATCCATAACTATAGTATATATATTTATTTAGCCATACACCACTTCACATATGTTATCACATATTAAATCACTTATATTGCACAAAGTTTTAAATATCAATAATGTATATACATATAAAATGACTTGAAATTCTTGGTTATTACAATTACTTTTTTCAATCTTGTTATACATCAATTGGTATCAAAGTCAAACATGGTGATGAACCTATCTTCTTCCTACTCTGATTTTTTGCCTCTATGTTAGTTTTGAATTTTTTTTACCTCACACAACTCCTCGTTCAATTCACTTGTAAATCGACAACAATGTCCTAAGAAAAAAATTAATATTGTTCACATTTGCACTGTTTGTCCCAGAAGTACAAATATGTAGCTAGTCTTCATCATGTGTGTAGCTTTGCTCTTTTTTCAAGAGGTGTTTGTGAATTGAAATAGCTGATGATTCTTATATCAACTAAATGCCGAGATGCAAGAATACACTTGCGGAGATACGAGTGCGTTACACAGGGATACTAAGATTTGTCAAATCTTAAAATATGTGGATTCGGGTGTGGGGATTTGGCACATTTTTTTATCCTTATATATGTTATATTTATGCGTCTTGTCACTAACTCGCTAGCGGGTGCAGCTCCCTCACTCCATAAGATGACTTCCATAGTAGTATATTCTAATATTCTCTTAAACTATTGTTAGAGTCAGAAGGGCTTCATAACTAAGAAGAGTGGGCGAGTTAGTGTTGTAGCTAAAGTTCTCTCTATATTTGGAAATAGAAATAGAATGCCCTTTAGTTAGATTGTGAATATTCCTTAGATTGTGAAGGGTCACAACAACATTGGGTGGCAAAAATAGATTGCTTACTTTTAGTAAGACCGCTTTTTTGGTAAACAAAATTCTATTAGATAGGCATGATTGTTTACAAGACGAGCTAGCTTCTAGCTGTTCTACACTTGAACATATAAAAAGAAGCAACCTTTTCCATTAAGCGATGTTGCCGGCCAAAGACCAAACCGAAGCTTCAAGAAGTAGATGCCATTGAAGTGATGTAAGCTGTAAATATAATATCTTTAACCTAATAACAAAATTGTAGCTTTGATCGATATTCACTATCCCAATCAAGGCCCCTTTCTATCTCTGGAATATAATGTGGAATCTTACTAATTGCACCCGTCTCTTCTCTGTATGAAGTGGCGGAGAAGGCATCGACTTGCAACCAGGAATCTATATCTTCTTTTCCATTAGCAGTTGGATATGCTTGTAAAAGTAATTACCATATCCCTCATTCATTTCATTGGTAGTTCGTCCAATTTTTGCAGGCTTAGTATTGTTTTTCATTGGTAGTGGAATCTTACCTTGAAACGTCCTTCAAATTCTTCTAATTTTAATTTTTGATGTAATGGGTTAAGAAAACGCTAGCAAATGTGGACAATCAGAAGATTTTTGAAATTGGTTGTTTACATATGGATACAAGTTGATTCGAAATCAATTCTGATATAATAATTTAATGCAGTACCAGCTTTCCAGATTTACGAAAACTCTCAATTGATTTAAGTTAATTTTTTTGATATACTATTAGCCCTTTGAAAACAAGTACAGTACAGTTGGTGCATATTTGGTTTGGGACGAGTTTTTTTCGACGCATCATTTTTTTCCTAAGAAATACAGATTTTAAGCTTCAACCTCACTGGCTCATTTTTTGTGTGATGCGTAGGGTTATTTTTTGTGATGCATCGCGACAATTTTTTGGCGAACGCATTTTTCATTTTTGGTGCGGTGCGTTTGTGGCTTAAAACCCGTCTAAGCACACTTTTCAAATGATCCAACACATCAAAATGAACACGTCCATTGTGGCAGTGACAATACATACACAGGAAAGACAACCGAAGCTACTTAACCTGCACGCCAAAACTAAACAAAAAAAAGTTTAACTAGCACAACATCAAAAATATGTAGTGGAACTCATGCTCTATATCACATATTTGATCCAAAATCGGCTTATCTTTAGGACCAGCTAGCGCAATCAATACTCGTGGAAGTTGGAACTAGAATAAATGTGCATGCATAATATTATTATCAAAAGGCCCATTAATGTTTAGATAACGATAATTGCTACATATGATAAAAAATTAAATACCGATACATGAGATAGGAGGCAATTAAAAAGAACTTTACATATATCATTTAAAATTTTATGTTGATCGCAATCTAATTTCGTAATGAAATTTATAGACAAATCGTTTCCATTAAATAAATGCTAAAACCGGAGTTGCTTAGGCACATCATGAGAAAAGTTGAGAAGCATGCAGAGCATGTCATGACGCCAAGATCTGACCATACCACAATCCCCACGCATTACTTTCCAGTGTTGGTATTCCTCACCTCTAGTATCCACATATAATTCCGTCGGGGCTAATAGCACTTTAATCTCATAAAATCCCATCCGTTTTATAATTGAACTCTTAAAGAGTACCAATCTTCCCAATCGTCAACATTTTCTAATAAAAAACTACTGAATTACCAATTTGAGCGTGCTAACTTAACTTAATGAAGCCGAGTCAAACTTAAGAGAGATTTAAGGACCAAACAGGCTCAGAGTCCCATAAAAATCAGTTAAATATGAATGATGACTTGCCAATGTGCTTCCCCCGATTGAACTAGCATTGTGTACAAAAGATTTGCTGGTGAGGAAGCAGTGAAACTTTTTTACTAGCTCTTCCAGCCCAAGGCTTTAAGATGAGTTTGTTTTAGTTCCATGTGCTTCCCAAGACTGCACAAACAGCATAATTAGCAAAAAAAACATTGGTAGTTGAATTTCCAAACTTGCCAAGTGAACGGATTTGTTAAGGATGTCGGTATTGCATGATGTTAAACCATATGTCGGATTCAATGAAAATGGTTTCTGGAAAGAATATGTTGAATTGGTTCCTCTTTTATGCAGGAAGGGTTGAAAATAGGTGTCGAACATATATATATGAGAAGAAAGGGTTAAGGGACCTAACCCTGCATGGGACCAGGAGAGAAACACACATAAAAAGCACATGGCTTGAATCTCAAAACTGATATATTCAACTCCATGTATAATTCTAATAATTTGGGTGCCTAATTTACTAAGGAAACAAGTCCTAATTACTTCTCACATAATTCAAATATAATAACAAGAAAACAACATCCTAATAATAATCTACTACTATTTAAAATTTAGTACATCGATTTACCTCTAAGAAATAATATAACTTAATTACTAATTCATTTAATTCCATATATTGCTTCAAATCATGTTTTTTGAGTAAACTTAAAAATTTCAAAATTTATTGAATCTAAGTTGCACTAACACGCGTTTACAGTTTTACTAGCACGATCAAAACATTTAATCTTGAATCTGTTAAGCGTAAACTGTTCTCCAACATAGATTAATTTACACAAAAGCATATGAAATTCATGAATTACAATTCGATACATTTTAAAAGGCCCTCCCTTCCGTTAAAGGTTTATCATATCTGAAAATACGTGCAGTGTGTGCACATGGTCTGTGTATATATTCCCTATTCCTGCTTCACAGGTTAGGATGGGATTTGGAGTTTTCTACTTTTTCCAATTTTCCTTCTATTTATTTTCAAGCCAGAGGGAGGGCACTGAGAAATGTAACCCAGGAAGTATCAAGAGCGCACTTACATAAGGTCTGGTGGAAGCCTAAAAGCCCCAATACGTACACGCTTAAGTGAGTAAATCTGAGAAAAGAAGGGTGTGAACTCAATCTCAGAGCATAATCAAATAGGATCAAAGTATTCAGGATAAATATGCTAAAATAGTAGGCTCAATCCTGCAACAATAATTACATACAATAACTATGAAAGGACAGGATTTATCTTTTGTACAGCTGGAGTGGACGTGCTCTATAATTAGTTAAACAAAATCAAAGACTTGGAGCCTACTTGTAATACCAATTACGGAAACTTGTATAATATATATTCAGCATTAAGTTATGGAAATAACTTCTAATAAGAAAAAGGAAAAAAATTATGGAAAAAGAAAGTCAGCACCCACCAGAGGACCGAAGCACCAGCTCTATCCGTTACACCATGGGTTAGCATCTTAAAAATCCCCAAAAAAAATATTAATTACTGGAAAAATGCTCTCTAACTTGAACTTCACTCACTTAAAGTTCCAAAAGTTATAGAAAGTACTCCCTCTATCTATAAAAAAGTGTCCTTTCTTTTTATGTAACTAATAAAAGGGTGGTAATTTTTAGGAAAGAGGCAGTATGTAATTACTCCTACAGCTGAAACAGCCACGACTTCCTACTTAAACTGGCCAAATTTGACAAAATAGAACATACTAATTTGACTTTAAAATAAAAAATACACAAAATTCCATACACTACAAATTTGACCAATTGATGGTTGCTATAGTCATGGCCATCAAAGAGTTCACAGAATAGCCTTGACAATTGACACTAATTTATACTGCCTTTTCCCCCAAAACATGGCGTAAGTACAATTTTACGGATGTCAAATTAGAATATTATAATATAGTTCCAACTTTGCATTTTGTATTTGCCTTAAAACTAATAATTTTCTTAAAAACATGGGGCCCACTATGAGGGTAATAGTTCTTATTTATAGCAACATTATACATTTAATTTCAATACATTTATTCATTTGAATACAAAACTTTTTCTTTGGGGGACACAGGGAGTAAGAAATACACACACACACATCTAAACAACCAGCAGCATATACACCTAAATATCAACATCACTAAAATCGAATCAAAACTAATAATTGAGTGTTGGCTACCCCTAAGAAAATTAAGACAAATTCCAAGATTCATCTTTTCCCCAACTTTGTTTTACCTTGAGCTCCTATGGACTACGTAACTAATTTACAAGGGGTGTATTCAATTAAAATTTTTAAAGACTTTTAAAGATTTTAAAAGTTTAGTTATATTCGATCAAGACATTTAAAGAGTTTATAAAAGTTTAGTGGTATTCAATTACAATTTCTTTAATGTCTTTAAAAGTTAGATGGTATTGAATTAAGATTTTTACAAAGTCTATAAAAGTATTTTGGTATTCAAAAAGTCATAGATTTTAAAGATTTCTATCAAATGGTAGAGTATGACAGACTTTAGAAGAAGAATTATAACTATCAATCTATATCCAAAATTTTACCTCATCTCTAAAGATCTCTAAAGACTTCCAAAACAACACAAAGGTAGATAAAACTAGTTATTAATTGGACTTTTCTTTTATTGGGTCAAACTAGTTATTTATTTTATATGGGCTAATAAATATTAATATGCGATGGATAAATAATTTGGTAAAATTTGGGCCATAAAAATAAAATTAAATTTATTATAATAAGAGAATTAACAAGATATATTAATAAGTAAACAAATAACTAGACCTAATCTGAATTGGTGAGGGAAAAAGCAGCCGTTCGAAAGCCTCCAATAGAAAGAAAAAAAAATTTGTTCAACAAAAGTGAGATAAAATCATGAAACTCTCATATCAGTTGTAAAGATTATGTATGTATAATATATGAAAATAGAAAATATATGATGTGTATGTGTATGTTTTTTTTAGTTTTCTGATATTTTAAACGAAGGAAATTACTTTTAATTTTTTAGACATCCTCCATATTCGTCTTCAAGTGTCTTTGGTGTATCATAGTGAAATAAACATGTACTGCTTTGATATATGTTACACATATGATGTCTTTGATGTCTTTGGTGTATCCTCCATACTGTTAATTTTTTACACATGATGTGTATGTGTATGTCTTTGGACAGAATCGTTATCTTTCCCTTATAAAAAAGGAAAAAACGCACTGCTTTGATATATGTTAGGCGCATAAAAAAGGTCCACAAAATCAAATAGAATTAGCAGCAGTTAAGATGGAAAATTGGGTTGACAGAATCACACAATCAACATATATATATATAGGGTCCGGATCCTGTAAGGGCTCCCTCACCCTACTAAAATGCGCACTTTTTTTTTGCTTTTTTTTTAAAAATAAAAAAAATTAATATTTTATGGAACTAAAATTTTTATATAATACAGTGTTTTGGATGTGATTTGGATACGTATAACAAAATAGGTATGTACAGTCTGTGCAGACTGTACATACATTTTTTTGTATAGGTATCCAAATTACGTACAAAACAGTGTATTATGGAAAAATTTCAGTTCCATAAAATATTAAACTTTTTTTTAGTTGTTTTAAAAAAAAGCAAAAAAAAAAAAGATCCGCCTTTTAATAAAGTAAGGGAGCCCTTACCTGATCCTTTCTATATATATATATATATATATATATATATATATATTAGTAAAGTAATCAATATACTATTGAATCACACGTTCACATGAGTGTGAATTTCATTTTCTGCAAAGGAAAAAAAATAAAGTTTTGCAACTTTTGATTATATAGATTTTCATTGTCATATTATTTTATGAAAAATAAAGTTTGATATTCCTACTAAAAAGCGTACGCATATACATAAAGTATATATAGTTCAATGAAAAGTGATCTTAATTTTTGTATTGCGTCTGTAATTTCTAAAGTTTTATTAGTATCCGAGTATCCAAATGTATCATGAAATGAGTAGAATAATGTGAACGCTTTCAACATATATAAAATCTCATGCCACAATAATATAATGAGATTTACTCTAGTTCGTGAAAAAATAGGGAGAGGTTGTACACATGGGCTAATTAACAATTAATATAAGTTGCAAGATATATTAGAAGTATACAAAAGTCTAACACAGTCTTGATAAAAAGTTTATAAAAGTCTGTTACTTATTTTATGGAGTCTATAAAAGTCATTTAAAAAAAGTCTATAAAATCTGTGAAAGTCATTAAAATCCCACAAATTCTATAAAAGTTTGTCACTTAAAAAAAGTCTTTAAAAATCTTAATTGAATACACCCCCCTACGATAAGTTTCCTTTCTCATATCTGCCTGCCATGCTCAAAATATCATTTAGATAAACAAGGTCCACCACAACTTTACAGCAGAGATGTTAGTCATGGTTACAAAGATGTAAGAGGCATAGTTAGGATGTGAAAATTGACTACTGATCAAGAAGCATAAACTAACCTTAAGTCCAGCATTTTTTACAAGTTCTCTAACTTCATGATTTCTTCCCTCGTGAACCTGTGCAAAAAGTTTAAGCAAATGAAGTTAATCCTTCGCACTAGGTTAGATTTTTGAATCTGAGAAAGGTAAAAGAGCAAATTAGCAACTAGTTACTCTCCTCCATAACTTATTAAGGAGATGTACACATACCAAAGAGTAAATTAGAAAGTAGTGATTCCATATATATATATATATATATATATATATATATATATATATATATATATATATATATATACATTTCTAGTTATTGTCTGACTTATTTACACAATAAATGTGTTCCGAAGGTAAAGGTAACCACCTAAGGCTAAGCACCATAGCGCTTCCCATTATATACTATATTCTCTGAACGAATTAAAGGCTGCCAATAAAATTCCAAAACAAAGAGAACTATCTTTGTTAGTCAGAGGTACTATCTAATACTAAGATGTGACAAACATGTAAAATTCCATTTTTTGTGAAAGAAAATGTGAAATTCCCTAGTTAAAGAATAAGTTGAAATTTTAGCTTTTGTATTTCTACTACACAAAATAGTTGACAAATGGCTTAAGGTTACAATATATGTAGGCATATGTTTATTAAAACTATAAATTTCATATCTCGCAGGAGAAAAAATTGGATAATAAACATAACGGTAGATGCAATTAATCATACACAAAGCAAAACTCTAGTTGAATGCAAATACTAAATGCTTCTAAATGAGCAGAAAATAAAATTACCACAACGCGTATTCGAGATCTTGGTTTGTCAGGCTGTTGTGGTAGTAGCTCAACGGCATCCGGGGTGCAATGGACACCATCAATGACTGTCCCGTCACTGATTGCTACTAAGTGCCGCTTATTAACTACGCCATCAATTGTTGCAATATATCTACAACCACAAAAGGTCAAAAGTATATAAGCACAATAATTATATGAAAGAGTACGTAGAACAAAATTCGATAACATGAGAAACTGATTCAATTTAAAATTAAAATTTGATAATACAGAGAGTTGCAAGCAGCACAAGAAACAAACTGTAATAGAGAAACATAACTAATATAATTCACCATTGAACTTCATGTCATTCCAACACACAAATCGTTACATCGCATTGCATGCGGTTTTTAAGCTTTGTCGTAAAATAACATTTCATCGCAAAGGAATATTCACATTAAAACCCATCAAATATTAAAAAAATTGACAAAAATTTAAATAGAAACTTACTCCTTTGATAAACTAGAAGAAGGGTGCGAAATTTTTTGAGCAAATTCTCCTGCATAAGCAAGCAATTGGTTAAAACTAGTCCAATTTATTATCCTTCTCAAAATCTACACTCATAATATCTTAAACCTCCATGTACTTACCATCATTTGTTACAATAATCAACCCACTTGTGGCAACATCAAGGCGGCCAACAGTAAACAGCCGTGGTTTTGGTTGTCCCGCATTTCTTTTGTCCTGGAAGAGCACCAAAGATAGCTAATACTAAGAAACACACTAACTACCCATATACACATAGCAAGTCTATTCCCAGGACAAGTTTTGGACATACCCAACTCTTCAAATAATCATCAAAAAGCGATATAACTGATTTTGTGTCTTTCTCTCCTGATGAGCATATGTACCTGCAATGAAGTTAAACTTCTCGACTTCAAAATACATATAGAAGTCCAACCAAAGTTGAGTAAAGAACTTGAAAGGCCAAAGAAAACAAACCCTTTTGGCTTGTTTAGGGCAAGATAGACCTTCGGAGGAAGCTTCTTGGGAAGGCGACTTCCATTGACATAAATCACATCCCTTGCAGGATCAACTTTAGTCTGCCCATTTATTCAATTTAATGCTATATCAGTATTAACATAAAGTTCCTAATTTTAATAATCACAACAACGCATTTTTATGATCAACTGAGTCATTCCATCAATCAAATAAACTAAACTACAACGTAACTAAGAAACAGTTATCTTTTAATCAAGAATAATAAAGAAAAAACTACACTAATAAAAATCTCAAAATATTTAAAAGATAACACGTTTTGAAATGAACCTGACCTGAGGAGTATTGCACACAGAACCATTCACAGTCACTCTGCCTTCAAAGATGAGCTCTTCACTACTTCGTCTTGATGCCACTAATGAGATAAACAACATTATTCAATCAACAAACTTTCAGCTAATTATATAAGTTGAAAACAAACACAAAAACTCACACTTGCACACATAGTAAAAACAGAAAAAATGGATAATGAACTACAAATATACATTTATGAAAATTTATTGAAGCAAATGCAATCCCAATTCAGAAATCAAATAAACTAAATTTAAGAAAATAATATAACATACAACAGATTTACATATAACCAACTATGCAGTTACAAATGCTAAGCTCACCTCCGGCGGCAGCGAGTACCTTACTAAGCCTCTGCGGCGGATCCCTAAAATTTTCATTATAAAACCTCCGAGCAGCCTTCGAATGCTTAGGCTCCGAAGTCAAGACTGTTTTGCTCAAATTATCTTTTTTCTTTTTCTTACAGGCCAAAGATTGAGTTTTGGCGTCAGCCATGGAATAGAGGAGACGCGCCGGTGGGGTGGATTGGAGTGTGAGGTTGCCATTTTCGTCTCGGACAATCCACGGGATGAATAATTGCTGCGCGAATTCTTCCGGCGAGTCGGAATTTGACTCAGGATTGGAGTCGTTCTCGAGGGGTATTAGGGTTTTGCTGGGTTTGGGTTTGGGAGGAGCGAAAGTGATGTTGAATTCGGTGGAGGAAGAGGACAGAGAAGAAGTGATGATGGTTCGGAGGTGGTGGCGGGGAGTGGTGCGGGTGAGGGAGAGTGGTTTAGAGAGGTGGAGGGTGGCGGTGATGACGGTGGATGCGGCTGATAGCGCCGCCGCTATGGCCGTCATTTGTGGTGGTGGTAGATGGTTTTTGGAGGTTTTGGTGTGTGCAGTGGAGTTGGAGATATGAGGGCGGGTAGGACAGTTTATGGGCTTTCTACTCTCTCTCTCCTCTCTTTTTTTCTTGATTAAATTAGGACCAATATCACTAAATATATAAATACTAGTACATTATAAAGGACCTTGGTTGGAAATGTCCAAGAAGAAAGAAACATGGTTTAAAAAACATACTCCATCTGATCAAAAAAAGTTTTATTTACAAAATTTAAATATTTCAAATATGTACTTTTTTATTTTAAAATATAAAATTATTATTGATTTAAAGTTGAATTGAGACAGAATTATTTAATTTTAGTTAACGACTATCTAAAAAATAGTGTTAAAATAGTTAAGAGATTTTAGTTAACCACTTAACACAATAATAGATATTGTAAAACTATCTAAAAAATAGTGTTAAATAGTTATATGGTTTATTTTTTTTATAATTAATAATGAATTATATAAAATTTGAGTTTAAAAATATCTAAAATTATATTTTACAAGTTATTAATTATCTTATAAATTTAAATAGAAGGAATATTTTTTTAATGTTTATCCTAGGTATAATGATTGTGTAGTTTCATTAGTAATGGTAGCATGAAAGCGAAATTGTTATTAATGTCAATTAAAAAAACTCTTTTGTGGAATAATAATTTTTTTACCGAGATTTTTTTGTGAAACAAAGGGATTTTTGTGAAACAAAGGGATTTTGTGGATAGTATCCTCTCCATATGATTTTATATAATTATTTTGAATTATCCTATTTATTTTGACCAAATATATTTTTCTCATCTTAATTTAAATTTATTTTTCTTGACCTTGATAATTTAAATATCAAGTGTTAATGAAATTCATATAATAGCATTTCTTAAGATAAGGAAAACTCTTCTTTTTTTCAAATTAATTTATCAAACTAAAGCTTTCAAAGATTATTTTCACAATGAGGGCAAAAAGAAATTACAAAATATTTATATATATACTGTATCAATCCATTTTAAAGGCATATCCCTTTATTTTACATATCATGCTTACCACTTTTAACGAAAAACTAAGACGACAGTTCGTCGTTATATAATAGATAAACGGTTTATATGTTATGGTAATGGTTCGTTGCGTCGCTAAAAATTAAGACGACAGTTTTTTGATATACGTGACAGACTGAACCGTCGTCTGATCTATCGCTAAAAATATTGAATAAGGTATATAAAATTAAGGGATATGTAGAATCAAATGACATGCCCTTGATCCTTACCCTATACCGTATATATATAGATATAATATATATCTTATATCTATCTAATAAAATACAAATGATTTTGAATTTCCCGCTCACTTAATAAATCATCAAAACCGTCCAAAGTTTGGGATAAATCCCACCGTTCATACATCTATCTAATAAAATACATCTATCTATCTAATAATCTAATAATAATTTAATAAAATACAAATGACTTTAAATTTCCCGCTCACTCAATAAATTATTTTGGTCGTTCAAAATTTGAGATAAATCATATTGTTCATACAGTGCCGGAGGCACGGGACCCAGCTAGTATGTATATATTATGTATGTAACGTGTGTGTGGCATGTGAATAAAAGAGAGTGAAGGCTTAATAGCCTTCACCTTTACCGAGCATACCTGGAGTGCTTAAATATGCATGTGCTGAAAAGTTTTTTTTTTTGTGCCGACTTAAATGTTACCCACATTTGTAATGGGCCAAGGAAATCAAACTTGAGAGCATATCTTTGTCCCAATTTTTTATGTTTTATATAATAATCAAGATTTTTTATATAAATAAATCCGAAATTTTACGTTAAATTTTTTTTTTAATATTTTAAAGGTGAGAATAAGTGCAAGGCAAAGTATATGTATTTATGTAATAAATAAAAATATATTTACTACATTAATAATTATAAATGATTTTATTTTAGAATTATTGATCATTATAAATTATATTCTTATAATAATTAATTTTATAATAGAAATGTTTTTATTAATTATTTTTCATGAAAATATGATTATATATTATTTAAATAATATATGAAATGATTATTAGAATTATTATAATAAATACTTTATTATATGAAATTGTTCAGATTATTTAAGTTAATTATTTATTAAATTAATTAATAATGTTATGTATGAAAGATAAATCAGATATGGAATCCAAACCCTAATTTTGAATTTTTGATTAAGAAATGAGAATATTAATATAATATTAATTATATTTCAGTACTATAAATATGTACTGTATGTGTAAACTGTTAATAATTGGTCAAATTATAGTGACAGTAAAAAACCTAGTTTTACTATGTTAAACCCTAATTTGAAACCTAAATTAGAGTATAAGATTGTTTTGTAATTGTGTTATATGATTAATGTTAATTATTATAGATTTGATTAGGTAAACTCTAATTAAAATTTAGAAACCCTAATTTCTAAAAGTTAGAAACCCCAATTAGCTAATGAAGAAACCCTAATTTGCTAAATAGAAACCTTAATTGCTAAATTATCAAGCTTAATCCTAATTAGTGGACTTTAAGCCCTAGTGTTCATGTATAATGTAATTAGAAACCTAATCTAATTAAAGAAACCCTATTTACAAATTTTGAGAAACTAAATTTTTGTACAAACCCTAATTAGAAAATCCTACAAAAATTTTGTGCCAAAGCTTAGGGTTAAACCCTAAGTGTTAGCCAATATGACAAGAATGCTCTTAAAATCATAAGTCAATTGTCTATAATGCCCTTTTGTATTCTTTATTAAGCTTGCTTGCAAATCCTACTAAATCTAGGAGTTGGTGACCAACTTATTTGACATTGTGGCTTAAAGAAACTTCAACAAATCAGTTCATGTATCAGCCATGTGCAATATAACATAATATATATAGCTTCAACAGAGAGAAAAATTACTTATTAAGCTCATTTGATCACCACACTCATCCAAGACCCTCTCTCTCTCTCTCTAACCTAAGAAATATAGTAGTATATTAGCTCCCAAATCAAGCCCCACGAATTCCACTAACAGATCAGAAGCCCAAATTCAAGATAGATCAAAGTGAGGTATAAAACCTAACCTTAGAAATCTGATCCTTAATGATATGTTAGATGCTAGATTTTTGTGTTAAAAACATGTTATATGTAGTAGATATTGATGGTCTGGGTTGGTATCTTGTAGATCCAGAACATCTAAGTGCTCAAAACTGTTGATTTTCAAAATCTGGAAAAAAATTAAAAAGTGGTCTGACAACAAATGTCAGACCCTATAAATTTCAGTCTGTTATGTGTTTTTGTTGTTTAAATGTTTGAACATGTAGTATGTTATGTGAGATTTAATTTGGAACTTGAATCAAGTCCAGATCATGCACAGATTTTATGTTATTGATGGTCAAAAACCGTTGACCGGCCATGACCATATGAAATCTGGGTAACCCAGAAAGTCTTTATCCGTGTCTGACATGGTTTTGCAAAGCATGACTCTGTCAGATGTTAAGTTGTTTATTTATGTTGTTATATCTAAGTTGTTGTATGTTATGTGTACTATGGATACATGCCTTTATATTCCTTAAAACTCAAATAGACTGAACGTAATGGATGGTCAAACTAAGTTGACCGATCTGCCTGAAGAACAATCTGAAAAACCAAGATTGTTCATGAGCACGTACCTGACAGGTACTTTGACCGGCCCATATTTTCTTTTGGGGATGTTTTTAAGTTGATTTTGGGTTATATAATTGTACACTGACATCTATACTACATATTTGAACCTTCATATCACACAAAGGAAGCTCAATATGCATGTTACAAGGATCCAAAGTAGCACCCTCATACTGTTCTTCATTTCTGGGAAACCCAGAAATGAAGAACAGCCTCTGACATGATATTTGAAGGCTTCGATCTCTCTGTGATGTTGTTGTTTGGCCATGATCTGAGTTAGTGTATGTAGTATTACACAAATACTATAATCTTGTTACCATTACATGTAAGACCCCAACTTATTATAAATGAAATTAAATTTTCTCTATTTATTATTTTGAAATAGTAAGGGTTGATTTGATTAATGTGGTTAGTTATGGGTAAAATGCGCAAATATTTCAAATAAGAAAGCGGTTATAAAATATTCATTTTTTTCGGGGAATATTCGTTTGGTCGTGGAATATTCTTACTGTCGGGGAATATTCGTACGACGGCGCAGCCTTCTGTGGGCCCTATAACGGAAAGCGATTGGATGAAGAAAACGACAAGTATAAGTTGTTTATAAATAACGATGTAGTTGTTACCGTTAATACTGTTGAAATACTCAGTGGTTAAAACACAGTAACACACGGTATTGCACCAAGTTATGGATTTGAATAAAGACACGTCAGATTTGAATAATATTCTTGTTGTTAGTAAATTTCCTGACGTATTTCCTGAAGAACTTCCCGGTCTACCCCCAGAACGTGAAGTTGAATTCTTTATTGATCTTGAACCTGGTACAAATCCCATTTCTAAAACCCCATATCGAATGGCTCCTATTGAACTTCAGGAGTTAAAGGTCTAATTACAGGAGTTGTTGGACATCGATTTCATTCGTCCTAGTACATCTCCTTGGGGTGCTCCTGTTTTATTTGTAAAGAAGAAAGACGGGAGTATGCGACTTTGTATCGACTACCGGGAATTAAACCATGTCACTATCAAGAATAGGTATCCGCTACCTCGCATTGAAGACCTGTTTGACCAGTTACAAGAAGCACAATTCTTTTCAAAGATCGATCTTCGTTCTGGATATCATCAGCTGAAGATTAGAACTGAGGATATCCCAAAGACTGCCTTCAGAACTCGGTACGGGCATTATGAATTCCATGTCATGTCTTTTGGATTGATTAACGCTCCTGCGACTTTCATGGATATGATGAACCGAGTATTCAAGGAATATTTGGATCAATTCGTTGTGGTCTTTATTGATGACATCCTTATATATTCCAAAAGCCGTGAAGATCATGAGCACTATTTGAACCTGGTACTCCAAAGGCTTCGTGAAAACAAGCGGTATGCCAAGTTGAAGAAATGTGAGTTCTGGCTTGTGGAAGTAGCATTCCTTGGGCACGTGGTGTCAAAACATGGAGTATCTGTCGACCCGGCGAAGATTGAAGTAATACAAAGTTGGGAGCAATCGAAGACGGTGACCGAAGTACTAGCTTTTTGGGCTTAGCTGGTTATTATCGGAGATTCGTGGAAGGGTTTTCTCGAATCGCTACTCCGTTAACTCAGTTGACTAGGAAGGATACAAAATTCGTATAGAGTGAGGAATGCAAGAAGAGTTTTCAAGAGCTCAAGAGGAGACTCATTTCAGCACCTGTTCTGACAATACCGTTTGGTTCAGATGGATTTTTATCTACAGCGATGCTTCAGGCAAAGGGTTAGGATGTGTTCTCATTCAACATGAGAAAGTCATATCCTATACCTCGTGAAAACTTAAAGAATATGAGAGGAATTATCCTACTCATGATCTAGAGTTGGCAGCAGTCGTTTTAGCGCTAATGATCTGGAGGCACTATCTATATGGGGAGAAAGTGGAGAAATATTCCGATCATAAAAGCCACAAATATTTCTTCACCCAAAAGGAACTCAACATGCGGCAACGACGTTGGCTCAAGCTGTTGAAAGATTACGACCACACTATTTAATACCATCCTGGAAAAGCGAACGTGGTAGCTGACGCGTTGAGTAGAAGATCATATGCGGGAACGAGTGCGATGTTGTCAACACAAAGGCCCATTTTGTGTGATTTACAAAAGATGAAGATAGAATTCAAGACTCCGGGGACCCATGCGATGATGTCAAGTATACGCATATAACCGACTTTAATCGGAAAAGTTAAAGTTGCTCAAGCCACAGACCCAGAGCTGATGCGTATGAAGAAGAAAGTACAAGAAGGTGCTATTCCAGAAGCAAGAATCGATGAAGAAGGAATACTTTGAGTCCACTCCAGACTTTGTGTTCCTAATGACACTGATTTGAAATACAAGATTATGATGGAGGCACACAATACACCATTTGCAATCCATTCCTGGAAGTACCAAAATGTATCGTGATCTTTGACATACATTTTGGTGGAACAATATGAAGAGAGAGATTGCAAAGTTTATCTCGAGGTGTATAACTTGTCAACGTGTAAAGGCAGAACATCAAGTGCCTAAGGGTCCATTACAACCACTTGAGATTCTGAAATGGAAGTGGGAACACATTACCATGGATTTCGTTACGGGTCTTCCCACAGTTTCTCAAGGCATAAATGTTATTTGGGTTATTGTTGATAGATTAACCAAGTCTGCTCATTTCTTGACGATATGGGAGAATTATTCCCTTCAACGTCTTACTCGTATGTACATAAATGAGATTGTGAGATTTCATGGCATGCCAGTATCCATAGTTTTAGATCGTGACCCAAGATTCACTTCACGATTTTGGGTTAGCTTGCAAAAAGCTATGGGCACTGATTTATGATTCAGTTCGGCATACCATCCTCAAACGGACGGACAATCAGAGAGGACTATTCAAACTCTTGAATATCTATTAAGACTATGTGTCCTAGACTTCAAAGGGAGTTGGGATAAATATTTACCTTTAGTGGAATTCTCCTACAACAACAGTTATCAGGCAAGTATAGGTGTGGTTCCATTCAAAACATTATATGGACGTAAGTGTTGCGCTCTTCAGTATGTTGGGATGAGGTGGGTGAAGCAACATTGTTGGGACCAGAGTTGGTACGTATTACTACAGAAAAGATCCAAATGATTCGACAACGTATACAAACGGCACAGGATCGACAAAAGAATTATGCGGATCTTCATCGAAAGGGCGTGGAATTTAGTATTGGGGATCATGTATTTTTGCGTGTGGCTCCATGGAAGGGAGTTACAAGATTTGGAAAAAGAGGAAAGCTCAATCCACGATTTTTTGGTTCATTTCAGATTCTTGACCGAATAGGAAATGTGGCCTATAGACTTGCGTTACCTCCAAGTATGTCTCGTGTTCATAATGTTTTTCACATATCTGTGCTTCGTAAATATGTGAAAGACCCGAACCACGTTATTGAGTTAGAACCAGACGAGATATCCGAAGACTTAACATACGAAGAGGTACCTATCAAGATATTGGATAGAAAAGAGCATGTCCTACGCACAAAGGTCATACCACAAGTCAAAGTTTTGTGGAGGAACCATGCTATAGAGGAAATGACCTGGGAGTTGGAAACAGAAATGAAAGCGAGGTATCCTCACCTTTTCGAAACACCAAGTACGTACGTCAATTTCGAGGACGAAATTTCATAAGGAGGGGAGGTTGTAAGACCCCAACTTATTATAAATGAAATTGAATTTCCTCTATTTATTATTTTGAAATAGTAAGGGTTGATTTGATTAATGTGGTTAGTTATGGGTAAAATGCGCAAATATTTCAAATAAGCAAGTGGTTATAAAATATTTATTGTTGTCGGGGAATATTTATTTGGTCGTGGAATATTCTTACTGTCAGAGAATATTCGTACGACGACGCAGCCTTGTGTGGGCCCCATAACGAAAAATGATTGGATGAAGAAAACGACAAGTATAAGTTGTTTATAAATAATGGCGTAGTTGTTACCATTAATACTGTTGAAATACTCGGTGGTTAAAACAAAGTAGCACACGGTATTGGAGTATTGCACCAATTATTGATTCTTACGTAAGAAGGCATTACTCAATAATTGTTACAGAAATTACTGTTCAATATTTTATTTTATTGATTCAATAATTACTGCATTGATATTTATATTATTGTTGTTTCAATAATTGTCATTACACAATATTTTCCATTATCAGATCAATAATTCATATTATTTGAATAATATTATTAGATAGTATTATTGGCAATGTCTAGAAAGTTCTATCTAAGGAGAGGTTTGGTCACCTAATTGCGAGCCAATAAGGAGAAATCCTTATTGGAAAGCCCCCTCTTTCCTGGGAACGGTCTGTTATCGATATTGTGATTTTGTAATATTATTTGTGAATAATTAATTATTGATTTATATGATAAGGAAAATATTCATTTTATGTGGATATAGATGGAGAAAATTTTTAATGTGACAATTGTTAAAAATTGTTATTTTATCTTTCTATGATAAAATAATTCATTTAAATATATTATTATATTATAATAATATAATAATGGTGATATTTTTACAATGAATGTGGGATATATGAATAAATGAGGAGGGAGAGTATTTTTGCTACTAAAAATATTTAAAACATGTTTTTCATGTTTGTGGACCCTATTTCTTGACTGAAATTTGATTATAGCCTGTAAAATCGTCCGTATGTGGATTTCGGCCAATTTCTGCTTGGATTTTAGAAAAACTTAAACTTACAAAGTTGTAGAGAATGGAATTTCCTATGGAATGGACATAAGATTCGAATTTTTCTGATAAAAGGGCTATTTATTGTGAATTATTGAAGTTCCGGATTAATTGATTTTGAATTTTTTTGGAGTTTTAAATGAGTTTAATGGGAAAAACGTTTTTGGTGGTTGCTGGTGAGGCGTGACTGGTGTTTGGAAAAAATAAGTGTGCATAGGAAGTTAAGAAAAAATATATTATTATTTTATTAAATTTTCTACTTTGGTGTTCTAAGTATTTTTCTATAAATAGGGTGCTTAGGTTAGAATTAAAAATCACACCAAAAACTAAAGTTTTTTTTCTATCTCTCTATATTATCGAGCGTATTCTTGTGAGTATTTTGATACTTTGAGTGTTGCTATACGGTGCAAGTTCCCTTCAGTACTATATCCAGTATTCCAGTCAGAAGTACTGTCTTTTCGAGGTAAGGGATGTTATTTTTTTTTAAATGATATTATTTCTTTCAATATCATTATGCCAAAATATTGGTAAGATTTTTCTTGTGAAATTCTTTTCTTTTAGTATCGGGGTTACTATTCACGTATACGGCACTATTCACAGAAAAATTAATTTTTCATTTTTTGTCCAAAATATCTATTATGGATACTAACTTTGATTGTATCCATGTTTTGATCATTCTTAAATTGTACTTCACTATGGTTATTTATGAAGTATTTTTGAACTTGGACTGGTTAAAGTACGAATCCTTATTATTTGTTCTTTTGTTTCACTGGATTCATTTTTTTAAAAAATATTTTTCATCATCCTCAGTCCTAAATGATGATATTACTGAATATCGTTGGTCTTTAGTGCAAAGATGGTTGATTTTTTTATGAATATCTTTGGCCCGTAGTGCAAAGATGTACATGTGTTGAGATGAACATGACCAACTGATGAATATCTTTGGCCTGTAGTGCAAAGATGAATATTTGATTCAAGATGTATATTGATTGATATTACAGGGATAAAATATTGATGATAAACTTTTAAATTCATAGAAGAAAGTAGATTTCATTCTCTACGTAACTCTTCTAATGAATTATTATTTTCGTTGCGAATATTGATTTAAAACTTGTTATCTATTGTAATCTATCAGATTTTTCCTTGTTGAGGACTAACGATAATTTTTTCTATGTTATCTTAGTCATAATATTCTTTACTGGGCTAGTTGAGCTCACCCTTTTCCTTTTTGTTCCATTTTTCTTCTCAGGATGCGAGAATGTAGCGAGTACTAGTCGGGGTATAGAATGAAGGTTCTAGAAAGTTGTTTAGTAGTCCTCACTATTTTGTAAAATAGTGTAACAATAATTGTAATGAGGAATTATTTGAGTGTTGATATTGTCTAGAAGACAATATTTATTTTTAAACTCACAGTTTATGTGTTGTCGTATTTTGCACGACAATTGTATTAATAAAGTTGTAGTTGTTTATGTACCATGTATTTGGCGACTCAGAGTGGGTGTTGTATACCTATTTTGGGGGCGTCACGGTTGGTCCAGATTGGTTTACAATAAAATATAATATATTCTATTTATAATATAATAAAACGAATAACTTTTAAAAAGATTTTACTATGCAAACACTATGTAATACTATGCATAATAAAATATAATATATTCTAATTATTGTCTAATAAAGCGAATAACTTTATAAAAATATTCTATTTTATATAAAAAGATTTTACTATTAGCCTAATAAAACGAATAACTTTATAAAAGTATTCTATTTTATATAAAAAGCTTTTCTGTTTTATTATATTAATAATACTAATAAAATAAAACTTCATTATTATTATTATTATTCACACTATTTAATCGACTATGCAACCACGCGTATTCCTGTACTTTTAACACCGGGTGTTTCAACAGTTAACGGTAAAAAATTTGCCGTTATTTTCATAAAAATATTTTGTCGTCTTCTCAATCCGACAATAATTTCGTTGTGGGGTCCACCAGTGATTGTGCCGTCATATGAATATTTCCTGTTTTAAAACAAATATTCCCCGACCAATCGAATATTATATAACAACTTTCGTACTTTGCAAAATTTATAAATATTACCCACAACTATAACATTATATCAAATTTATTCCATAATATTCAAAAATGATATTTATAGAAAATACATTTTTATTCATAAAAGTTGGGGTCTTACAATCTCCCCTTCTTATAAAATTTCGCCTTCGAAATTAGGGTACATACCTGGTATGTCGAAGAGGTAAGGATACCTTGATTTCATTTCAGATTCTAACTCCCAGGTCATTTTCTCAACATCGTGGTTCCTCCATAAAACTTTGACTTGAGGTATAACCTTGGAGTATAGAATATGTTCCTTCTTATCCAAGATTTGAACAAGAACCTCTTCATACGTTAAATATTCTGCTATTTCGTCTGGTTCTAACTCCATAATGTGGTTCGGGTCTTTCACATATTTACGTAACATGGATATATGAAAAACGTTATGAACACAAGACATACTTGGTGGTAAAGTGAGTCTATAGGCTACAGTCCCTACTCGATCGAGGATTAAAAATGGGCCAATGAATCGAGAATTGAGCTTTCCTCTCTTTCCAAATCTTGTAACTCCTTTCCATGGAGCAACACATTACAACACATGATCTCCAATATCGAATTCCACGTCCTTTCGATGAAGATCAGCATAACTCTTTTGTCGGTCTTGTGAGGTTTTTATACATTGTCGGATCGTTTGAATATTTTTTGTAGTCATACGTACTAACTCCGGTCCCAACAACGTTGCTTCACCCACCTCATCCCAGCATACTGGAGAACGACACTTTCTTCCATACAACGCTTCGAATGGAGCCATGCCAATGCTTGCTTGATAACTGTTGTTGTAGGAAAAATCCACTAATGGTAAGAACTTGTCCCAACTTCCCTTGAAGTGAAGGACACATAGTCTTAATAAATCTTCAAGAGTTTGAATAGTCCTCTCTGATTGTCCGTCCGTTTGAGGATGATATACCGAACTAAATCGTAAATCCGTGCCCATAGCTTATTGCAAACTAACCCAAAATCGTGAAGTGAATCTTGGGTCTCGATCAGAAATTATGGATACTAGCATACCATGTAATCTTACAACCTCGTTTATGTACATACGAGCAAGACGTTCAAGTGTATAAGTTTCTCGTATAGGTAAGAAATGAGCAGACTTGGTCAATCTATCAACAATGACCCAAATTGCATTTATACCCTGAGAAACCTTGGGAAGACCAGTAACGAAATCCATGGTAATGTGCTCCCACTTCTATTCTGGAATTTCAAGTGGTTGCAATGGAACTTTTGGTACCCGATGTTCCGCCTTGACTCGTTGACACGTTAGACACCTTGAGATAAACAGAGATGTCTCTCTCTTCATATTGCCCCACCAAAATGTATGTCGAAGATCATGATACATCTTAGTACTCAAATGAAATCAAGGTATCCTTACCTCCTCGACATACCAGGTACCTACCCTAATTTGGAGGGCAAAATTTCATAAGAAGGGGAGATTGTAAGACCCCAACTTTTATCAATAAAAATGTATTTTCTATAAATATTATTTTTGAATATTATGAAATAAACTTGATATAATGTTATAGTTGTGGGTAATATTTATAAATTTTTCAAAGTACGCAAGTTGTTATATAATATTCGATTGGTCGGAGAATATTCGTTTTAAAACAGGGAATATTCGTACGACGACACAATCATTGGTGGACCCCACAACGGAATTATTTTCGGATTGAGAAAAAGAAAAAAATATTTTTATGAAAATAACGGCGGAAGTTTTACCGTTAACTGTTGAAACACCCTGTGTTAAAAGTACAGGAATACGCGTAGTTGCATAGTAGCACACGGTATTGATTATTGATGCTTACATGAGAAGTTACTCAATTTTGTTCAATTATTACTTCAGTGATTGTTGCATAGTATCTCACGTTAATTGATTCAATTATTGTTGATATTTTATAATTGAGATGACGAAGTTATTAATATTATTATTTGCAATATTAACGATATCTAGAAGTTCTGCCAAGGAGAGGTTTGGTCACCTAATTGCGCGCCAATAGGGAGAAATCCTTATTGGAAAGCTCCATCTTTCCTGGGAACGACCTGGTCGATTAATAATGTGAATAATAATAATGATGATGAAGTTTTATTTTATTAGTATTATTAATGTAATAAAACAGAAAAGTTTTTTATATAAAACAAAATATTTTTATAAAGTTATTCGTTTTATTAGGCTAATAGTAAAATCTTTTTATATAAAACAGAATACTTTTATAAAGTTATTCGTTTTATTAGATAATAATTAGAATATATTATATTTTATTATGCATAGTATTTGTATAGTGCCTGGATAGTGTTTGCATAGTAAAATCTTTTTAAAAGTTATTCGTTTTATTAGATTATAAATAGAATATATTATATTTTATTGTAAATCAATCTGGACTGTCCGTTTAAAGTAAATCGATCTGGACCGTTCATGGATTGGTTACTATTTAGTCCATTCTTCTATAAATAGAAGCTCATTCATTCATTATTTCTTACGAATTCACTGAAACTCTAGAGAGAGAAACTGTAGAGAGAAATATTCTTCTATCTTGAGCGTATTTCTTTAGCATTTAAGAAAGCTTTAAGCGTAGTGCAAGTTTCTTCAAGTATATCCTCGCCCTACCGTCGGAGTACTCTTCTTTATAAGGTAAGGGATATTATTTTTTCATATTCATGAAGAGAACTTCTGTTATTCCATTCTTTATTATTCTGTTTGAATAACCTGTATACGCGGTCTACCCTATATTTGGTGATTTCTGTTGTTATTACATTCGTTATTATTCTGTTGAAACATCCTGTCTGTGCGTTTTACGCCGGACCTAGTTCCGTCTTTATTATTCTGTTGGAATATCCTGTCTGTGCGTTTTACGCCGGACCTGATTCCGTTATTTATTATTCTGTTGGAATAACCTGTCTATGCGAAGTAACGCATGCATGGTGATTTTTGATATTATTCCATTCTTTATTATTCTGTTGGAATATCCTGTCGGTACTTATTACGCCTGACCTGGTTTCGTTATTTATTATTCTGTTGGAATAACTTTTCTATGCGAAGTACCGTATGTATGGTGATTTCTTTTGTTATTTCATTCTTTATTATATTCAGTTGGTTAAAGTTTTGACTTCTATACTCTATGAAATTAGTGGAATATCCTTGATATTTGCGCTTCATCCAGTATCTTTTCGTGGAAATATTCTTCTGAGCATTCTTAAATTTTACTCTACAAAGAAGTTTCATGTTGACAATTTGGACATTATTAGTTTCTGAATAAATTAATTCTTGAACTTGTTTTATTGAATTCTTATATCATTGTCATTATCCTCATATTTATATTTTGTTGAAAGTCATCTGTGACCTGTAGTGCATAGATGGACTTGGTATGATTATGACTAGGGATTATTTGGTGTAATCATGACCGTAAAGTTACAAATGATGTGGTAAAAGTCCTCATTGGCCCGTAGTGCATTGATGGACAGTTGTTGGCATGATCATGACCATTGATGAATACACGAATATCCTTGGCCCGTATTGCATAAATAATTTGTGGTTGTGATACTTATGAATATCCTTGGCCGTAGTGCAGGGATGAGGTTGATTATTTATTAAGCTGAGTCCCAGCGATAAAAGTGATGAAAAACCTTTTAAATCATAAAAGATAGTAAATTTTATTCTCTACTTGACTCTTTTAATGGATTGCATGTTCCTGCTGCAGTTAAACTTGATGTCTAATGTATTTTATCAGTTTAACACTGTTGAAGACTAATGATAATTTATTCTGCATTGTCTTAGTCATAATATTTTTTACTGGGCTAGTTGAGCTCACCCTTTCTTTCACTGTTCTCTTCAGGAAATGAGAACGTACCCGGAACTAATCGGGGAACGGAGTGACGGTCCAGATGATAGTACTAGTAGTCCTCACTATTCTGTTAAATAATGTGACAATAAATGTAATGAGGACTTATTCTGAGAGTGGATATTGTCTAGAAGACATTATTTGTATTAAAAATCGCAACTTTCTTGTTGTATATTAAAGATTGTATTTGTATTCTGTACCATATATTTGGTGACTCAGAATATATGATGTATAACTATTTGGGGGGCGTCACAAAATGTATTTAATTTATTAAATTATTATATTAAATAAATTATGAAAAATAGAATTAATGATTTAAAAATCATATAAAAATTATTTAAGTATTATAAAAATATTTTAAGTTATAAAATATAAATTTTGATATTTTGTCATGAAAAATATTAATATTTTAATTTTAATGATATTAGATTTATTTAATATTTATATTAAAAAAATTAGTTTTAAAATGATTTTAATATTATAAAAATCATTTTAAATGAAAATAAAATGTTTTAAGTTATAAAATATAACTTTTAATATTTAAAGGATAATTTCATTTCATTAATAATTTAATATTAATTATATTAAATAAATAGTTTAAAAATGGTTTTATTAATTTAGAAATCATTTAAAAAGGGTATTAATGAATTAAAAATATTTTAAGTTATAATTAATAACTTTTAATATTTAATAAATAATACATTAATATTTAAATATTAATGGTAATTATTTAAAAATAATTTTAAATCATTTATGTGTAATAGTAATACTTTAAAAATATTTTAAGTTATTATAAATAACTTTAATATTTTGGCAATGGTTTCATTAATAGTTTAATATTAATTAAATATTAATGATAATAGAATTATTTACTATTTAAATCATTTAATAATGATTCTGGTGTTTGAAAAATCATGAGAAATTATAATAATTGTTTAAAAATTATTATAAGTCGTTTAAAAATAATTTGACCAATGTTTAAGATATTTAGAACTTTGGTATAGTGTCTTAGACTCGTTAATTACCCGATACAGCCGTCGGTACACCGGAATGTTTCAGAAATTGATCTGAATTTAGATAATTTGACTAGATAAGTGTGTGTTTGTGATCCAATGACTGTTAAACATGTGTGACAATGTGATTAGGTAATGTACTGACTACAAATAGCAGTACTATATGTTAAGATATAATATTCTAATTGAATGAATGATCTTATTAATGATAGGTCTTGATATAAAAGATAAAACTAAGTTGCGTATTATAAGCAAGTAGACCAGGCAAGTATCTTACATTTGCATTTACTTTATGCAATGAACATAAGTAAGAAAGTTTCAGAATTATATTACCATTATGCCAGAATATTAACTCTATTGTTATCGATTATGTATCCGATCATTATTTATCAATACAGTATTATTGTATAATTCAGATATTTATTCTGTTCGTTAATTTCTAAATATGGTTATACAAGTGTCCTCACTTGGATAATCATTGTATTTAATTACATGTTGATATATACTTATTAATTTCTATTATGTATACGTAGACTTCAAAGCCGTCTAAGCTATTTGCTTTGGCTAGACACGAACTTAGAAATATTGTTTAACAAGATAAAACCTTATTATTATCCGACAAAATTATTTTGGTTCGGATTCCCGATTAAGTATGAACATCCCGTACATGGGAAAACTTTTGTGCGCCAGAGGCAGATCAGATGAACGATAATATCGTTCTTGCATGTAGTATTGATCAATACAGGGCATAACGGGCTGATCACCCCCTGTGCCCATAAGTTATGACGGTTTGCAGATGAAGTTTTGTTTAACCTTTTCGAAAATAGAAAATAATGTTCATAGTCTGTCGACTAATATCTAGTTATAGTCAGTACGTAGTTTCAAAAATTTGATATAGAATTATTATATTGTTATTATTGGTTCAGCTTACTTCACAACTGTTGATTCGTTGTAGAAGTGTCGTACAAAAAAAACATTTACTTCTTTCAGCTAATATTTATAATAGATATTACTTGGTGGGCACTCAAATGCTCATCCTTGCTTAATTTAAATGTTTTCGGCAAAGTGTGAACAACCAGAAGGCTTATGCAGAAACAAAGGAAAAGGAAAACAAATATAATAAGATTTGTGGTATTCTATGTAATAGTATGACTTTATTAAGATAATGATAACTATTAAGTATCATGTAATGAATGTTTAAAGGTCGCGTACCTGGGAGTAGAATCTGATGCATATATAAATTAAGTATGATATTTATATTATTGTTATTATTATTAATATTATTCCGCTTATAGAAATGGTATCGTGAAGCACCGAGTTCGGGTTTCAAGTACCTGAATTTGGGGGCGTCACAGGTTGGTATCAGAGCTTTAGGGTCAGAAACCTTAGGTGGGATAGACCTTAGGCTATAACCTTAGGACAGGGGGAAACGTTAAAAATATAAATAACTCATTTAGAGTTTATAAGGAGATGAATTGAATAAATTCATCGTAAAACAAAATAAAAGATAACCTATATAAAATTATTATTTATTATGTGTATATATTATATGCTAATCAGGATAATTTATGTGTGTAGATGTTAGGTGAAAAAGGCTTATTATATGCTTATAACTTGAAGAAGGATCAAACCCATTCACCCGAGCTAATATCGAAGCCAATAACTGAAATAGAGGCTCACATTGAAGGTAACCTTGATGAGGTGATTATTCTAGAAAATATAGTACCAGATCCAGATATAATAGAACTGGCAGATAGTGATTCGGACACTGAAGTTAGAGCTAATCAAGAATCAACGGAGGTGCAGAATCTGAGAAACAAGGTTTCCTCTTTGGAAAAGTTATGGAAAATAGAAAAGCTGCTAAATAGTCAATTGCGTCAGGCGTTAATAGAAACAATGGAAGAACAAGATAAGCTTAAAATCCAAATTGATCAGATGGGAGCCAAAAGCAACATATCGTGTGCAGCTCCGAGCAAGAAGAGAAAAAGAAAGATAAAAGACCGCGAGATAGAAAACTCCGATAACAACCAAGGGAACCTTAACCGAATAGAGAAGTGTACAAACTGTGACAAGAAAAATGAAAGTGTATCCAGAAAAGGGAAAAAGATATGTTACATTTGCGGCTTTGAGGGACATACCTCTCTTTATTGTCCCGACTATAAGCAAGGTGCATGTTTTATTTATGGGATAGAAGGTCATCAGGCGAAAGGTTGTCCAAGACCAAGAAAAAGGCATAGTGAATAGGTAGTATAGGTTCTGTTGTGTAGGTGTGTTTTATATAATATATATGATTAGTATGACTGTGTAATGTAATATTCCCAACTTTTGTATTAATCAAGGTTGTAAATCCCGACTTTTGTAGTCACAAAGGGATAGCTGATGTGAAACCCCAGATTTTATGAATAAAGAATTAATTTTTTCGAAATAATTTTTTAATATTATGGTGTGAATTTGAGATAATATTATAGTTGTGGGTAGTATTTATAAATTTTGCAAAGTATGCAAGTTGTTATATCATATTCGATTGGTCAGGGAATATTCTTTGTGTCGAAAAATATTCGTACGACGGTACAATTATTGGTGGACCCCACAACGGAATTATTGTCAGATTGAGAGAATGACAAAAATATTTTATTGAAAATAACGGCGGAAGTTTTAACGTTGATACTGTTGAACTACTGGGTAGTAAAAGTACAGTAATACGCGTTGTTGCATAGTAGCACACGGTATTGATTATTGATATTTATGTGAGAAGTCGCTCAGTTTGATTCAATTATTGTCGATTAATAATATGAATTATTATAGCGATGATGACGTTTTGTTTTATTCGTATTATTAACGTAATAAAACAGAAACATCTTTTTATATAAAACAGAATACTTTATTAAAGTTATTTTATAAATAGAATATATTATATTTTATTATGCATAGTGTTGCATAGTGTTTTGCATAGTGTTGCATAGTAAAAATCTTTTTATATAAATAGAATATATTATATTTTATTTAAAAGATTTTTCCTTAAATATGGACCGTCAGATTAAAGTAAATCAATCTGGACCGTTCATGGATTAGTTACTATGCATTCCATTTTCCTATAAATAGAAGCTCATTCCTTCATTATTTTCTTACGAATTCACTGAACTCTAGAGAGAGAAACTATAGAGAGATAGAAGAAAAGCTTTTTGCTACTTAACTTTTCTTTTCCTATATCCAGTTTCTGTTACGGTAAGGGGTGTTATTCTTTCTTATTCATGAAGAGAACTGTTGTTATTCCATTTTTTATTATTCTGTTGGAATAACCTATATACGCGGTCTATCCTATACTTGGTGACATTCTTCAATTATTCTGTTGGAACATCCTGTCTGTGTGTTTTACACCGGATCTAGTTCCGTCTTTATTATTATTCCGTTGGAACATCCTGTCTGTGTGTTTTACACTGGACCTTGTTCCGTCTTTATTACTATTCCGTTGGAACATCCTGTCTGTGTGTTTACACCGGACCTGGTTCCGTCTTTATTATTTTGTTGGAACATCCTGTCGGTGCAAATTTTGGCTGACCTGGTTCCGTTATTATTATTTTGTTGGAATAACCTGTCGATGCGAAGTACCGCATGCATGGTGATTTCTTTTGTTATTCCATTCTTTATTATACTCAGTTGGTTAAAGTTTTGACTTCTATACTCCATGAAATTAGTAGAATATCCTTGATATTTGCGCTTCATCCAGTATCTTTTCATGGAAATATTCTTCTGATCATTCTTGAATTTTACTCTACAAAGCAGTATCATGTGGACAAATTGGACATTAGTAGTTCTTGGAAAAATTAATTCTTGAACTTGTTTTATTAAATTTTTATATCATTGTCATCATCCTCATGTTTATGTTATGTTGAAAGTCATCTGTGGCCTGTAGTGCATAGATGGACTTGGTATGATTATGACCAGGGATTATTCGGTATAATCATGACTGTAATGTTACAAATGATGTGAAAATTAAAAGTCCTCATTGGCCCGTAGTGCATTGATAGACAATTTTTGGTATGATTATGGCTATGGATTCTCTTCAGCCAAGGGAAAAAGATGAATTATTTTATGGCATGATCAGGACCGTTGATGAAAACACGATTATATTTGGCTCGTAGTGCATGGATAATTCGTGGTCATGATACTAAAGAATATCCTTGGCCTGTAGTGCAGGGATGATTTAATGATGTGGATTATTCATTAAGCTGAGTCTCAGCGATAAAAGTGATGAAAAACTTTTTAAATCATAAAAGATAGTAGATTTTATTCTCTACTTGACTCTTTTAATGGATTGCTTGTTCCGCTGCAGTTAAACTTGATGTCTATTGTATTTTATCAATTTAACATTGTTGGAGGCTAATGATAATTTATTCTGTATTATCTTAGTCATAATATTTCTTACTGGGCTAGTTGAGCTCACCCTTTCTTTCACTGTTCTCTTCAGGAAATGAGAACATAGCAGGGACTAGTCGGGGAACGGAGTGTCGGTCCAGAGGATAGCATTAGTAGTCCTTACTATTCTGTGAAATAGTGTATTAATAATTGTAATGAGGACTCTTTTTGAGTTTGTATAATCTCTAGTAGACAATAATTGTATTCAAACTCACAGTTATGTTCTGTCGTATTGTACACGACAGTTGTATTAGTAAGTTGTATTTGAATTATGTACCATGTATCTGACGACCCAAGATGGGTGATGTATACCTAATTTTGGGGGCGTTACAGTTAGTATCAGAGCTTAGGGATATGATCCCTGGATAAGATGTGAGAATAGTACTAGGAGGGGAGAGACGGGGAATTCCTTCGATAGTATGACCTACCTAAGTTTATGTGCTATTTAATTGGTCTGTCAAAGTATAGGGATAATATGTGATATGTTAATTAACCCTTATTTTGTGGCAGTGTTTGAAAATGGCATCCGAGAATGTTGAGATTATCAATGGAGCTCAGGAGACCGTTGAGTCCCCACAGATCAATAATCAGGACAATGTGCAACAGGATGGCGATAATCCTCCTTTAAACAACAACACTGATCAATTGACGAACGACGGTACGTTTAGGAGCTTTTTAGAATTCATGCAACATCAGGCGAAGGCGACGCATCACCGCTAAGCAGTTCAAGGAGCTGGGACCACCGGAGTTTTTGGGAAAGCCAGAACCACTTAAGGCGGAGATGTGGTTAAAGCAGATCACCAAGATATTTGATGTCTTGGGACGCTTCGAGGAGCAAAAGGTTCCTTTTGCCACCTTTATGTTGCGTGAAGAAGCAGATCATTGGTGGGAATCTATAAAACGTACCCAGACTGACGCACTCAAGATGTCTTGGGAGAAGTTCCAAGAGCTGTTCAACGACAAGTACTTTCCTGAAAGTATTCGTCACATGAAGGAGGTAGAGTTTATTAAGCTGGAGCAAAACAATATGACCGTGTTGCAGTACGAGGCTAAGTTTACGGAGTTGTCCCGGTTTGCATCCCATTTGGTCGATAATGAGGAGCGAATGGCGTGAATGTTTCTGCGAGGTTTGAAACCTGATATACGTCAATACCTCATTTCTCATAAACTTTGTTTATATTCAGATATTGTGAATAGGGCTCAGTTAGTGGAGCGTGATAATGAGTTATTACAACCAAAAGGTAATGACCAGCAACACGATAATAATCATACCGGTGGCAACGGCCATCGGAACAATGATAACCATCGCGGGGGAAATTATCATACCAAGAATGGTAACCACTTCGGTGGTAATCATGGCCAAAATAATAAGAATGGACATTTCAAGAAGAGAAGGTTCAACAATGACATAAAGACGTCGGTACCAACATCTGTTTTAAAGGAAGAAGAACGACCACCGGTCGTATGTTTCAAATGCGGACAAGAGGGACACATCCGTCCAAACTGTACGCAACAATCCAAAGCGTGTTTTAATTGCGGAAGAGAGGGTCACCTAGCTCGATTTTGTCGTATGATGAAGTCAATTCCAGCTGGGATAATGATGCCAAAGGATGTCCCAGACAAGCCAAAGCCGGTAGTTTAAGAAAGAGCATTTTTTTTCCTCTCGTGGCGTGGAACCTGAATAAAATTATCACGGGTAAGTTAATCATAAGCTCTTACGAAGTCTATACCGTGTTAGATACCGGTTCTACTCACTCTTTTATTTCACCTAGTTGTGTTCAATGTTTGTACTTAACTCTGGAGAAGTTAAACGTTGATTTATCTATTGAAACTCCATTGGGAGAAACCTTCGTTACCTCCACTGTTTATAAATCTTATTTGATTCAAATCGACCCTTTCACGTTACGTGTTGATCTTGTCTCTTTGAAAATATTTGCCTTTGATGCGATTTTAGGAAACGATTGGTTAACTACTCATCATGTTTTTCGTAAGGTTGTTAGCTTTCTTATTCCTAACCAACCTATTATGCGAATTCAAGCAACCAAACCACTAAATTCAATCATTGTCATATTAAGCCATAAGTAAAGAGCCCCGATCCTTTTGTTGATGACTTCCTTGTGTGGAATGCACCAAAGCCAGACTTTCTGTAGGCGACGTTGTGAATGACGATAACAAGTTGATAGGTATCATTGTGAGGTGCTATCTAGGTTAAGGGATAGAAGTCACAGTTGGTATCAATGTGACGTACTATCCAAGTGTTGGATGTGAGTAACAGTTTTGAATGATATTTTTATCATTAATAAATCTCTTGACGTATTCCTGAAGACTTCTTAGCCTACCCCAGAGTGTGAAATCAAATTTTGTATTGACACCAGTACGAAACCCATTTCTTAAACCCTCAAAATAATTTTTTCAACTAAAATGAAAGTAACATGCACCAAAGACGTTGACTCGAGCTGTTGAAGATTACGATCGTACTATTCAATATCATCGTGGAAGAGCGAACGTGGTAGCTGACGTGTTGAGTAGAAGATCATATGCGTTTACAAGTGCGATGTTGTTAACACAAAGACTCATTTCGTATAACTTACAAATGATGAAGATAGAGTTAAAGACTCTAGGGACCCACGTGAAGATAACGAATATACGAGTAAAATTGACTTTAATCGATAAAGTTAAAGACGCTCAAGCTACATACCCGAATCTAATGAATGTGAAGAAGAAGGTTCAAGAGGGTGTTATTTTAGAAGCAAGAGTTGCTGAAGAGAGGAAATCTCAACCCTCGATTTAATTGGCCCATTTAAAATCCTCGATTGAGTAGGAACTGTGGCTTATAGACTCGTTTTACCGCCAAATATATTGCGTGTTCATAACATTTTTTTTTCTCGTATCGATGTTACGTAAATATGTGGATGACCCGAACCGCATTATTAATTTAGAACCGGACGAGATAGCGGATGATTTAACGTTTGAAGAGATACGTGTTACAATCTTGGATAAGAAGAATCGTATTCAACACTCAAAGGTTATATCTCAAGAGTTAGAATTTGAAGTGAAGTCAAGGTATTCTCACCTGTTTGGCATACCAGGTACGTACGTAAATTTTGAGGGAGAAATTCCATAAGGAGGGGAGATTGTGAAACCCCAGATTTTATGAATAAAGAATTAATTTTTTCGAAATAATTTTTTAATATTATGGTGTGAATTTGAGATAATATTAAAGTTGTGGGTAGTATTTATAAATTTTGCAAAGTATGCAAGTTGTTATATCATATTCGATTGTTCAGGGAATATTCTTTGTGGGGGAAAACATTCGTACGACGGTATAATTATTGGTGGACTCTACAACGGAATTATTGTCGGATTGAGAGAACGACAAAAATATTTTATTGAAAATAACGGTGGAAGTTTTACCGTTGATACTGTTGAACTACTGGGTAGTAAAAGTACAGTAATACGCGTTGTTGCATAGTAGCACACGGTATTGATTATTGATATTTATGTGAGAAGTCGCTCAGTTTGATTCAATTATTGTCGATTAATAATATGAATTATTATAGCGATGATGACGTTTTGTTTTATTCGTATTATTAACGTAATAAAATAGAAACATCTTTTTATATAAAACAGAATACTTTATTAAAGTTATTTTATAAATAGAATATATTATATTTTATTATGCATAGTGTTGCATAGTGTTTTACATAGTGTTGCATAGTAAAAATCTTTTTATATAAATAGAATATATTATATTTTATTTAAAAGATTTTTCTTTAAATATAGACCGTCAGATTAAAGTAAATCAATCTGGACCGTTCATGGATTAGTTACTATGCATTCCATTTTTCTATGAATAGAAGCTCATTCCTTCATTATTTTCTTACGAATTCACTGAACTCTAGAGAGAGAAACTATAGAGAGATAGAAGAAAAACTTTTTGCTACTTAACTTTTCTTTTCCTATATCCAGTTTCTGTTACGGTAAGGGGTGTTATTCTTTCTTATTCATGAAGAGAACTGTTGTTATTCCATTTCTTATTATTCTGTTGGAATAACCTATATACGCGGTCTATCCTATACTTGGTGACATTCTTCTATTATTCTGTTGGAACATCCTGTCTGTGTGTTTTACACCAGACCTGGTTCCGTCTTTATTATTATTCCGTTAGAACAGCCTGTCTGTGTGTTTTACACCGGACCTGGTTCCGTCTTTATTACTATTCCGTTGGAACATCCTGTCTGTGTGTTTACACTGGACCTGGTTCCGTCTTTATTATTCTATTGGAACATCCTGTCGGTGCAAATTTTGCCTGACCTGGTTCCGTTATTATTATTCTGTTGGAATAACCTGTCGATGCGAAGTACCGCATGCATGGTGATTTCTTTTGTTATTCCATTCTTTATTATACTCAGTTGGTTAAAGTTTTGACTTCTATACTCCATGAAATTAGTAGAATATCCTTGATATTTGCGCTTCATCCAGTATCTTTTCATGGAAATATTCTTCTGATCATTCTTGAATTTTACTCTACAAAGCAGTATCATGTGGACAATTTGGACATTAGTAGTTCTTGGACATATTAATTCTTGAACTTGTTTTATTGAATTTTTATATCATTGTCATCATCCTCATGTTTATGTTATGTTGAAAGTCATCTGTGGCCTGTAGTGCATAGATGGACTTGGTATGATTATGACCAGGGATTATTCGGTATAATCATGACCGTAATGTTTCAAATGATGTGAAAATTAAAAGTTCTCATTGGCCCGTAGTGCATTGATGGACAGTTTTTGGTATGATTATGGCTATGGATTCTCTTCGGCCAAGGGAGCAAAGATGAATTGTTTTATGGCATGATCAGGACCGTTGATGAAAACACGATTATCTTTGGCCCGTAGTGCATGGATAATTCGTGGTCGTGATACTAAAGAATATCCTTGGCCTGTAGTGCATGGATGATTTAATGATGTGGATTGTTCATTAAGTTGAGTCTCAGCGATAAAAGTGATGAAAAACTTTTTAAATCATAAAAGATAGTAGATTTTATTCTCTACTTGACTCTTTTAATGGATTGCTTGTTCCGCTGCAGTTAAACTTGATGTCTATTGTATTTTATCAGTTTAACATTGTTGGAGGCTAATGATAATTTATTCTGTATTATCTTAGTCATAATATTTCTTACTGGGCTAGTTGAGCTCACCCTTTCTTTCACTGTTCTCTTCAGGAAATGAGAACATAGCAGGGACTAATCGGGGAACGGAGTGTCGGTCCAGAGGATATCATTAGTAGTCCTCACTATTCTGTGAAATAGTGTATTAATAATTGTAATGAGAACTCTTTTTGAGTTTGTATAATCTCTAGTAGACAATAATTGTATTCAAACTCACAGTTATGTTCTGTCGTATTGTACACGACAGTTGTATTAGTAAGTTGTATTTGAATTATGTACCATGTATCTGACGACCCAAGATGGGTGATGTATACCTAATTTTGGGGGCGTCACAGCTGATGTTTAAAGCAATATGTGCTATGCTATGTAAAATATTCGCTAAATGAATATGAATCTATGTTTGTGTAATGAAACAAGTTTAATATATTAAACTTATATGATAAGGTTTAGAATGTAAGTTAATAAAGTATATATTATGTTTTATTTAATCAGATAATGTCTCCAAGACGTCAAACTCGAAATCAAAGGGCAGAAGAATCTGTCAACAATGCTGAAGGACAACAACAAGACCCGATGAAAAACTTTGCAAACATGATAGCTCAGGCTATGCAACAGGGAATGCCAGCTGCAGAGAACCAGCCAGACAATCGCTTGGCAAATTTCAAAGATTTTAGGGCTGTAGGACCTCCAGAATTCAAAGGGACAACTGACCCTGTAGAGGAACAAACCTAGGTTAAAGAAATAGAAAAGGACTTTGTGATAGCTAGGGTAGCTGAGGGGCAAAAAATTGCTTTTGCCACCTATATGATGAAAGGGGAGGCGAACTTTTGGTGGAAAGCAAATCAAGCTAGGGAATGAGAAGGTGTAGTTACTTGGGCTAGGTTCAAAACTTTATTTTTTAAAAATTATTTTTCATCTAGTATGCAAGCTAGGATGGAGGTGAAGTTTTTGGAATTAAAGCAGGAGAATATAAATGTTGCGGAGTATGCCAAAAAATTTAATGAATTAGCTAGGTTCGCTCCACATCAAGTTGATACGGAAGCAAGGAAGGCGAGAAGGTTTGAGCTTAGCTTAAAACCCTGGCTCTATAACAAGGTGGCCGTGTTGCAAATCAATACTTTTGAAACACTCATGGAAAAGGCTATCATAGCCGAGGAAGGGAGTGAGGCCATGAGCCTCTACAACAAGAAAAAAAAGGAACAAGGGTAAGGTCGAAGGAGCTAGGAAGGTGGAAATTAATAGTGGAAGTAGGAGTGGAAATGGAAAGAGGAAGGTGAGCAATGTTGGGAATGTTCAGGTGAAGCAAGAAGGTGTGAAGAAGCAAATGGTTCAATATGGGAACTGTGGAAAGAATCACTCAGGTGAGTGTTTGAAGGGAAAGTTTGTATGCTACAAGTGTGGGCAGGAGGGACATATCTCTCCCAACTGCCCCAATCCAAGGATGAACACTGGTTGTTTTATATGCGGGTTAATGGAGCACAAGGTGAAGGATTGCCCGAAAAGAAGGATAGAGGTAGGGAGTGTAACTACTGGGAAGGGCAGTGGGACTCTGGCGATCACAGGACCAACGTCATCAAGCAAGCCAGTAAAATCAAACGTAAGAGTCTTCAACATGACGGTCCAGGATACCGTGGAAGCTGGTGATAGAACTCCAGGTATTATTCGTATAACTTTTATTTTCGTATACATAATTTTCCTATATATAGTAAATTATTTTATAAAGAAATTTTGAAAGAGGAATTTGAGTTCTATTAGAAATCAAATTTTTATTTAAGCAGATAGACAAGCTTTATGTGAATAGTTAAAGATCGATTCGATCAAATTTAATCGAGATCTAATTGAAATAACTGTGTATGCTATGTACTCTTATATGTATAAGTTTTGAAACGGTGATTCCGGGGACGAAATCTTTATAAGGGTGGGTGAATTTAATAACCCAAGATTTTCTATATAAATAAATCAGAAATTTTGTGTATAATTTTTTTTAATATTTTAAAGGTGAGAATAAGTGCAAGGCAAAGTATATGTATTTATGTGATAAATAAAAATATATTTACAAATGATTTTTTTTTAGAATTATTGATCATTATAAATTATATTCTTATAATAATTAATTTTATAGTAGAAATATTTTTAGTAATTATTTTCCATGAAAATATGATTATATATTATTTAAATAATATATGAAATGATTATTAGAATTATTATAATAAATATTTTATTATATGAAATTGTTCAGATTATTTAAGTTAATTATTTATTAACTTAATTAATAATGTTATGTATGAAAGATAAATCAGATATGGAATCCAAACCCTAATTTTGAATTTTTGATTAAGAAATGAGTGGACCGCACAACGAAAGTATATTCGTAGTTAGAAAATGACAGAATTATCTTTTTCTAAAAATAGCGGCGAAAATATTTCCATTAAAACTGTTGAACTACCTGGTAGTAAAAGTACAGTAATACGCGTTGTTGCATAGTAGCACACGGTATTGATTATTGATGCTTACGTGAGAAGTCACTTAGTTATACTCAATTATTGCTACAGTAATTGCTGCATCATATCTCTCATATTATTGATTCAATTATTGTCACAGTATCAATATTTTATATTATTAAATTAATAATTGAGACGACAAAGTTATTCATATTATTATTTGCAATATTGACAATGTCTAGAAGTTCTGTCAAGGAGAGGTTTGGTCACCTAATTGCGCGACAATAAGGAAAAATCCTTATCGGAAAGCCTTTTTTTTCCTGAAAATGACCTGATTGTTAAATATTGTGAATTATAATAACAATGATGAATAAGTTTGTGTTGATTAAAGATGAAATTGATAGTTCCATTGTGTTAGAATTTTTAGTGTTAGTGAAAATTGACATTTATTTTTATAATAATTGATGTCTGGAAGTTATATTGACCAATCGGGTAATTAACCGGATAAATGAGCAATTAAATGCTATTGATTCACATGATTATAACTATTTATTCACATGAGTGTACTATTGATTCACATTCATTTACTATTAGGGGAGTTGGTGAAAGATTGATAATACTTGCATGACTAAGTTAAAAATGGAGGTATAGATGGAGGTACTATACTGTAATTCGTATTTTCACATGTATAGAACTATTGATTCACATGATTAAACTATTTATTCACATGATGTACTATTAGGGGAGGTGGTGCAAGTTTGATAATACTTGCAGTACTGAATTAAAAATGAAGGAAAAGATGAAGGTATTATACTGTAATATTTTGAGCCCCAAAACGTGCAATTATCGAAACTATATTTTACTATAAATAGAAGATCATTCATTCATTATTTTTCACCAATTCACTAAGTCTCACAAGAGAAATTATTATAGAGAAATTATAGAGAGAGAAACTATAGAGAGAAAGAAGAAGCGAAGTCTGCTACTTCACTATTCCAGTATCCAATCTTCTTATAAGGTAAGGGATATCATTATTGTGTAAGGGGTATTATTCTTTCATATTCATGAAGAGAGTTATTTTCTTTCAATACTCGTAAGGGTTGTTATTCCACTCTTTATTATTATATTAGAATAACTTATCTATGCGAACTATCGCATACATGGTGAAATTCTGCTGTTATTCCATTCTTTATTATTTTGTTGGAATATCCTGTCTGTGCGGATTACGCATGACCTGGTTCCATTTTTTATTATTCTGTTGGAATATCCTGTTTGTGCAGATTACGCATGACCTAGTTCCATTCTTTATTATTATGTTGGAATATCATGTCTGTGCGGATTACGCATTACCTGGTTCCATTATTTATTATTCTATTGGAATAACCTGCATGTGCGGTCTATCGCATGCCTGGTGAATTCTTTTATTATTTCATTCTTTATTATTTTGTTGGAATAACATGTCTATGTGGATTAAGCATGCATGGTGAATGATCCTTTGTATTCATTCTTCATTAAATTATGGAAATGATCTGTCTACGTGGATTACCGCATGGCGAATGAAAATCTATTTGCAGTTTTGTATATTATATTATACTCGTATGAGATATCATTTCTTTTGTACTCGTCATGGAATATCATTTTCTTTGGTATTTTTCTTTTATGAGCGACTATCCTTGGGTTACTATTCACCCGGTTACTTTTTACTCTAGTATTATTCACTTGGGTATTCGGGGCACTTTTCATGCCAGAGTACTATTCACGAGTTACTATTCACGGGTTACTATTCACCCAATTACTATTTACTCTAGTATTATTTATTCGGGTATTCGGGACACTTTTTGTGTCGGGTACTTTTCACGGGATACTATTCCCAAACTACTATTCATAGGGTACTATTGTGGGGTACTATTTACCCGAAAAAATATATATCTTTTTTGTCCAAATTATTTTTTGTACATGAATATTATTCTTGAATTTTACTCCACAAATCAGTATCATGTTGACAATTTGGATATTTTTAAACTTTAAATAAATTTAAAGTCTTTAATATTTATCTTTAATTTCGTTTGATTAATGCTTATATCATTGTCATCATCCTCATGCTTATATTATGATGAAAGTCATCTTTGGCTTACGTGCAAAGATGGATTGTTGATTATTGGTTTTACAGTAGTATATCTTTGGGTTACGTGCAAAGATGGACTGTTGATTATTGGTTTTACAGTTGTATATCTTTGACTTACGTGCAAAGATGAACTATTGATTGATGAGTATCTTTGGCTTATGTGCATAGATGAACTGTTTATTGTTATGATTATGACCAGGGATCATTCGGTATAATCATGACCCGTAATGTTATAGATGATGTGGTAAAAGACCTCATTGGCCCGTAGTGCATTGATGTACAGTTATTAGTATGATTATAACCAGGGATTATTCGGTATAATCATGACCATTGATGATTACATGAATATCCTTGGCCATAGTGCAAGGATGATTCGATGATGTGAATTATTTATTAAGCTGAGTCTCAGCGATAAAATATTGATTATACACTTTTAATTCGTAAAAGATAGTAGATATCATGCTCTACACGACTCTTCTAAAATACAGTTGTATGTCTTTGGCCTGTAGTGCAAAGATGAATTGTTAATGAATATCTTTGGTCGTAGTGCAAAGATGAATTTATTAGTATGATTATGAGCAGGAATTGTGATTTGGTATAACCATGATTTTTGATGTTTCAGGTGAAGATAGATGATGAAAATTATCTTCGTCCTGGGTGCGAAGAGGAATTTAGAATCATAATTATGATTATAAGTTATTCATATGAATGTTGACAGTAATTGTTGATTGATGTTACAAGGATAAAACATTATTGGTGGACTTTCAACATGGAGAAGATAATAGATCTGATGGTCTATTTGACTCTTCTAATGGATTGCTTGTTCCGCTGTAACTATGGTTGAAATGTTTTATCATCTGCCATATGTTTTAAATCTCTGATTTATTACTGATGAAGGCTATTGATGATGTAAATTATCTTTACTCGTGATATTCTTTACTGGGCTAGTTGTGCTCACCCTTTTTGCTTCACAATTCCTTTCAGGTAATAAAAGTGTAGCTGGGTCGAGCGGGGATAATAGGAGAATAGAACGGTGGTCTATAGCTGTTGAGGTTCTCCCTAAATAGTATGGAAATAATTTTATTGAGAACTTTAGATAATTGTGTTGTATTGTATACGTCATTTGATATTTAATTTTGGTGAACCGAATAGGGTGAGGTGAACCCAACTTTAGAAGGGTGTTTTGCCACTATCATACAAGATGTCTAATGACATACAACCTCGTGTTATCATTAGACAAGGTTGTGCACATCCACTTGCTGAGTATATCTACGAGCACTACCTATATGATCTTGGAGTTTGGTTGAAATATAATTTTCAATTGCAGACAGTGGAGATAGTTATATGTCAAGAGAAGACTCACTATTGGAAAGAACATGATAGTAATCTTCTCATTTTTCTTTGGGGTCTATTGGGTCAACCAAGGATAATTCTGTGGACATATGATATCTATCATAACTTAGATGCATGGCCTCCCATGTACGAAGGTTTCCTTGAGCACTTCCCAAAGATTTTAATTTCTAAAAATAGTTTTTGACTGTACTTTTATGTAAAGTACCTTTGTAAGGTTGTGGTCGAGGCACCATGAGAGTTACATACATTTGTATTAAAACTCACAGTTTAACTATGGTCGTATTCTGCACGATAGTTCAACAATTGTATAAATGAAGTTTGTATTTGATTTTTATAGTATGATATCTGGCGACTCATGATGGGCGATGTATACCTGTTTTGGGGGTGTCACAAATGGTATCAGAGCTTATGGATATGGTTGCTGGCAGAGATAAGAGTCTAGAACTAGGAGAGGAGAGATGAGTAATATACTTCGCTAGTGTGTGACTTACCTAAGCTAAATTATTTACTTAATAAGTTGACAAATTGTGATATGTCTATTAACCTTTGTTTTGAAGATATATTCTAGAATGATATCTGAAATACAGGAGATGAGCAATGGGAAAATCATGATACAGAGGAAATAACCAGGAAGGTACAATCCGAAAAGGAAGCAAGGTATTCTCATCACTTCGAACTATCAGGTACGTAAATTTTGAGGGCAAAATTTCATAAGGAGGGGAGATTGTGAGATCCCAACATTTTATGAAATGAAAGTATTAAATTTTATTATAATTATTATTTTATTTCGTAAATGGTAAAATTGATAAAAGGTTAAAGTAAAGGGTGATATTTGAATTTTTTTTTTGCAAAGTATGCAAGTTATTATAAAATATTTTTTTGTCGGGGAATATCCGTACGACGGCACAATCATTAGTGGACCCCACAATAAAAGTATTGTCGTAGTTAGAAAACGACAGAATTATCTTTTTATAAAAATAACGGCGAAAGTGTTATCGTTAAAACTGTTGAACTACCCAGTAGTAAAAGTACAGTAATATGTGTGGTTGCATAGTAGCACACGGTATTGATTATTGATGCTTAAGTGAGAAGTCACTTAGTTATACTCAATTATTGCAACAGTAATTACTTCATCATATCTCTCATATTATTGATTCAATTATTGTCACAGTATCAATATTTTATATTATTAAATCAATAATTGAGATGACAAAGTTATTCATATTATTATTTGCAATATTGATAATGTCTAGAAGTTCTGTCAAGGAGATATTTGGTCACCTAATTGCGCGCCAATAAGGAGAAATCCTTATCGGAAAGCCCCCTTTTTCCTGGGAACGACCTGGTTGTTAAATATTGTGAATTATAATATTAATGATGACTAAGTTCGTGTTGATTAAAGATGAAATTGATAGTTTCATTGTGTTGGAATTATTAGTGTTAGTGAAAATTGACATTTATTTCGATAATAATTGATGTCTGGAGGTTATATTGACCAATCGGGTAATTAATCGGATAAATGAGCAATTAATTGCTATTGATTCACATGATTATAATTATTTGTTCATATGTGTGTACTATTAGGGGAATTGGTGCAAGATTGATAATACTTGTATGACTAAGTTAAAAATGGAGGTATAAATGGAGGTACTATACTGCAATTCGTATTTTCACATGTATAGAACTATTGATTCACATGATTTAAACTATTTATTCACATGATGTACTATTAGAGGAGGTGGTGCAAGTTTGATAATACTTGCAGGACTAAATTAAAAATGAAGAAAAATATGAAGGTATTATACTGTAATATTTCGAGCTCCAAAACGTGCAATTATCAAAACTATATTTTCCTACAAAGAGAAGCTCATTCCTTCATTATTTTTCACCAATTCACTAAGTCTCACAAGAGCAATTATTATATAAAAATTATAGAGAGAGAAACTATAGAGAGAAAGAAGAAGCAAAGTCTGTTACTTCACAATTCCAGTATCCAGTCTTCTTTTGAGGTAAGGGATATCATTATTGTGTAAGGGATGTTATTTTTTTGTATTCATAAAGAGAGTTATTTTCTTTCAATACTCGTGAGGGTTGTTATTTCATTCTTTATTATTATGTTGGAATAACATGTCCATGCGAACTACCGCATACATGGTGAAATTCTTCTGTTATTCCATTCTTTATTATTCTGTTGGAATATCCTATCTGTGTGGATTACGCATGACCTGGTTCCATTCTTTATTATTCTGTTAGAATATCCTATCTGTGCGGATTACGCATGACCTACTTCCATTCTTTATTATTATGTTGGAATATACTGTCTGTGCAGATTACGCATGACCTGGTTCCATTATTTATTATTCTGTTGTAATAACCTGTCTGTACGGTCTATCGCATGTCTGGTGAATTCTTTTATTGTTCCATTCTTTATTATTCTATTGAATAACCTGTCTGTGTGGACTAACGCATGCATGGTGAATGATCCTTCGTATTCATTATTCATTAAATTGTGAAAATGATCTGTCTACGTGGATTACCGCATGGTGGGTGAAAATCCATTTGCAGTTTCGTATATTCTATTATACTCGTATGAGATATCATTTCTTTTGTACTCGTCATGGAATATCATTTTCTTTGGTTTTTTTTACGAGTTACTATTCACAGATTACTATTCACTCGGTTACTATTCACTCGAGTATTCGGGGCACTTTTCGTGTCAGAGTACTATTCATGAATTACTATTCACAGGTTACTATTCACCCAAATTACTATTCACCCGAATATTATTCACTCGGGTATTTGGGGTACTTTTCATGTTTGGGTACTATGTGAGACCCCAAATTTTATGAATAATGATTTAAATTTCTCGAAATATTTTTTTGAATATTATGGTGTGGATTTGATATAATGTTATAGTTGTGGGTAATATTTATAAATTTTGCAAAGTATGCAAGTTGTTATATAATATTCGATTGGTCGGGAGAATATTCTTTTTATTGGGGAATATCTGTACGACGGCACCATCATTCGTGGACCCCACAACGGAAGTATTGTCGTAGTTAGAAAACGACAGAATTATCTTTTTATAAAAATAACTGCGAGTGTTACCGTAAAAACTGTTGAACTATCCGGTAGTAAAAGTACAATAATATGCGTGGTTACATAGTAGCACACGGTATTGATTATTGATGCTTATGTAAGTAGTCAATCAGTTATGCTCAATTATTGCTACAATAATTACGGCATCATATCTCTCATATTATTGATTCAATTATTGTCATAGTATCAATCTGCATAATACGTTATATTATTAAATCAATAATTGAGACGGCAAAGTTATTCATATTATTATTTGCAATATTGACAATGTCTAGATGTTCTGTCAAGGAGAGGTTTGGTCACCTAATTGCGCGTCAATAATGAGAAATCCTTATCGGAAAGCCCCCTCTTTCCTAGGAACAACCTGGTTGTTAAATATTGTGAATTATAATATTAATGATGAATAAGTTTGTGTTGATTAAAGATGAAATTGATAGTTCTATTGTGTTGGAATTATTAGTATTAGTGAAAATCTACATTTATTTTGATAATAATTGATGTCGGGAGGTTATATTGACCAATCGAGTAATTAACCGGATAAATGACCAGTTAATTGCTATTGATTAACATGAATATAACTATTTGTTCACATGTGTGTACTATTGATTCACATTCATTTACTATTAGGGGAGTTGGTGCAAGATTGATAATACTTGCATGACTAAGTTAAAAATGGAGGTATAGATGGAGGTACTATATTGTAATTCATATTTTCACATGTCTAGAACTATTAATTCACATGATTTACTATTGATTCACATGATTTACTATTAGGGGAGGTGGTGCAAGTTTGATAATACTTGTAGGACTAAATTAAAAAATGAATGAAAAGAGGAAGGTATTATAATGTAATATTTCGAGCCCCAAAACGTGCAATTATCAAAACTATATTTTCCTATAAATAGAAGCTCATTCCTTCATTATTTCTCACCAATTCACTAAAGTTATAAAGCAATTATTATAGACAGAAATTATAGAGAGAAAGAAGAAGAGAAGTCTGCTACCTTACTATTCCAGTATCCAGTTTCTTCTAAGGTAAGAAGTATTATTTCTTTCATATTCATGAAGAGAGCTATTGTTATTCCATTCCTTATTATTCTGTTGGAATAACCTGTATATGCGGACTACCGTATGCATGGTAAAATTCCTCTGTTATTCCATGCTTTATTATTATGTTAGAATAACCTGTCCATGCGAAGTACCGCATATATGGTGAAATTCTTCTATTATTCCATTCTTTATTATTATGTTGGAATAACCTGTCTATGCGAAGTACCGCATACATGGTGAAATTCTTCTGTTATTCCATTCTTTATTATTCTGTTGGAATAACCTGTCTGTGCGGTCTATCGCATGCCTGGTGAATTCTGTTGTTAGTCCATTCTTTATTATTCTGTTGGAATATCTTGTCTGGGCAGATTACGCATGACCTGGTTCCGTTCTTTATTATTCTATTAGAATATCTTGTCTGGGTGGATTACGCATGACCTGGTTCCGTTCTTTATTATTTTGTTTAAATATCCTGTCTGTGCGGATTATGCATGACCTGGTTCCATTCTTTATTATTCTGTTGGAATAACCTGTCTATGTGGATTAACGCATACATGGTGAATGATCCTTCGTATTCATTCATTATTAAATTGTGGAAATGATCTGTCTACGTGGATTACCGCATGCCGGGTGAAAATCCATTTGCAGTTTCGTATATTCTATTATACTCGTATGAGATATCATTTCTTTTGTACTCGTCATGGAATATCATTTCTTTGGTATTTTTTTACGAGTTACTATTCATGGGTTACAATTCACCTGGTTACTATTCACTCTAGTATTATTCACTCAGATATTTGGGGCACTTTTCGTGCCAGAGTACTATTCACAAGTTACTATTCATAGGTTACTATTCACTATAGTATTATTCACTTGAGTATTCAGGACACTTTTTGTGTCGGGGTACTATTCACATGGTACTATTCCCGAAGTACTATTCACGGTGTACTATTAACCTAAAAATATATTTCTTTTCTATCCAAATTATTTTTGGTACATGAATATTATTCTTGAATTTTACTCTCCAAAGCAGTATCATGTTGACAATTTGGGCGTTATTGAGTTCTGGATAAATTAAATTATAAATCTTTAAAATTTATCATTGAACTTGTTTTATTGAATTATTATGTCATTGTCATCATCGTCATGCTTATATTGTGATGATAGTCATTTTTGGCTTACGTGCATAGATGGACTTGGTATGATTATGACCAGGGATTATTCGGTATAATCATGACCGTAATGGGACGAATGATGTGGTAAAAGTCCTCATTGGCTTGTAGTTCATTGATGGACAATTGTTGGTATGATTATGACTAGGGATTATTCGGTATAATCATGACCATTGATGATTACAAGAATATCATTGGCCGTGGTGCAGGGATGATTCGATTTTATTTATTAAGCTGAGTCTCGGCGATAAAGTTGATGAAAAACTTTTTAAATCATAGAAGATAGTAGATTTTATGCTCTACTTGACTCTTCTAATGGATTGCTTATTCCACTGCAGTTGTTGATCTAAAACTTGTTGTCTATTGTATTCTATCAGTTGTTATACTGTTGAAGGCTAAGGATAATTTATTCTGCATTATCTTAGTCATAATATTTCTTACTGGGCTAGTTGAGCTCACCCTTTCTTTCATTGTTCTCTTCAGGAAATGAGAATATAGCTGGGACGAGTCGGAGAATGGAGTGATGGTCCAAGATAAATGGCTTTAGTAGTCCTCACTATTTTACAAAATAATGTAATAATAATTATAATGATGACACCATTGAGTGTGGATATTGTCTAAATGACAATATTCTTGTTTAAACTCTCAGCTATGTTTTGTCATATTTTTACACGACTGTTGTATAATTAAGTTATATTTGAATTTATGTACCATGTATCTGGCGACTTAAGATGGGTGATGTATACCTGTTTGGGGGGGGGTCACAGTTGATATCAGAGCTTAGGGATATGATCCCTGGCTGAGATGTGAGATAAGAACTAGGAGGGGAGAGACGGGGAATTCCTTCGCTAGTATGACCTACCTAAGTTTATTTTGGTATTTAATTGGTCGGTCAGAGTATAGGGATAATATGTGATATGTTAATTAACCCTTGTTTTGTGGCAGTATTTGAAAATGGCATCCGAAAATGTTGATATAAGCAATGAAGCACATGAGACCGTTGAGTCGCCAACGATCAATACCCAGGATAATGTGCAACAGGAAGACAATAATCCTCAGGTAAAATTAACATCGATGAAATGATGAACGATGGGATGTTCAGAGGCTTTTATACAATTCATGTAACATCAGGTAAGAGAGACTCCTATTCAAAATATAGGTGGAAATAATGGAAACCCACGGTCGGTCACCGCTAAGTAGTTCAAGGAGCTGGGACCACCGGAGTTTTTGGAAAAGCCAGAACCACTTAAGGCGGAGACGTGGTTAAAGCAGATCACCAAGATATTTGATGTCTTAGGGATGCTCCGAGGATCAAAAGGTTCCCTTTGCCACCTTTATGTTGCGTGAAGAGGCAGTTTACTGGTGGGAATCTATAAAACGTATCCAGCCTAACGCACTCAAGATGTCTTGGGAGAAGTTCCAAGAACTGTTCAATGACAAGTACTTTCCTGAAAGTATTCGTCACATGAAGGAGGTGTAGTTCATCAAGTTGGAGTAAAATAATATGACCGTGTCCCAATACGAGGCTAAATTTTTGGAGTTATCCCGGTTTGCATCCCATTTTGTCGATAATGAGGAGCGAATGACGCGAATATATCTAATAGGTTTGAAACCCGAAATACGTCAATACCTTATTTCTCACAAACTTTGTTTATATTCAGATGTTGTGAATAAGGCTCAGTTATTGGAGCGCGATAATAAGTCAGCACAACCAAAAGGTAATGACCAGCAACACGATAATAATCATACCAGTGGCAATGGCCATCGGAACAATGATAACCATTGTGGGGGAAATTATCAAGCCAAGAATGGTAACCACATCGGTGGTAATCATGGCCAAGATAATATGAGTGGAAATTTTAAGAAAAGAAGGTTCAACAACGATGGAAAGACAGCAGCACCAACACCCATTTTCAAGGAAGGAGAACGACCACCAATTGCATGCTTCAAATGCGGAGGGGGGGACATATCAGTCCAAACTGATTGATGTAGTCCAAAGCATGTTACAATTGTAGAAAATAAGGTCACCTAGCCCGATTTTATCGTGCACCAAAGTCAAGTCCAGCTGGGATGGTGGTACCAAAGGCGGATACAGACAAAACAAAGTCGGTGGTTTCAGGAAGAGCGTTTTTCGTGACTTCTCAAAAAGTGAATAACCCGAATGAAGTTAGCATGGGTTAGTTAATTATAAATTCTTGAGAAGTCTATACCTTATTAGATACCGGTTCTAACCATTCTTTTATCTCTCTTGTTTGCGCTCAACGTTTAAATTTAACTCTAGAGAAGTTAGACTTTGACTTATCAATTGAAACTTTATTAGCAGAAACCTTCGTTACCTCCATTGTTTATAAATCTTGTTTGATTCAAATTGACACTTTCATGTTACCTGTCGATCTTATCTCTTTGAAAATACTTACCTTTGATGTGATTTTAGGAATCGATTGGTTAATTACTCATCAAGCTTTTCGTAAGGTTGTTAACTTTCTTATTCATAACCAACCTATTATGTGAATTCAAGCAACCAAACCCTAAAGTTAATCATTGTCATACCAAGCCATAAGTAAAGAGCCCCGAGCCTTTCGCTGGTGACTTCCAAGTCTTGGAATACACCGAAGCCAAAATATTCATAGGGGACATCGTGAATAATGGTGGAAAGTTGATAGGTATCAATGTGACGTGATATCCAAGTCTTGGATGAGAGTCATAGTTTTGAATGATATTTCTATTGTTAATAAATTTCCTAACGTATTCTTGAAGACTTCCTGGCCTACCCCAGAGCGTGAAATCAAATTTTGTATTGACCCACGTACAAAACCCATTTTTAAAACCCTTAAATTTTTCTTCAACCAAAACGAATGTATAATGCGCCAAAGACATTGGCTCGAGCTGTTAAAGATTACGACCATACCATTCAATATCATCGTGGAAGAGCGAACGTGGTAGCTGACGCATTGAGTAGAAGATCGTATGCGATTACGAGTGTGACGTTGTTAACACAAAAACCCATTTCGTATCACTTACAAATGATTAAGATAGAGTTAAAGACTCTAGGGACCCACGTGAAGATAACGAATATACGAGTAGAATCGACTTTAATCGATAAAGTTAAAACCGCTCAAGCTACACACCCGAATTTGATGGATATGAAGAAGAAGGTTCAAGAATGCGTTATCTCAATCCTCGATTTAATTGGCCCATTTGAAATCCTCGATTGAGTAGGAACTGTGGCCTATAGACTCGTTTTACTGCCAAGTATGTTGCGTGTTCATAACGTTTTTCATGTATCGATGTTATGTAAATATGTGGATGACCCGAACCACATTATTGAATTGGAACTAGACAAGATAAGCAGAAGATTTAATGTATGAGGAGATACATGTTAAAATCTTGGATAAGAAGGATCCTATTCGACACTCAAAAGCTATACCTCAAGAGTTAGAATCTGAAATAAAGTCAAGGTATCCTCACCTCTTCGGCATATCAGGTACGTACGTAAATTTCGAGGGCGAAATTTCATAAGGTGGGGAGATTGTGAGACCCCAAATTTTACGAATAAAGATTTAAATTTTTTGAAATATTTTTTTGAATATTATGGTGTGGATTTGATATAATGTTATAGTTGTGGGTAATATTTATAAATTTTGCAAAGTATGCAAGTTGTTATATAATATACGATTTGTTAGGGAATATTCTTTTTGTCGGAGAATATCCGTATGACGGCATAATCATTGGTGGACCCCACAACAGAAGTATTGTCGTAGTTAGAAAACGACAGAATTATCTTTTTATAAAAATAGCGGTGAGTGTTACAGTTAAAACTGTTGAACTACCTAGTAGTAAAAGTACAGTAATATGCGTGATTGCATACTAGCACACAGTATTGATTATTGATGCTTACGTAAGAAGTCACTCAGTTATACTCAATTATTGCTACAGTAATTGCTGTATCATATCTCTCATATTATTGATTCAATTATTGTCACAGTATCATCTGCATAATATGTTATATTATTAAATCAATAATTGAGATAAAAAAGTTATTCATATTATTATTTGCAATATTGACAATGTCTAGAAGTTCTGTCAAGGAGAGGTTTGGTCACCTAATAAGGAGAAATCCTTATCAGAAAGCCCTCTCTTTCCAAGGAACGACCTGGTTGTTAAATATTATGAATTATAATATTGATGATGAATAAGTTTGTGTTGATTAAAAATGAAATTGATAGTTCCATTGTTTTGAAATTATTAGTATTAGTGAAAATTGACATTTATTTCGATAATAATTGATGTCGGGAGGTTATATTGACCAATCGGGTAATTAACCGGATAAATGAGCAATTAATTGCTATTGATTCACATGAATATAACTATTTTTTCACATATGTGTACTATTAATTCACTTTCATTTACTATTAGGGGAGTTGGTCCAAGATTGATAATACTTGCATGACTAAGTTAAAAATAGAGGTATAAATGGAGGTACTATATTGTAATTCGTATTTTCACATGTCTAGAAGTATTGATTCACATGATTTACTATTGATTCACATGATTTACTATTAGGGGAGGTGGTGCAAGTTTGATAATACTTGCATGACTAAATTAAAAAATGAAGAAAAAGAGGAATGTATTATACTGTAATATTTCAAGCCCCAAAATGTGCAATTATCGAAACTATATTTTCCTATAAATAGAAGCTCATTCTTTCATTATTTCTCGCCAATTCACTAAAGCTATAGAGTAGTTATTATAGAGAGAAATTATAGAGAGAAAGAAGAAGAGAAGTCTGCTACCTCACTATTCCAATATCTAGTTTCTTCTAAGGTAAGGGATATTATTTCTTTCGTATTCATGAAGAGAGCTATTGTTATTCCATTCCTTATTATTCTGTTGGAATAACCTATAAACGCGAACTACCGTATACATGGTAAAATTCTTCTGTTATTCCATTCTTTATTATTATGTTGGAATAACCTGTCTTTGCGAAGTACCACATATATGGTGAAATTCTTTTGTTATTCCATTCTTTATTATTATGTTGGAATAACCTTTCTATGCGAAGTACCGTATACATGGTGAAATTCTTCTGTTATTCCATTCTTTATTATTCTGTTGGAACAACCTGTCTGTGCGGTCTATCGCATGCCTGGTGAATTCTGTTGTTATTCCATTCTTTATTATTCTGTTGGAATATCCTGTCTGTGCGGATTACACATGGCCTGGTTTTGTTCTTTATTATTTTTTTGGAATATCCTGTCTGTGCGGATTACGCATGACCTGGTTCCGTTCTTTATTATTTTGTTAGAATATCCTGTCTATGCGGATTACGCATGACCTGATTCCATTCTTTATTATTCTGTTGGAATAATCTGTCTATGTGTATTAACGCATGCATGGTGAATGATCCTTCGTATTCATTCTTTATTAAATTGTGGAATTGATCTGTCTACGTGGATTACCGCATAGCGGGTGAAAATCCATTTACAGTTTTGTATATTCTATTATACTCGTATGAGATATCATTTCTTTTGTACTCGTCATGGAATATCATTTTCTTTGGTATTTTTCTTTTACGAATTACTATTCATGGGTTACTATTCACCCAGTTACTATTCACTCTAGTATTATTCACTCGGGTATTCGGGACACTTTTCGTGCTGAAGTACTATTCATGAGTTACTATTCACGGGTTACTATTCACTCTAGTATTATTCATTTGGGTATTCGGGACACTTTTTGTGTCGGGGTACTATTCTTGAAGTACTATTCACGGGGTACTATTCACTCGAAAAATATATTTCTTTTTTGTCCAAATTATTTTTTGTACATGAATATTATTTTTGAATTTTACTCCACAAAGCAGTATCATGTTGACAATTTGGGAGTTATTGATTTCTGGATAAATTAAATTATAAATCATTAAAATTTATCCTTGGTCGTAGTGCAAAGATGAATTTATTAGTATGATTATGAGCAGGAATTGTGATTTGGTTTAACCATGATTTTTGATGTTTCAGGTGAAGATAGATGATAAAAAATTATCTTCGTCCTGAGTGAGAAGAGGAATTTAGAATCACAATTATGATTATGAATTATTCATATGATTGTTGAAAGGAATTATTGATTGATGTTACAAGGATAAAACATTATTGGTGGACTTTCAACATGGAGAAGATAATAGATCTGATGGTCTATTTGACTCTTCTAATGGATTGCTCGTTCCGCTGCAACTATGGTTGAAATGTTTTATCATCTGCCATATGTTTTAAATCTCTGATTTATTACTGATGAAGGCTATTGATGATGTAAATTATCTTTAGTCATGATATTCTTTACTGGGCTAGTTGTGCTCACCCTTTTTGCTTCACAATTCCTTTCAGGTAATAAGAGTGTAGCTGGGTCGAGCGGGGGTAACAGGAGAATAGAAAGGTGGTCTATAGCTATTGAGGTTCTCCCTAAATAGTATGGAAATAATTTTATTGAGAACTTTAGATAATTGTGTCGTATTGTATACGTCATTTGATATTTAATTTTGGTGAACCGAATAGGGTGAGGTGAACCCAACTTTGGAAGGGTGTTTTGCCACTATCATACAAGATGTCTAATGACATACAACCTCGTGTTATCATAAGACAGGGTTGTGCACATCCACTTGCTAAGTATATCTACGAGTACTACCTATATGATCTTGGAGTTTGGTTAAAATATAATTTTCAATTGAAGACAATGGAGATAGTTATATGTCAAGAGAAGACTCACCATTGGAAAGAACATGATAGTAATCTTCTCGTTTTTCTTTGGGGTCTATTGGGTCAACCAAGGATAATTCTGTGGACATATGATATCTATCATAATCTAGACGCATGGCCTCCCGTGTACAAAGGTTTCCTTGAGCACTTCCCAAAGATTTTAATTTCTAAAAATAGTTTTTAACTGTACTTTTATGTAAAGTACCTTTGTAAGGTTGTGGTCGAGGCACCATGAGAGTTACAAACATTTGTATTAAAACTCACAGTTTAACTGTGGTCGTATTCTGCACGACAGTTCAACAGTTGAATAAATGAAGTTTGTATTTGATTTTTATAGTATGATATCTGGCGACTCAAGATGGGTGATGTATACCTTTTTTGGGGGCGTCACATCTTAAGGCAAGTTTCCTAACTTCATTCATATTCTTAAATGAATGCTAGTTTCTTAAACTTACTCAGATGATGAACTTGAGAAAGGTTTACCTATGTGCAAATGTGTTATTTTTTATAAGGTGTTAGTATGCATGAGGCCTTGTGCCACATTTTTTTAACACTTATATGTTTCGGTGAGATGAGCTGTTCTATGATTGAACTGGTTATGTGAAATAGTTTTGTTTATTCATGACATGTTAATGTTAAGTCTGTGCTAATGATTTTAACTAGACATAATGTAAATAAAAATATGGTAAGAATTGAGGTTATGTCAATATGAATGTGATTAATGTTTTAAAATGATAGGAATCAGAGTTTATTTCTGTTATTCGAGCTGCTTCATAACCTTTGTTCGGTTATTGAAGTTTGTAAAAGAATATGTTATTCTTGATATTGTTATGATTCAACTGTTATAACTTACTGAGCAATTGAAAGCTCACACTTGCTTAAAATAAAAACATTTTCAGCAATTCAAGTAAGAAGAATTAAAGAAGCCTGTGAAGATTAAGCTGAAGGATGTCATTGTAAGGTGCTATGATTGAAAGTACCAGGAGCGCTATTCATTATATGGATAAGCGTAAAGATCAAGTCGAGACTTGTAGAATAGTTTATTAAACTGTTATGTATCTTTTGTGGCGGATGAAAGCCACACTTGTAAAGAAGTAAATAATAATGTAATTATCATTATTTGTAATGTATGAAGATTTTAAGGAAATAGAATCTGGGATTTGAAGAGATATGTTTTTATTCTTAATGATATAATAATGTATATATGGAATGAGAAGTACTAGTAATGCACCAAAGTCGGGTTTGAAGATAAACTATATTTGGGGGCGTTATAGGCATACCGTGCCCTAGCCTCTCCAGTTAGACTTTTTTGGAATTGCTAAATTATTAAATTATCATTCTCTGCGTAAGATCTAAGTTCTCTGATGTATACCTTCAGATGGGTATAAGGGTCTCCTAATCCATTGTACTTTTCGAAATCTGGGACTTGAAATTTGTCAAGATATCGAGCCCCTAAGAATATGCAGAGATCTGAATAGTTGACACTCCCATATGTTCCTATCCCTTTTATCGACCGGCTGGTCTCTTCCATTTGTTAGATTTTTTTCTTATATCCCCGGTTTCTCGGTCATCCCTGAGATTGGTGATTTCAGGGGTTTTATTGGTGGTTCCCTCACTGGAGTGGGGTTCAGGTATCTGCGTTTCTATCTTTTTTCATAACTTTGACTGCCCCCTTGCGCAGAGGACTCTGGTTGAGTTGGCATCTTTTGGGCCTTAGTGTTTTTACACTGATCCTTTAGTATGTAAGCCACCTTTGTCATCTGCTTTCTAAGATCCTTGAAATCATCTCGAGATACAGGGACAGAATTAAGTGTGGCACTTGTAACCATGTCTGTGGATGGGCTTTGTGCCTTTCTAGCTTTTGATCGGGTAATTGGACCAATCTTGCCTACAAAAGGATAAGTACTTCATTTTTGATAACCATTGAAGGGATTTGAATGCATAACATGCAATGCGTTAGTTTTATGTTATTTTTTTAATCTTTTCCTGTAAAATAATGGTCAATTATTTTGATGACAGAGTAAATTGACATTTGATATTTGACGGTAATTAAAATAGATAGGGTGTGAAGAAACTTCCCTTCGCATTGGGTTTATCAGAAGCTGATCTATCTTAAGGTTACTCGTAGGAGCTTTTTTCCATGAAGGTTCCCAGATCTTCGTAACCTACTTGATGGGAATAAATCAGATCTTTCACTTGGAGCGAATTTGAGTGGCACCTTTCCTGAGCCTCATCGCGGGATTCTCCTCCTCTTTAGCCCAGTAATCAGCCACCGACGGGTTCAGTTCCTGGTGGAGGAATCACACAACATACATTCATCGTGCCTTACTATATGCAATATGATGACATTGTGCAAAGCACTAATATAAAGTATTATAAATAAGCATTCATTACAAACAAGCATTAGAAAAAAAAACATTCATCACACACATGCAGATAAAAGGGAATTGAAAAGACTAAAATGATGCTTAAGCCCTCTAACTTCCCCAACAGAGTTGCCACTTGTCGACACCGGGGGGATCCTGCTTTCTTGAGGTCTCAACCCTTTGTTATTATTTTTTATTTCGGTAGGTTTTTTTATTTAATAGGGTGAGTTTTAGGAAAAGATAGACATAAATGTCGACAATTTAAAAAAAAAATATTTTTTATGCGATTAGGCTGAATTAGACAGTCTCCAATTGATATAAGTTTAAATGGATGTATCAACTCATCCGGATTTTTAAAGATTTTTACAATATGGCCTAATATGTGACTCCTTTTAATTGGTCTGGAACCCGAGATTCATAGAGTTCGGGGGCTCGCTTAAGCGAGAGGAAGGTGTTAGGTACCCCCCGATTTTTGTGAAACACGATTATCGCAAATTTTTCATTCCTTAAGTATGAAGATTATGTGTGTGTGTGTGTGTGTGTGTTTAAGAAGCTTTAGTTTTGAAAAGATGCTAAGTGTTTTATTTTGAAAGTAGTGTTGTGCCTCTTTGGACCTATGTACAAAGGGTGTGATTTAAAGAAAAGTTTATTTTTAAATAAAGCATATGAAAATTATGTTTTGAAAAGATGGTTTTTTCAAACCCTTCACCAAATAGGAATCGAGACCCTTTGATGCTTCCAATTTTAACTAGGAACGACTTCGTTTGATTTTATTCGAGATGCGAAGCATCCTTAATGACGAAATTAAAACTATTAACTACAAGGGTCGGGCTTCTTATGGTCACGAAAGCCATCTAAGCAAGCCCGAGCACCTACAACCACAAATTCACTATTACGCGGCCTAAAATATGGATACCGTTTTAAGGCCCAAGATTACATGTACAATGGATTGTAAGCTAATAGTACAACTTAAACAAGTCCATCACGAAAACTGGGTTTAGATCCATTTAAATATTCGACCCTATAGTTCCTAGGCTCACATAATATCATTTAAAAGCTTGCACTGATGTATATTTAAATATAATATATACATATATCTCCTAACTCCGCTGAGAGAGTGATCATTGATTAAATCCTTATGCCCAATTAGTTAGGCTTCCTGCTCCTACTAGATACTGATCTAGGTAGCACAGGTTAGCCAAATATTTACAAAAACTTGAAAATAAACTAGATCTACTTAGATCTAAGCCTATCTAGCTTAATGGTTCAAGCCATGAAGCTTTTGAACCGGTTATATGCTAGATCAGGCTAGATCTATGATAGATTTAGTCAAAACACTACAAATACCAACTATATACTCAAAATAATCAGTAAAAAGCTAGATCTATGAACAACCAAGTAGTATATATATAGAACTATATATATTAAAAGTAGTAAATGAGCACAGATCTGAGAAGATCTTATGTATTTACACGAGATCTGCACAAAGGAGGGCTATTCGCTTCCAAGAACTTGATTTCAACGTAGAAAGTTGATATAACAAGATTTATATGTATAGAAGTATTTCAAACTGAGATTTACAGTGTTTAATAGAAAGATCTAAACTTTTTCTCTCTCTAGAAATTTTGGAAACTAAAATCTCTCTTCTCAAATGAGTTTAGGGGGCCTGATTTATAGCCCCAGGCCACCAACGGCTGGGTTTGGTGGGTCCTGCCACCTCGAAGCTCGTTCCTTCAATCGATGAGCTGTCTGCTAAAATGTCTGTATATTGCAATCTGGGATTCGTTGGGAGATGTGTCATACCATTCCGGAAAGCTCTTTCCGAGAGCTACACTTTGATATCGGGCTTGACCATTTCTGAATTCGAGAAGATAGGTCCATGACCAGAATAGCATCTACAAGTCTCTGAAGGTAGTCCATGGATCTGTCTTGCGCAGTTTGCACTTGGGATAGCTGTCGTGGTTCTTTGTGAGCATATCCTCAGCCGAAAATTTGTTATTTATGTTGTGTTGTAAACATTACATCTTTGCCTTCCTGGGGTTGTCACTGGGGTTGAAGTGGTTGTGGTTGTCCCTCCCCTCGGGATTGTCTTCGGGGTTAAAGTTATGATGTTGTCTTCCCTCGGGGTTATCTCCAAGGTTGAGGCTGTGATGTTGTCTTCCCTCGGGGTTGTCTCTGAGGTGGAGGCTTGTGATGCTTTCTTCCCTTGGGGTTATCCTCGGGATGTGAAAAGATACGTTTTCCCTTCTGCATGATTATAAAAGGAAGCAAAAATTTTAGTGTCTACAACATACCCAAATGGCATGAAAATCTAAGTATTAATTGTCAATTATGTCGGTCAAGTTCAAAACTCGATTGTTCGACCCATTAAATGTTCGGTTGAGCTAAGTTTAGACAAAAATTCAATTCTAAAATGAAATTCGGTGTAAACTTATTTAATAGGTCATTCTGTTCATTATAGACCTGATCAAATTATAGTGTTACATACGTATAGAATATATATATTGTTTATTACATATATACCCTCTCAATATATATATATATATATATATGGTATTTTTAACTACAATTAAGTGTCATGTTTTCGTTAAAGTGATTATTTATATCCTTTACATAATAAAATCGGGCAAAGGTGCAAAAAAGCCCCTGATGTTTACACGGATGTCCCACTTCCACCCTAAACTAATTTTATTTCCAAAAATACCCTTAACGTTTTAAAAAGCAGGTCACTCGTGCCCTTGCCGTTAACAGAAGACAAACGGGGTTAAACTGTGATGACGTGGCAGGCTTAAATTAGGGCAAAGTTTCAAAAATTTCCCTGATGTTTATATGGATGTCTCACTTCCACCCTAAACTAGTTAGAATATTATCATATAAAACATATTCTAAATAAAATAATATATATCATTTCATCAAAACAAAAAATAGAAAAAGTATAACATATTTACATCATTTAATTAAAATAATAAAATTCAAATTACATCATTAAAATATTAAAATCATAATACTAAATACTAATTGATATAAAATACTAAAAGATATAAAAATATTAAAAGATATAACGTTGATGACGTAATTTAAAAGTAAAAGATATAAAAACTATTAACGTTATTTAATACTAATTAGTATTTTATATCAATTAGTATTTTAAAGTTATTCTATATCAATTAGTATTTTATATCAATTAGTATTTTTAAAATTGGAGTATTATGATTATTTTTAAAATTCAAAACTGGAGTATTATGATTATTTTATTAATTTTTAATATTAATTTTTAAAATCATATCAATTTAAAAATATTTTAGTATTATCAATTTTTAAACTGGAGTATTATCAATTTTTAAAATCATTTCAATTTTTAATATTTTTAATATTTTAGTAATCTAAAAATATTATTTTAATTTTAATTTTGAATTTTAATCATATCAATTTAATATTAATTTTGAATTTTATTATTTTAATTAAATGATGTAAATATGTTATGCTTTCTTTATTTTGAATTTTTGTATTTTTTGTTTTGATTAAATGATATATATTATTTTATTTAGAATATATATTATATGATAATATTCTAATTAGTTTAGGATGAAAGTGGAACATCCGTATAAACATCAAGGACATTTTTGAACATTTGCCCTAATTTAAGCCTGCCACGTCATCACAGTTTAATCCCGTTTGTTTTCTGTTAACGGCAAGGGTACGGGTGACCTACTTTTTGAAACGTTAAGGGTACTTTTGGAAACAAAATTAGTTTAAAGTGGAAGTGGGACATTCGTGTAAACATCAGGGGCTTTTTTGCACATTTGCCCTTATAAAATCTAGTAATTCTATGAAAAGAAAGACCGAGATTAAAAATTTAAAGTAATAAATAATAGAGTATTTATAAATTAGCTAATTTATATTAATTTGAACTTCAATTCGATTAACAAAAGAAAATGATGTGTATCAGACATTATAAATGAGTTACTTTAAATAATATTTTTTGGTTCTAGGTGTCAATTTTAATAATATTATATTTTAATGCATGCTTCACTTGAAAAAATTCAAAACTTGTGATTTTATTTGAGCTGAGTTTGAACAAATTTATGGGCCAAGCCTGAGTTTGACAATTTTAAAATGTACTAAATTTGGACATAGTTAAATGCGACTCATATAGTTTGATTAACAAGCCTAGTATTACCTCTTTCTGGCCTCCTTTTACACCAATAAATAAATAAATACAATACAATAAAAAAAAGAAAAAAAGAAGAAGAAGAGAGATAATGAAGATGGCTATTTATGTTTTTTTCATTTTACATATTTATATTTAGACTCCAGTCACTTGTCAAAGAAAAAAAATAGTACTATCTACCTTATTAATTGGTAGTTGGTATTAGAGGTGGATAAAATTTTCGGTTATTTCGGTTTTTGACTAAACTGAACCGGTTCGAACCGGCCGGTTCGGGACAAATGGTAACAAGTTTGGATTCGATATATAAAACCAATATATACCGAATTTTTGATATCAAAAACGAGAATGCATATACCGGTTGTACTGGTTATCTTTATCAATGATGTCTTTGTTCTTCATTTCCCTTTCTCCTCCATTCCCTTCTTTTCTCTCTAGCCTCTTCTCTCTCTTTAAGGCCATGTTTGTTTGCAAGCATTATACTTGTGATATGATAATTTTTTTGTAAGGATAAAGCTATAGGAGAATATGTTGAGTCTCCCGGTGATGTAGTGGAGGAGTTAGATAAAGAGGAAGCTGAAGGTGCTTCTACATGTAATTCTAATGCAACTGATAAAAGGAACAAAAAGCTCAAGTGCCAAGATGTGCTCCTTGAAACTGTGGAAAAATGTAACAATTCAAAATTTCAAATTATAATTTTAAATATTTATTGAATTATATAAATATTTATTTGAGGTGTTTATTGTTGAATAAATATTTTATTGATGTGATGGTTGTTAGTAAATATTTATGAATTAAATTAATTAGATAATATTGTAAATTAAATTAATTTATAATTTAGAGAGTTGTAATATAACATGAGATGTTATATTGTTGTCTTAAATTAATAATTTAAAATGGAATGTTAAATTATTAAATAAAATTATAATGAAGTTGTAATTTTGTGATATTTGTTTAAGTGGAATATTTATTTAAAATATAGTATGTATAATTAATTTATTTGATTAATGTTGGATATGAAAATCCAAATAAATAATATGTGATTATAAATTATAAACTTAATGGTTTATTAAAATAAAATTAAAGTAGTTTAATTTACTTTTGACTAAACAAGGCTTAAAATATTAAGTTTTTATTTTAAAGATTTTTTGCCAAGCAAAGCCTTATGGCTTTTGGATTTTTGATTATTGAATTTTTAAATAATATAAATTAAATAAATTAAATAATAAATATAATATAATATAATTATAACCAAAAAGTTTAATTTGTAACTGATATTCTAATAAGTGTGAGTATTAAGGTTTATCAGTTTGTAATTTTACGCTTGATTATCAGTTGGTCTTACGTATAACTTAGATTGCCAAGCCTAAGAACATTCAGAGAATTGTGAGAGAAATTGAGAGAGCTTGAGAAGAGAAGAACAATTTCAGTATTTAACAAAGAGGATTACCAAGCTATTTGAAGGTATTTTTTACATAACCTTAGTATTATATATATATATAAACATATATATAGTTCACGGCAAAATTTTATGTTCTGTGAATTCAAAATTTTAAGTTGATGATTATACAACAGAGTACTTGTAGTTGTATGTGTTTATGATGATTAGCGTTTGTGTTTAGACAAGAATTGTACGCTAATTTCGTTCAAAAAGTAGGAAAAATAATGACAGTGTTGGTATTTCTCATATGGCTCATGAAAAGTACCAATTTTAGTGGTCAATCTGTATGTTAAACTGTTAATTGAGTTTTGCTTATCCTAGTTCATTAAGAAACGAAGAGAACGTAGTTTGAACGAAGTGATTTGCTATAAAACTGAGATTACAGTGATGATTTTTGTAAAGAATGTCAAAAATAGGGTTTTTGTATGAAAATATAAAATTTAAGGATTTAAATTAGATAAATTTGTTGTTAAATTGTTTTAGGTGGTTGAATATGTGAGGAAACATGTTTATGATAATTTTATACCAATTGTGTATGTTAATTTCACTATTTTGTGGGTGAAATTAGTGTTAGTTGGCTTACGAATAGTGCCAAAATCATGTTCTGCAAAATTAGAACTGGTACTTGGCGCGGGCGCGCAGTAACCTAAGGTAATACTGGCGCGGTTGCGCCAGTAGTCAGTCACAAACATTGAAGTCTGCTACTTCTGCAGACTTTGGACATTCACTGTAACTTAGCTTAATGTTATGATAATGTGAGAACCATGTAATGTAAGGGTTAAAACATAATAGTATCATGTGGTTAGTAACTCTAAAATGTAAAGTTAGTAAGTTGTGAAAATGATATGTATGATTTAAGAAACTTAGTGAGCAATGAATAAGTGTTGTGAAATGTACACTTGTGATTCTGAAATGTGTATGGTAAGGTGAGACTTGAACTAAAATAACAAGTCTAACTAGAAGAGAGTGTTATTTTGATACGTGAAGGTTAGTATATCTAATGGATTGTGGTTCTAATACTATGTGTAGGTGAACATGAGTTTTAATATTATAGCTTACGCTTGAGGCAAGTTTCCAAAACCTTATTTCTTTACATTGAGCAAGTTTCCTATCTTAAACTGTTATTGAGCAAGTCATTTGTTCCAAAATTTCATTTGAGCAACCTTTAACCCTAATTTTATTGGAATTCTAATCATGGTTGATTCACTCTAACTTGTTTATAGCTAAGCAAGTTTCTTAAGTTCTATTCCTTTATAATGAATGTAGTTTTTTGAACTCTCGTCTTTATTATTGAGCTGTTTTATTTTAAATTACTTTCCACAAGTTACTATCATGTTGAGCAAGTTTTATTTTCAGCTTGGTATCAGTTAATGTATGTTCAGTAATTCAATTTTAAATTTTATAGGATCATAGCCTTAGCTTATTATTGTTTGAGCAAGGTTTACTATTTCATTCAATACTTATGTTTTAGTTATTTTCGAGCATAAGTTTAATCAATAGTTAATTCATCTATGATTATTCATTATTCCATACTATGTTGTTAGTGAGCAACTGTAGTGTTATCAAACCTTGTTGATTCAACTAATCCTTTAGTTGATGATCGTTAAACTCTAAATTACCCTTGAAGCTTATCCAAACCAAAACTTTCTTTGGGGCGGACTTGTACTCTAAAACTGAGAAGAACAACCCTATTATAGGGGATACGCAATGCGTTTAGATGTTTGTGCACAATACATGGTACGAAGGGCTGATCCCCTAAGTACGTGAAGTCCCTACAGTATAACTGTTAAGGTTAAAGTTGAAAGATTACTTGTAACCATGGACATAGTTCGTGGTCTTATGACCCTCAAATATACATTTTATATTTTGATTCCAGTTCGGGTTATCGTTGATAGAGAACTATTTAGTTTTGATGAGCCTATTCATTGGCAATTATTATTCTCTTGTTGATTCAGTTGCTATATCTAGTGAGCATTTATTTTGCTCACTCTTACATATATATACACTCATTGTAGCTAAAGTTGAGAAGGTCGATGAACCTACGACTAGCAGAGGAAAGGAAAAAATGTACAAGTGATGAAGACTTGTAATTTCAGTTATTGTCATGACGATAGATTTTAAATTTAATGATGTAACCCTTTTAAAGGGAGGATTTATGATTTTAATTTTATTATATTTGGGTAGATAGTATAGTTGTACGGAAAGTGAACACCAAATCTTGAGGGAATGAAGTACCTGGATTTAGGGGTGTCACAGGTTGGTATGAAAGCTTTAGGTTATGAACCTTAGGTGGGAAAAGGCCTTAGTAAAAAACCTTTGAAAAGATAGTGGTGATAAACTCTTATCGAGTTGTTAAGAAAGAAGTAATAACACACTTATGTGCTTATGTGATTGTAAATTATGTGTTTGTGAGTGTCGAGTAGTAATGATTAGTAATTAAAACTTAAAATTTTGTTGTTAGGATGGCTAATGTAGGAGAATCCTGTCAAGCTAGGGAAGAAGGATCCCAGATGCCTAGAGAGGAGGAGCCTCAAGATATTCAGGTGGTTTGGGAACAACTACTGCCACGAGAATCAACTCTGTTGGTCACAGTGGTTGAGCATGAGGGTTTACCTGATGAGGATGATGAGATAAAGACGGACGAGGACAACCTTGTTGAGCTGCCACAGTTGGATAAGGATGAGGATCATGAGGAGGTAGAGACTCCACTTAACTCGATTGTCGCCCGTATGTACGACGAAGTATACGATCGCAATGTGGAACTTCATGATAGCGTCGAGGAGTTATAAGAGATAGTAGCTTAACAGCATATCACAATGGCGCAGAAGGACAACGAGATCCAGGATCGAGATGAACGTCTTAATAATGTCGAAGAGAAGCTGATCCACACTTAAGGAGAGAACGAGCAAGTGACAGAGGATATCGCAGAACTGAAGAACAAGTTGAAAGAAGAGTCTACTAAGAGGGCAAGAGCCGAAGACGCATATGAGGAAGCTTTTCAATGAGTCGGGGTAGCAGAGAGAGAGGTACAAGTAAAGAGGATCAAGATGGAAGAGATGAATAGTGTTTTCAACACCGTGATCAATCGAGCTCAAGATCGGGTCATGTGTTATCCTATTCAGTTCGAGACGCTGTCCATCGTACATATTAGAACGCCGAACAATGTTTCATATTATGGAAGAAAAGCATCGTAAGGCTATGCAGCATTTTAATAGGACGTCATAAATGTAATTATTATGTGACTAGTGAGTAGATAAGATGTTAATCCCGGGTATAATATAACCAATGGGATATGATGATGATGAAGTTATCCTGAAACTTTTGTGGTTCAGGGAAGTAATGTAAATAGCAATGATGTTATTTTTTTGATGATTCCTAAAAGATTATGAATGAATAAAAGTTATTATTTTATTCAAAGTATTATGTGTTACGTGATAATCTTTTATAGTGTGCAAATTAAGTAGTAATACTTAAAAGGGTGAATAGAATCTAATGGGTGTATTTTAACAGAAAATGCCTTCAAGACGTCAACCACGACAAAGGACTCCTGAGAATAACAACAATGCTGAGGCTAATCCAATTCAGCAATTCGTAACACTACTGACGGGAGCATTACAGAACCAGCCAAAAAATCAAGCTGCGACATTTAAGAATTTCAAGGTGGTTGGTCCACCAGAGTTCTGTGGGTACCATGAATCCGGTTGACGCACAGACCTAGATCATGGAGATAGAGAAAGTTTTCGATGTTTCTAGGGTAGGGGATAATCAGATGACTGCTTTTGGAACATTCATGTTGAAAGCAGAGGCTAGTTATTGGTGATAAGCCAATAAAACTCGAGGAGGTCAAGGGGTAATAACTTGGGAAAGGTTCAAGGAAATATTCTTTGAGACTTATTTCCCAGAGAGTTCGAAAAATCAAATGGAGGTACAGTTTTTAGAATTGAAGTAGGGCACAATGTCGGTGTCAGAGTATGCCGCGAAATTCAATGATTTAGCGAGGTTTGTGTCCATATCAAGTCAACACGGATAAGTGTAGGGGTAGAAGGTTTGAGCGGGGACTGAAACCATGGTTGTACAGCAGAGTGTCCCTATTTCAATTAAAGACGTTTGCAGCAGTGCTGGAGAAGGTAATTCTCGCTGAAGAGTGGAGACGAGGCTGTAACAAATCACAACCAAGAGCATAGAAAGAAGAAGAATGAAGGTGAAGCTAAGAATGGTAGTTATGGTAACGATGGAAATGACAACAATAATTTGAAGAGGAAATGGAATGCAAATGTGGGAGCTGGAAATCAGCAAGGTAACCAGTAGAAAAAAAAGATGGACGCATGTGCTACATACGAAAAGTTACACACAGAAGTGTGCTTAAGGGATAAGCGGGTATGCTTTAACTGTGGCCAGGAGGGTCACATTGCCTCAAATTGCAATCAACCCAAGAAGAATGTTTGCTACAGCTGCGGGTTGAGGACCATTTTGCTCGCGAGTGTCCAAAGAAGAAATCTGGTGAGACAGCTGGAAGCAAGGGAAATGGCGGTGGAGGTACACCGACTATTGCTGGACCAACGTCAACAAATAAGTCCACAACCAGAACCTTCAACATGACAGTGCAGTATGCGGTGCAATCAAAAGATGTACGTGTCAAGTATTATCCTAATCAATGATATAAATGCATATGTATTATTTGATTCGGGTGCTACTTGCTCGTTTATATTTGATGAGTTTGCTAAGAGGTTAAAAATACCTAGTGAAGAGTTGAATTTCCCTTTAAACATAGAAATTGTGAATAGGGAGGTAATTCTTGTTAGATTCGTATACAAGAACTGTAGGGTGAATATTAAGGGGAATGTTATGACAATAGATTTAATCCCGATAAAACTCGGAGAGTTTGATGTTATATTGGAAATGGATTGGTTGTTCAATTATGGAGCGATAATTGATTGCCAAAAGAAGTGTGTAAACCTTATGACTCCGTCAAAGGTAGTTTTCTTTGGTAGCAAATTGCTTAGACAAGCAAGGTGTCTGACGGTTATGCAGGCCAAGAAGTTGTTGAGTCAGGCTGTGTAGGGTACCTAGCCTACATAGTCGATACTCAGAATAAAAAGAAGATGAAACTGGAAGAGATACCAGTGGTTGTAGACATGTTTTCGAAAGATTTGCTAGGACTTTCGCCTGACAGAGAAATCAAGTTTGTGATCGACTTAGCGCTAGGGACTGGTCCAATATCGAAGGCCCCGTACAGAATAGCTCCGGTAGAGATGAAGGAACTGATGGTACAATTACAAGAGCTTCTAGATAAGAAGTATATTCAGCCAAGCGTGTCACCGTGGGGAGCGCCAGTGCTATTCGTGAAGAAGAAGGATGGGTCAATGCGTCTTTGCATTGATGATAGAGAATTAAACAAAGTCACTATTAAAAACAAGTATCCGTTGCCAAGAATAGATGACTTATTTGATCAATTAAAGGCTGCTAGATATTTCTCTAAAATAGACTTGAGAAGTGGGTATCACTAACTAAAAGTAAGAAAGGAGGATGTACCGAAGACGGCTTTTAGAACTCGATATGGACACTACGAGTTTCTATTAATGTCTTTTGGTTTGACAAATGTCCCTGCAACGTTCATGAATTTGTTGAACAGGGTGTTTAAACCATATTTAGACAAGTTTGTGGTGGTATTTATCGATGATATTTTGGTGTACTCTAGATCTCAAGAGGAACACGTGGAACGCTTACGTCTGACGCTGGAAACGCTAAGAAAAGAAAAGTTATACATGAAATTCACTAAATATGAATTTTGGCTAGAACGTGTACAATTTTTTGGGCATGTAATTGACAAGGATGAAATTTCAGTAAATCCATCAAAAGTCGAAGCTGTGGTAAATTTGGAACAACCAAGAACTCCATCAGAAGTAAGAAGTTTCTTGGGATTGGCAGGTTATTACAGACGGTTTATTCAAGATTTTTCCAAGATTGTCACTCCGTTGACAAATTTGACGAGAAAATCTGTAAAATTTATTTGGACGGAGAATTATGAAGAGAGTTTTAAGGAATTGAAGAAAAGGCTCAGTGCGGCACATGTGATGTCATTACCAGAAAATACAGGAAACTTTGTGTTGTATAGTGATGCTTCACATAAGGGATTAGGTTGTGTTCTTATGCAGAACGACAAAGTTATTGCTTATACATCAAGACAACTGAAAGACTACGAGAAAGGATATCCGACTCATGATTTAGAGTTGGCTGCAGTGGTATTTTCTCTAAAGATATGGAGGCACTGTCTCTATGGAGAAAAATGTGAGATATACACAGACCATAAGAGTCTAAAGTATATTTTCACTCAGAAGGACCTGAACATGCATCAAAAGAGATGGATGGAATTGATAAAAGATTACGATTATGAGATCTTTTATTATCCAGGAAAAGTGAATGTGGTTGCAGATGCTTTAAGCAAGAAAGGTCGGGAGAAGTTGATGTTGTTAACCAACCAGGAGGAGTTCATTTCAGCAATGACAGGGCTAGAGTTGGAAATAAAATTTCCAAAAGAAACCGATGAAAGATTGTTCCAGATGGAAGCTAGTCCAACTTTTGTGCACAAGGTGAAGAATGCTCAATTACAGGATGAAGACTGCAGGAAAATAAAGGAAAGTGTGGTTGAGGATAAAGAGGTGAAGTATAGGCTTGATACTGAGGGAATGCTAAGATTTGAGGGACGAATTTGGGTTCCAGCAGTACAGGATATTAAAGAAGAAATCTTAACAGAAGCTCATAGCTCAAGATATTTTATTCATCCGGGAAGTACAAAAATGTATCAAGATTTATGACGACATTTTTGGTGGCCAAATATGAAAAGAGACGATGCAGAATGCGCTGCAAAGTGCTTGACATGTCAGAAAGTGAAGGTCGAGCATCAAACCAAGCGGATTACTTCAACCATTGAAAATACCGGAATGGAATTGGGAGCATATTACAATGGATTTTGTGGTAGGTCTTCCAATAACTCAGAAAGGATATGACGTGATATGGGTGATAGTGGATAGATTAATGAAATCAGCTCACTTTTTGCCAATAAAGATTAGATTTAATCTTGATCAGCTGGCAAAACTGTACGTCAAGGAGATCATCTCAAGACATGGAGTTCCAATATCAATTATATCAGACAGAGATCTGAGGTTCACATCAAACTTCTGGAAGAAACTATAGGAATGAATGGGAACGCAACTGAACATGAGTACAGCTTATCATCCACAACCCGATAGCCAAAGCCAACGAACAATCCAAACATTAGAGGATATGCTTAGAGCGTGCATAATGGATTTCAAAGGAAACTGGAATGATCATCTTCCGTTGGTGGAATTTGCATACAACAACAGTTACCATGCAAGCATTGGTATGCCTCCATACGAGACATTATATGGCAGAAAATATAGAACTCCACTATGTTGGGATGAGGTTGGTGAACGTCAACTGTTAGGACCAGAACTGGTACAGCAAACCGCTGAAGTTATAAAACTCATCAGAGCAAGACTGATAGCTGCTCAAGATTGACAGAAGAAATATGTTGATCAACACAAGCAGAATCGCGAATTTGAACCAAGAAATTTTGTTTTCTTGAAAGTTTCTCCTTGGAATGGGAAAATTCATTTTGGCAAGAAAGGAAAGCTAAGCCCAAGATTTATTGGACCTTTCGAGATACTACGAAGAGTTGGAGAAGTAGCTTACGAAGTAGCTTTACCTCCAGAATTAGAACATGTGCACAACGTTTTTCATATGTCGGTGTTGCGACCGTATAAACCTGATTACAAGCATGTGATAGAGTATGAAACTTTACAGTTCAGAAAAGATTTGTCTTATGAAGAGATTTCTATCCAGATAGTCGACAGGAAAGAACAAGTGCTTAGGAATAAAGTGATACCTTCTGTGAAGGTAATATGGAGAAACCACAATGTCAAAGAGGCTACGTACGTGGGAACTCGAAGCTGAAATGATAAAAAAAATTACCCTGAGTTATTTGTTTAGTCTGTGTCTTCGATTCTAGGGACAAAATCTTTGTCAGAAGAGAAGAATGTGACGATTTGATTGTTTGAGTTGTGATTCTGGGAACAAAATCCTTGTAAGGAGGGAAGGATGTAACAATCCAAAATTTCAAATTATAATTTTAAATATTTATTGAATTATATAAATATTTATTTGAGGTGTTTATTGTTGAATAAATATTTTTTTTGATGTGATGGTTGTTAGTAAATATTTATGAATTAAATTTATTAGATAATATTGTAAATTAAATTAATTTATAATTTAGAGAGTTGTAATATAACATGAGATGTTATATTGTTGTCTTAATTTAATAATTTAAAATGGTATGTTAAATTATTAAATAAAATTATAATGAAGTTATAATTTTGTGATATTTGTTTAAGTGGAATATTTATTTAAAATATAGTATGTATAATTAATTTATTTGATTAATGTTGGATATGGAAATCCAAATAAATAATATATGATTGTAAATTATAAACTAAATGGTTTATTAAAAGAAAATTAAAGTAGTGTAATTTAGTTTTGACCAAACAAGGCTTAAAATATTAAGTTTTTATTTTAAAGACTTTTTGCCAAGCAAAACCTTATGGCTTTTGGATTTTTAATTTTTGAATTTTTAAATAATATAAATAAATTAAATAAATTAAATTAAATAATAAATATAATATAATATAATTATAACCAAAACGTTTAATTTGTAACTGATATTCTAATAAGTGTGAGTATTAAGGTTTATCAGTTTGTATTTTTACGCTTGATTATCAGTTGGTCTTACGCATAACTTAGACTGCCAAGCCTAAGAACATTCAGAGAATTGTGAGAGAAATTGAGAGAGCTTGAGAAGAGAAGAACAATTTCAGTATTTAATAAAGAGGATTACCAAGCTATTTGAAGGTATTTTTTACATAACCTTAGTATTATATATATATATATATATATATATATATATATATATATATATATATATAAACATATATATAGTTCACGGTAAAATTTTATGTTCTGTGAATTCAAAATTTTAAGTTGATGATTATACAACTGAGTACTTGTAGTTGTATGTGTTTATGATGATTAGAGTTTGTGTTTAAACAAGAATTGTATGCTAATTTCGTTCAAAAAGTAGGAAAAATAATGATAGTGTTGGTATTTCTCATATGGCTCATGAAGAGTACCAATTTTAGTGGTCAATCTGTATGTTAAACTGTTAATTGAGTTTTGTTTATGCTAGTTCATTAAGAAACGAAGAGAACGTTGTTTGAACGAAGTGATTTGGTATAAAACTGAGATTACAGTGATGATTTTTGTAAAGAATGTCAAAAATGGAGTTTTTGTATGAAAATATGAAATTTAAAGATTTAAATTAGCTAAAGTAGTTGTTAAATTATTGTAAGTGGTTGAATATGTGAGGAAACATGTTTATGATAGTTTCATACCAATTGTGTATGTTAATTTCACTGTTTTGCAGGTGAAATTCGTGTTAGTTGGCTTAAGAATAGTGCCGAAATCATGTTCTGCAAAATAGGAACAGGTGCGTAGCGCGGGCGCGCAGTAACTTAAGGTAATACTAGTGCGGTCGCGCCAGTAGTCAGTCACAGACAGTGAAGTCTGCTACTTCTACAGACTTTGGACATTCATTGTAACTTAGCTTAATGTTATGATAATGTGAGAACCATGTAATGTAAGGGTTAAAACATAATAGTATCATGTGGTTAGTAACTCTAAAATGTAAAGTTAGTAAGTTGTGAAAATGATATGTATGAATTAAGAAACTTAGTGAGAAATGAATAAGTGTTGTGAAATATACACTTGTGATTCTGAAATGTGTATGGTAAGGTGAGACTTGAACTAAAATAACAAGTCTAACTAGAAGAGAGTGTTATTTTGATACGTGAAGGTTAGTATATCTAATGGATTGTGGATCTAATACTATGTGTAGGTGAACATGAGTTTTAATATTATAGCTTACACTTGAGGCAAGTTTCCAAAACCTTATTTCTTTACATTGAGTAAGTTTCCTATCTTAAACTGTTATTGAGCAAGTCATTTGTTCCTAAATTTCATTTGAGCAAGCTTTAAACCTAATTTTATTGGATTTCTAATTATGGTTGATTCACTCTAACTTGTTTATAGTTAAGCAAGTTTCTTAAGTTCTATTCCTTTATAATTAATGTAGTTTTTTGAAATCTCGTCTCTATTATTGAGCTATTTTATTTTAAATTACTTTGCACACGTTATTATCATGTTGAGCAAGTTTTATTTTTAGCTTGCTATCAGTTAATGTATGTTCAGTAATTTCATTTCGAATTTTATAAGATCATAGCCTTAGCTTATTATTGTTCGAGCAAGGTTTACTGTTGCATTCAATACTTATGTTTTAGTTATTTTGAAGCATAAGTTTAATAAATTGTTAGTTCATCTATGATTATTCATTGTTCAATACTATGTTGTTAGTGATCAACTATAGTGTTATCAAACCTTGTTGATTCAACTAATCCTTTAGTTGATGATCGTTAAATTCTAAATTATCCTTGAAGCTTATCCAAACCGAACTTTCTTTAGGGCGGACTTGTACTCTAAAACTGAGAAGAAGAACCCTATTATAGGGGATACGCAATGTGTTTAGATGTTTGTACACAATACATGGTACGAAGGGCTGATCCCCCTAAGTATGTGAAGTCCCTACAGTATAACTATTAAGGTTAAAGTTGAAAGATTACTTGTAACCGTGGACATAGTTCGTGGCCTTATGACCCTCAGATACACATTTCATATTTTGATTCCAGTTCGGGTTATCACTTAATAGAGTACTATTCAGTTTTTATGAGCCTATTCATTGGCAGTTATTATTTTCTTGTTGATTCATTGCTATATCTAGTGAGCAATTATTTTGCTCACTCTTGCATATATATACACTCATTGCAACTAAAGTTGAGAAGGTCGATGAATCTACGACTAACAAAGGAAAGGGAAAAATGTACAAGTGATGAAGACTTGTAATTTCAGTTATTGTCATGATGATAGATTTTAAATGTAATGATGTAACCCTTTTAAAGGGAGGATTTATGGTTTTAATTTTATTATATTTGGATAGATAGTATGGTTGTATGGAAAGTGAACACCAAATTTTGAGGAAATGAAATATCTGGATTTGGAGGTGTCACAAAAAATGGAAGATAGTCTTAATAGTTTGATCAACACCACTGCCCAACACCTTGGACTTATGACCCAAAGGATTAGTTATGATCAGGACTTGGCCAAATGGCGTTGAGATGTGTATGGTATCATTGAGCAACCCGACTGATGTTGATCTTTTCCTAAGCTTGCCAATTGAGATGAAGAAACAATATGTGAGAATAAGTTGGTCGGACATATTTAAGTTCTAAATTTTATCTCAAAACAATGCTTAGATTTATTTAATGTCAAAAATATTTATTTTTCTTTTCAATTAATGATTGAACATGTTTTATACTTTGGAGTTTGAATGAAGATGGACAATTCTAGACTTTAAATTTTACCGGACAAGTAAAATAGCTAATCTTAATCTTTCTTCTAATTTTAGTTTTGGTGATTTCTAATAAGATTTTAATATTTCACATATCATGTATTTTGTACTATCTTTGTTAATTTATGTGCTAATTTATGATAATTTGATTCTCAAATATTTCATGTCATGTATACGCATGACTACATAACTAGTATTATGTGTGTACTACATAAATTAGTTTCGATAAAATTATAACATTATTTATTTAAAGTTAAATTATATAATTAGTACCACTAAGCATTTGATTAAATAATATAACCACTTATTTAAAAGTTTCTAATTAATTGTTTATCATTTTTTGATGTATAAACAAGTTTTAATTATAGTTTAAAATTTGTTATTATTGGTAAGGGTATAATTGTCTAAAAGATATTTTTTTTATCCAACCCTTTAATTAATCCTGAAAAAAACAAATATAGGATGAGATTATTTTAAGTTATCCCATGAATAATTCCATAAAAAATAAACATGTGAATATGACTATTTAATCTTAAGATTAATAGTCTTGGGATTATAATCCCATGGATTATAGTCACGGATTATAATCCTTGCTAACAAACATGACCCAATTGTATTGTTTGTTTTCAAATTTAAACTTAGGACTATTAGTCTCAAAATTATAAAATAGCTTAATGCTTGCTACGTTTGGTTCGATGGAATAGGAGGGAGAATAGAATGAATCATTCTATTGAAATGATTAAAATGTTGTTTGGTTAGTTTATTCCAACGGAATAATGTATTTCTAGTGGAATAGATGTTAACTTAAAATTATAATTTTTATTCCTGGAAGGGGGGGTCAGGAATAACTTATTCCATCTATTATTTTTAAGTAATTGACAAATATGCCCCTTAAAAGAAATACTTATCTTTATTAAAAAAGAAATACTTATCTTTATTAAAAGAAATATCCCCTTCCCCTTACCCACCTACCCCCACCCCCACCCCCGACTACCCCACCCCCACCCCACCCATTATATGAAAAAGTATAGTAAAAAAGAAGAAGAATATAATTATAAAAAAATCTAGAGAAATGTGTGTTAAAATTTTAATATAAATTGAATTTAAGTTAAATTTGAACATTTGGGGATATTTAGGTCACTTTTTAATTATTTATTTCATTTTTAGATGTATTCCTAACATCAATCAAACATATACATGGAATATTAAAAAATCATTATATTCCCTGTTTTATTCCATTCTCACATCTATTCAATTCCCTACTCTATTCCATTCCTTCAATCCAAACGTAGCATAATAGTCTTGACATTATAATTATAATCCTAAGATTAATAGTCTTGAATTATAATACTTACAAACAAACATAGCCCAAGTCCTTTCCATTTTAGGCTTCCCTTTTCACCTCCTTGAAATCCCCGCTAATCTATACATACAATTCCACCTGATCCATGTCTTCTTCCAGTGTCAACTACCTCTCTCAGCCCCGCATGTACGGTGCAAATGTTACTTGTTTATCTTTGATTTCTTATTGGGTTCTACCTGTTTGACAAAATGCTTCAGTCAGACTTTTTAATTCGTTGAATTCTTATTTTGGTGTATGTTTAAATTGAATTGTTGGATGATAGAATCGTGGGTTTGAGCAGGACACTTTGTTTTTTCTTGTTTTCGGGTGTATGTACATAGAGATTGAATTTGTTGGTTAATTTAACCGCGGGTTTAAGCAGCCAAGCAGGGCACTTTGTTTCTTCACACACACACAGGATTGTCCCGCTTCATGAAATGGCTGAGTAAATTATTTAAAGGTAGTGGAACCAATCGATCAAGTGGAGAGCGTCCGCAGTTTTTTGGAGAGGAAAGCATGGTTTGGTGTGTCCCGTTAGATCTGTGGTAAATATTACTAACTTGTCTTTTTGAGGATGGATTGGTTCATTTCTGATGATGGAAACAGCTCATCAACATCATCATGGCGAAAAAAAACACAGTACGATAGGAGAAAAAAACCGATCTAACCGGTACCGGACCGATTACCCAATTTGGTTAGATTCAATAACCAGTTTGGTACGGACCTGTTAATTATGATAAATCTTAGTTGGTACATCATCTTAAAATTCTCTTATATCTAAACAATTCTTCTAATGTGAAAATTTGATTGCATTGACCAAAAGTATGATAACAAGATTGTCTCTTAAAAATTACTTTATTTTATTTACAATACCAAATTACCACATGTGAAAATAAATTATAAAATTATATCAAATATACAACACTTGCAAAAGAAAATACAAAATTACATAAAATATACAACATGGTTGAATCTACATAATGTACGAGAGACTGTACATGAAATGAGAAATGATGAATCAACCAAAGGTTGAAGTGTGTTGTAATTGGATGAAATTTTTGGACTACTGATCAGGCAAAGGTGGCAGCTGAGGAACACTAGTACCTACACCAGCATTAGGGACAGACTGAAAGCTAAAACCCTTTTGTAAAATGGAACTAGATTTCGAGTGTTTCATAGAAGTTCTTTTGTTCAACTTCTGGGGAAGAATTTGCAACCTGGGGTTCAACTCGGTACCTGAATTCTCCGCCGCAAGTTGATAGCTCTCCACAAGCTCAAGTTGCAGGGCAACAATCTCGGAGCGTCTTGGAAGTAGTTCTACGGGCTCACCACCGGGAATAACAATATACTCTATAGCAAGACGTACCTCCTGTAAGAGATGGAATAAAAGGTGGTAAGCCATTTAGAAGCTAAATCCCATGTTACACGGACTCGGGTATGGAGATCAGCTGCGGGAAGTGTCTTAAATGCCGGAGTTGTTCATTTCTAAAATTATAGGATACGGGGACACGCCATTAAAAGGATCCAACACGGGTAATTACATCAATGCTTTTTGACGTCACTGGAAGGAAATTTCACTGAAGGAGAGTAAAAGGATCCATGCTGCACCCGCACCCGTGTTGTGTCGGGCCGACACGGGTACTGCACGTCTGCACCCTAAGTGCCAAGTCCGTGTAACATAGGCTAAATCATACCATCCAGGATATCTGTCCTAGAGCAGTCGGCCATTCAGAAGCTAAATCATACCATCCAGGAAAAAAGAAAGTAATGTGGAGGAACAACAAGTTGTGTCCAACAATATGTCAAAAAATGAACGACTAAACATTATATTCCATTAATTCATAATTTTATATATTCTCTCTGAAACCAAAACATGGAGTACCATATAAAGTTGTATTTATAGAAAACGCGAGAGCGGAGAACAGAATCCAAAGGTACTCTAGTCTAGGACCTCTGGAGTCAGAATATGGGTGACAAACGCTCTGCACTTTCACAACATAATAAGTTCAATTAAAATATGAAAGAGCTGGGACTTTTGTCCCTTGATGCCATAATGGAAGAGTCAAGGATTTTGAGTGTTTTTCTAGGCTCTCTAAACAGATATGCATGAAAGATACCCGAAATAGTTGAATTGGCTTTTGCCAATTTAGTCTTTTCTTGAGTTGGATGACAGAGAAAGACGGTCAAAGCAAATGTAAAATACTCTCATCTTTTGTAACAGTTAAGAAGAAAATATATGGGAGTCTAGAGAGTATATTCAAAAGAATTTGGGGATAAGACAAGGGAAGAATTGATGCGTATATTGTAAAATACTTCTTTGTTCTAAATTATAATAAATTATAAGATCATTATTGACTTTTGAAAATTTTTAACGCAAAATTAATAAGATTCGCTAAAAATAATGAAACAATAAATCTTATAATTTTTCATGTACTTTTTAGATAGTAATGAATTGTTGAGTTTGAAAAGTCTCAAATTGACTTTGAAAAGTCAATAATGATCTTATATGTTGGAATGGAGGGAGTATAAGATATGAATGCAAGTGTTTCTTAGCAGAATTCTCAACTAATTAGTATATGATCCAATCAAATATGTCGATACTTCACTCATGTAGCACTCGACCAACATTTCTCAAATTCAATTATAACAAAGAAAAGCAATATAAAGAACAAGGGAGAGAAAAGGAATGGACCTCCAAGGCATCAATCTCCTCCAGCGATGGTTTTCTTTTTGGTGCATCATCTTCAATTTTAATGTCTAAAGAACTTTTAACTGGCCGCTTTGATCTCCAAACAAAGGAATCCATCTCGAGAATCATACGGATGGCCTTTACCATTTGTGCCATGGTACTTGACTGCATTTTCAAACAATTTTACACCAGATTGAGAAATGAAATATACGAATTAATGCTTTTACTTGTTACGAAACTGTAATAGAAGAGGATACCTTAATAACAAATACAGGCAATTTTTGAAACTTTGCTATGCTGCGGATCCAGGGGTTCTGTTTCAGTTCAGAACTGGATGCTAGAATGGCATCTGCAATCCCAATGTCGTCGGTCACGTATATTTCATCCTCAAGTCCCATTACCACTGCAACTTGTTGTAGATCAGCTTCCAGGATCTAAAACATACAAAACACGAAACTAACTCAATTTCTTATGGCCTTTTATTCAAGTACAAACCACATAACTGCAAGTACATTCTTGATCTGTATGTTAGTTTTTCCTTTAAAATTTTGTATCTGAGCATGTTTTCTGACTTACTTTTGAACATGATATTGCGAAATTAGTATATGACTATACGTAGATTCTCATTTCTTCATGTGACCATGTAAATACATAAACTGGAAGGAGATACTAAATGTGGGACCTGACACTTTTTATGTTTTGGGTAATTACCTTGTAAGTGTAAACATACACGGGGGAGCTCCTCTTGCTCACTCTATTAATGTTTGATTTCATAGAATCGGAGAAATCTTCTTCATCAGACTCTATTTCGAGACTTTCGTGTTCATTATTAGCAACCTTAAAGTCTAGATGGTTCTTTTCAGGCATTGGAGTAAATTTCAGATACTTATTCTTAGCTTCATCTTCCATGTGACGGATTTCAAACAGGGGCAATTTGCCTAGTGTCCAGAAAAGCTTTTCGTCAGTTTCCGTTGTCATAAAGTTGTACAGAATATTTCAATGATTCAGGAATTACAGAATACCTGCAAGTATAGCATCTACAGTTGCATCCAATCTGTGATGAACACGACATTCAGTTCTAGATATCATTTCAACAGCACATGTAAATGTAGGAGGCCCTTTCCTCTCAAGAATTGTCTTCTGCACTTTCCTTTTTCTTGCTTCCTCGTCACCAAGGGTAACACTCTGTTTTTACATGAATGAACAATTTTCAAAAAAGCTACACTACTCATCCAAGAGAACCTGAATAGACTAGATTCTAGTCAGTAATCAAAATAAAGAACTTAAACTACAGCTGCACTTCAAATATATACCGTCACACCATTTATAACTTGGTAAAAAGGAGGGAAAAACAAACAAACAACGGAAATGAGTTTAAAAATAAATGAGAAATATATAGACTGAAATACAAGAAAACAGTTTTCACCTCTATGCCTCCTACAAGAATCTGAAGAGAGGGATTTTTCATTATATTTTCTATAGTTATTCCATGTGCAGTTCCAACAAGTTGAACACCTCTCTGGGCAATTGTACTGGCGGCCAATGCTTCAAGCTCTGTTCCAATTTCATCAATTATGATGGTTTGAGGTGTATGATTTTCAACGGCTTCAATCATCACCTGCTCAGTAATTAAGCAAGAGATAAATCACAAAACTATACACGTGTGTGTAGCTCATTGAGGAGAATGCAAGGTATAAAATTAAGCAATAGAATCAAGTTCAACACTCACATTGTGCTGCATATTAACATTTGGAACTTGCATCCTTCTTGCACGGCCTATTCCAGAATGAGGAACATCTCCATCACCTCCAATCTCATTGGACGTGTCTATGATTACTACTCTTTTCTTGCGCTCATCTGCCAGCATCCTAGCTATTTCTCTGGAAAAACAAAATCTCATTAGATGAATGAATTGTTTTGCAAAAAAGTAAGTACAATCAAAATGCTAAAAAAAACTTTTATAAATTATAATATGAATGACTATGAAAGCTGTCAAGTTCATTTTAAGTTCGAAGAAACTCAATACATAAGCTTACCCTACCTATACATAATTCTTTTAATTCCATCTTCACATTATTTGAACTGCCACTGAATATAAAGGAAGTCAATGATGCAAAACTACACACATAGGGTACCCCAAATTGACTATAGGAAATGCCTTGAAAAATTAAAGCTTCTCAAGATAGTATATCATAATACTTGAGTAACATTTTTCACAGATGATACAATATTTTTCATGCACTTTTATGGGAAAAATTTACTAATGAAGACCGAGTATACCTGATTAAGGTTGTTTTTCCGACTCCTGGAGGTCCTATAACCAAGATAGAACCGCCCCCTTCAATCAAGTCCCCTATAATTTCAGCACTTCCTGATACAGCTCGACCTACCCGGCAAGTGAGGCCTATAATTTGCATTTTACGGTTTCGAATAGCACTTATACGATGTAATGAATGATTAATCCCAGAACGGTTGTCATCCGAAAAGTCACCAACCTAAAGCAAATCCAAGAAATTCACTCTAAATCTTTGAAACTCTAATTCAACATTGCTAATATGACAAATACAGATATATATTTTAAAATCACTTGACATTAGTTTAATAATATTAGGTCACTTTCAGTCATAAAGAAAGAACTAAAAACATAAGTCTTATGTTTGAAGATCATACTTTAAGCCTAAACATAATTCACCGGGGACATCCGACTGCATATAAATATTGATTACGTTTGCATCATTCTGAAAATATTTGAATTAAATTATGCAGAAACCATTTAAAAAGTTCAGTCAAATAACCTTTGATATTGCATGCCGTAAATCTTCAAGCTTCACAGGCTCTTCAGAAATCACCCAATCCCCACATGGGAACCTAGCAAGTGGAGACCTACCCAAATCCATCACAATTTCAATCAATTCCCCAATTTCCACATGCCCATAAAGCTCATTTCTCATTCTTACGGGCACCAGTTCAAGAAACAAGTCAAGTTCCGGCACCGACTCCGATCCAGAAGTCGATGTGGAAGCCGAATTTGAAGAAACTGATGACAACCCATTTCCCGGCGTTGACCAATTATCGTGCGGCCTTCGAATTTCCGGCGATCTAATTGGTTGAATCGACGAATTAGACGATGATATTTTCGTATACCCGCGACGTGTTCGACGATATGCCGCAGAAATTGAAGTTGGAAAATTGGAGGCTTTAATAGAAGCTAAAGTTGCAGAGGGAATTTGGGTAGCTGAGTGCCATGAGCTGTGAAGATCAATGAGCACAAAATGTGAATTCAGAGCTCTCATTTTCTTTCAATTTCTATCTATATTATATGTATTGAATTGGTTTCTGATAATTTGATTGGTTTATTGAGAAAAAACTATGGTGAAGAAGATGGAGATTAGAAGATGGAACACTGAAAGAAGATTCGTTTGGTATCTCCTTTGGTATCGGAGGAAGTGAGGCCCACAACAACCACTGAAGACTTGTACACGTAGGGAGCTCTGCTATAGACCACACATGTTTGGTATTCAGCACAAACATTATTCTTTTCTTTTGCTTCTTTCTCGTTATTACTTTTAAAGAGTAAAATACAGCTAAATAACCATATTTAGGGGTATTTGTTTACAGCAGAATTAAATCGATTAGTGCGTTTATTTTTGTCTGAATGACTGAATCGATAAAATAGACGAACTGAATAACAAAGGTTGTTTAATAAACTTGAAAATTAAGATCTGAATGATTATGATGTCTTAATAAATTAGATCATCTGAATGGTTATGAGGTCTGAATCTAAAAAATTGTTTGATAACTAAAAAGTAAGTTGTCACTTAATGAAACTATTTTACCATTTTAAAGGGTAAAATTTTATTTAATAATTTTAAATATTCAATTTAATAAAAATGAGTGCATAATATTGTTGAATATATTTATAAAAAAATTATCAAAAAAATTTCATTAAGAGGTACCTTTTAATTATTAAGATTTCATTTTCTGTCTTACTGATTAAGAGACATTCAGAGGTAATAAAAAAATAAACAAACATCATCATGTCTCTTAACGAATAAGAGGCAGTCAATTAAGAGGCAATCAAATGTAAACAAACAGCACCTAAGTCAGGTTTTTTTAACTGAATGACTGAATGAGCAGCTGGATGAAATAAAAAAATTAAAAATTAAAAAATTAAAAAAAAATATTAACTATTTTATTAAGTAATATTAAATAAATTTATAATAATTTTGAATTTTTTCAGAGGGGTAAAATAATAAAGTTTTGTCATTCAAATGTTTCAGACATGTCAATTATCAAACCGTTTTTTTCATTCATATTCAGATTCAGCTCATTCAGATTCAGATTCAGATTTATTCAATTTTTATCAAACACCCCCTAACACTCACATTCCCTCTAATTTTTTAAATAACAATTAATACACTTACAAATTTTTAGAGTTGACTAAATAGATAAAATTACATATTTACTCTTCTATGTTATCAAATTTTTAATTCCTAAATAATACATATATATATATATATATATATATATATATATATATATATATATATGTATTCTCGGTCCGTCGCTATAAGTTTGTTCCATCATTATATATTTTCTGTCGCTATATGTTATCCGTCGTTAAAAGTTAAGACGACGATTTTATATATAGCGACGGACCGAATCGTCGTCCAGTCCGTTGCTAAAGGAGAGTATGAAAGGTATGTTAGATAAGGGTATATATATATATATGGGAGCCCTTCCATAGCAACCGGTTGCTGTGAGTACTGTGCAACACCCTCTTTTTGTACCGTTGATAAACTTATTGGAAGGCTGAGATGAAACATAAATATATCCCAGCCGGCACAACTTATACCGGCTTTTATTTTAATATGAGGACCCCACATAGTCAACATGTTGTCAGTTTTATTTTTATTTTTAAGCATTTCTCCATTAATAGTCATGACTCAGCACATTACGTAAACTTAAAAAAATATAAAATACACCCAGCCGTTACAAGCTCTTACGGATGTTAAAAAAAAAAGAAAAAAAATCCAAACCGGCACAACCTCTTACGGCTGTTAAAAAAAAAATCCAATCCGGCACAACCTCTTCCAGCTTGCACAAGTTCTATATTTGCTATTCTTTATAAAATATTTGTTATTCTTTATAACTCTTTCATTTAATAACAAATAAAGAATTATAATTCAAATAAAAATAATATCCTTTTTTTTAACAGCCGTAAGAGCTTGTCCCGGTTAGATTTTTTTTTAACAGCCGTAAGAGCTTGTCCCGGTTGTATAATTTTATTTTTTTAACAGCCGTAAGTGTTTGAAGTGGTACAATTTTTTTTTAATTTTTTCGGCCGGTACAGGCTCATACGGCTGGTACCTTTTTTATAATTTTTTTTTATTTTTCCCGGCCGGTACAGGCTCATACGGCTGGTATTAAAAAATTGAAAAAAAAAAACGACCGGTATAGTTTGTCACGGCTTGTATTAAAAAAATAAAAAAATTATTTTATTCAAGCAACTCGCTGCTAAACAGACTCGAACTCGCAACCTCAAACTCCAAACACACGTCATATGACCACCCGAGCACCACGGGCCTAGCTGTTAATTTCAGCCAAGGATATGTCTTTATATTAAAACTTCACCATCCCCCAAAAATCTATATTCTTGCATTATTATTATTATTATATTACGATTTATTATTATTAACAAGTCTATATAATACATATGGGGGTTTGATATTTAGAAATAAGTTAATATCTTTATTTATTAAGCAATGATTATTAGTAATGATTTTATATATTAAGCAATGATTTTATTATTAAGAAATGATTTTATACATTTTTTATAATTGATATATTTTTGATACATTTTTGATATATTTTTTGATATAGATTTGATACAATTTTCATACATTTGATATATTTTTGATATATTTGATACATTTGATATATATATTTTTTATATTTTTGATACATTTGAAACAATTTTGATACATTTGATATATATTTGATAATTGATATATTTTTGATACATTTGATATATTTTTGATAATTGATATATTTTTGATATATTTGATACATTTGATATATTTTTGATACATTTGATATATTTTTGATATATTTGATACATTTTTGATATATTTTTGATACATTTGATATATTTTTGATACATTTTTGATATATTTGATATATTTTTGATAATTGATATATTTTTGATATATTTGATATATTTTTGATACATTTGATATATTTTTGATATATTTAATATATTTGATACATTTTTTATATATTTTTGATACATTTGATATATATTTGATATATTTGATATATTTTTGATATATTTTTGATATATTTTTGATACATTTTTGATACATTTTTGATATTTAATATATTTTTGATATATTTGATACATTTTTGATATATTTTTGATACATTTGATATATTTTTGATATATCTGATATATTTGATATATTTTTGATATATTTTTGATACATTTGATACAAGTTCTTTATTTGCTATTCTTTATAAAATATTTGTTATTTTTTATAACTCTTTCATTTAATAAAAAATAAAGAATTATAATTCAAATAAAAAATAATATCCTATTTTTTTTAACAGCCGTAAGAGCTTGTCCCGGTTGAATTTTTTTTTAACAGCCGTAAGAGCTTGTCCCGGTTATATATTTTTTAATTTTTTTTTAACAGCCGTAAGAGTTTGAAGTGGTACACTTTTTTTTTAATTTTTTCCGGCCGGTACAGGCTCATACGGCTGGTACCTTTTTTAAAAATTTATTTTTATTTTTCCTGGCCGGTACAGGCTCATACGACTGGTATTAAAAAATTGAAAAAAAACCGGCCGGTATAGCTTGTCACGGCTTGTATTAAAAAAAATAAAAAAAATTATTTTATTCAAGCAACTCGCTGCTAAACAGACTCGAACTCGCAACCTCAAACTCCAAACACACGTCATATGACCACCCGAGCACCACGGGCCTAGCTGTTAATTTCAGCCAATGATATGTCTTTATATTAAAACTTCACCATCCCCCAAAAATCTATATTCTTGCATTATTATTATATTACGATTTATTATTATTAACAAGTCTATATAATACATATGGGGGTTTGATATTTAGAAATAAGTTAATATCTATATTTATTAAGCAATGATTATTAGTAATGATTTTATATATTAAGCAATGATTTTATTATTAAGAAATGATTTTATACATTTTTGATAATTGATATATTTTTGATACATTTTTGATACATTGTTTGATATACATTTGATACATTTTTGATACATTTGATACAATTTTCATACATTTGTTACATTTTTGATATATTTGATATATTTTTTTTATAATTTTGATACATTTGATACATAGAATGATTAATACAACCGACGCCTATATCTCAGAGGCCGGAAGTAATCTTGCGGTTTCTTGTAGAGCTCCCATGCGACGCGGTAACGAAAGACTGTGACATCTTCCAAGGACCACTTCTCTTCATTAGTGTGGTTGCACGAACATTTTAATAATTGTCCCGAGAAATGTAAGTAAAGATGTTGTAGGGCGACACACACAGGCATACATGTTGTGGTTGTGCGGGGCAATATTATTTCCTAATAGGAATAGAAATAGTGTGCACCCACGATATATGTCTTTTATTGCCAATGCTGAAGATTGTGCAACTTACTCTTGGGGCGCGGCAGTGTTAGCATATTTGTATAGATCTTTATATACTGCTACTAGGAAAGGAGTTAAATACATTAATGGTTGTGTTACGTTATTACAAATTTGGGCTTATGAGCGTGTAAGAATTGGAAAGCCAAACCCTTGGCCACAATCATCCTTATGGTTACCTAGGGCTTTAGCATGGTCCTATTTTGGAACCCACAGTTACCCTGGTAGACGTGAGAATCCCCATCACCATTTGTCATTTTACCGAGGGGAGTTAGATATTAAGTCTATGTGGGATGTGGTTTGGCGGCCTTACATAATGTGGGATGATGATATCAGTGGATTTAATTTTGAAGGCAGGTTGTTGGGATCTGGTGGGGTCCCCTTGATCCACTTTGATATTATGGAATTTCAGATGTCGGATCGTGTGATGAGACAATTCGGGTTCATGCAAGGCATACCATCACCAGCCAAAAACCACGGTGACCTTAGGAAGGACAAAAAGTTTAAATTTATTGATGTCGAGGATTGCATGGCCTTGAGAGGGGAATATATTTCGATGTGAGAGACATACATGGATCATCTCGAAGGACAACAAACTAAAGTTGCTGATTATGTCCCAATAGATGATTACATTGTCTGGTATAGGAAAATTACACGTTGGAAAATCCACCGACCTCGACAGACAAGCGACCACGACAGTTGTTATGAGCCTCGGGCCATTTACAACCAACAACACCTTATTCAAATGGTATAAAATTATATTCTTCTTTAATAAATCATGTATTGGAGTAAATACTTAATATTACATTTATTCATATTTATTGTTAATAATATTTGTTTGTGTTTATCTTACTGACAGGTTGAGAGTGAAAAGTCGTTACTTGATAAATTTTCAGTACTTACTCAGCTGCCTCCCGAGTTGGTTCTACAAAAAAATAATTGGGATTTCCAATATGCTCTATACGACTTCGAAGCAAGAGGTAAACAAATACCTCGACAAGGGGGTCCCACAAATTTTGGACCACAGTCGTAATACACACAACTCAGTGAAGGGCTTGGGAAACAAACTGATTATGTTGTACAAGAGAGCTACATACCCACCCCACAGGTAATCGAGGAGAGCTCCATTCCCACCACCCAAGCCTACGAGGAGTGTTACATTCTAACCTTCCAAACCTATGAGGAGTGTTACATTCCAACCAACTCTTCATTTGCGGGACTTTCTGACGCCAATGGATCTAGTTCACAAAAGGTATATATAGTTATGGTAATAGTGATGGTTTTAATTATTATTGCTATATAATAATAATGTACATTTGGGTCTCAATCAGGTACAAGATGCGGGAGACGACATCTCTTATGGACCAAAAGGGTCCCTATCCAAAAGACTTAAAGATTGGAAGGAGACATTTGTAAATAAACATATTTTTGGAAACGGGGTGGCACCAGAAGGGGATTTATATCCTTTATCACATCCGCGCCAGTTATATGAATTAGAACACAATGCAGTGCAATCCTTAGGGCCTGAGAGTTGGATATTCAAGCATGTCATGGACGCTTATATGTTGTTTCTACGAGATACAGAGGAATACTACAGGTCGCGGGGAATACAAATGTGATCCCAATTTGGTTTCATGAATTCATTCTTCATGCATCTTGGGCAGGGCTATGTGCCATGCACTAACGTGAATACTGCATGGAGTTTTTGCGATCCATATGTTAACCAAGATGTTGGTCCACCTTTACACGAATGCAAATACATATTCATGCCGGTGTGTAGTACCAATCAACACCATTTTGTCTTGTTCCTATTTGTAAGACCCCGAAATTTTTTTAAATAAAAAGGAATTTCCTTTAATTATTATTTTGAATAGTAAGGGTTGATTTGATTAATGTGGATAGTTATGGGTAAAATACGCAAATGTTTCAAAATAAGCAAGTGGTTATAAAATATTCGTTTGGTCGTGGAATATTCGTCCTGTCGGGGAATATTCGTACGACGGCGCAGCCATGTGTGGGTCCCATAACGGAAAGCGATGGGAGGAAGAAAACGACAAATATAAGTTGTTTAAAAATAACGGCGTAGTTGTTACCGTTTACACTGTTGGAATACCCGTTTGTTAAAATACAGTAATACGCGTTGTTGCACAGTAGCACACGGTATTGCACAGTATTTTGAATTATTGATTCTTACGTAATAAGGCACTACTCAATAATTGCTACAGGAGTTACTGTTCATTACTTTATTGATTCAATAATTGCTGCGTTGATATTTATATTATTATTATTTCAATAATTGTCATTGCACAGTATTTTTCATTATCAGATCAATAATCCATATTATTTGAATAATATTATCAGATAACATTATTGGCAATGTCTAAAAAGTTCTGTCAAGGAGAAGTTTGGTCATCTAATTGCGCGCCAGTAAGGAGAAATCTTTATTGGAAAGCCCCCTCTATCCTAGGAACGGCCTGGTTGTCAGTACTGCGATTCTGTAATATTATTTTTAATAATTAATTATTAATTATTATGATAAAGAAAATATTTATTTTATGTGGATATAGATGGAGGAAATTTTTAATGTGACAATTGTTGAAAATTAATATTTTATCTTTTTCTGATAAAATAATTCATTTAAATATATTATTTTAATAATATATTAACGATGATATTTTAAAATGAATGTGAGATATATGAGTATATGAGGAGGTAGAGTACTTTTGTGACATTAAATGTTTAACATATGTTTTGTGTGTCGGTGGACACAATTCTTGACCGAAAATTTATTTTAGACTGTAAAATCGCTCGTTTGTGGATTTCGGTCAATTTCTATTTGAAATTTGGAAAAACTTTCTTCTGCAAAGTTGTAGAGAATTGAAATTCCTATAAAAAGTCGCAAGATTCGAATTTTCTAATAAAAGGGCTATTTATTGTGAATTATTGAAGTTTCGGAGTTCCGAAATAATTGATTTTTGGAAGTTTTAATTATTATTTTCAACAAAAACGTTTTTCAAAGGTTGGTGGGCATCTTTAACATGTGTTTGATGGCTAAAATCAGATTCCTTGGTGGTTGGCTTGAATGTTTTGTAAATATTAATATTATATTAATTTAGTCTCCTTTGGCGTTCTAACATTTTCCTATAAATAGAGGGCTAAGTTAGAATTGAAAATCACACCAGAAACATAAGCTTTCTCTCTATTTCTCTCTGTATATTATCGAGCGTATTCTTGTGAGTATACTTTGAGTGTTGCTATACGGTGCAAGTTTCTGTCAGCACTATACCGAAATTCAGTCAGAAGTACGGCTATTTTGAGGTAAGGGATGTTATTTTCTTCTTAAATGATATTATTTCTTCAATATCATTATGCTGAAATGTTGGTTGGAAATTTTTATCAAATTTGGAACTTTTTCATGTCGGGGTTACTATTCACGAGTTACTATTCATGAGTTACTATTCACGAGTTACTATTCACGAGTTACTATTCATGAGTTACTATTCACGAGTTACTATTCACGAGTACTATTCACAAAGCGTGAAGATGTTTTTTTGTGAAATTTCTATCTTTTGGTGTCAGAGTTACTATTCACATATACGTCACTATTCACGTATACGGCACTATTCACAAATACGGCACTATTCACCGAAAAATGAAATTTCTTCTTTTTGTCCAAAATATCTATTCTGGATACTAGCTTTGATTGTATCCATGTTTTGATCATTCTTGAATTTTACTTCAGTATGATTATTTATGAAGTATTTTTGAACTCGGATTGTTTAGAGTACGAATCCTTAATACTTGTTATTTTGTTTCACTGGATTCGTTTCCTTAAAAATATTTTTCATCATCCTCAGTCCTAAATGATGGTGTTACTGAATATCTTTGGCCTGTAGTACAAAGATGGTTGATTTTATTATGAATATCTTTGGCTCGTAGTGCAAAGATGAACAGGTGTTGAGATGAACATGACCAACTGGTGATACAAATGAATATCTTTGGCTTGTAGTGCAAAGATGATTAAAGATGTATATTGATTGTTGTTACAGGGATGAAATATTGATGATGGACTTTTAAATCTTAGAAGACAGTAGAATTCATTCTCTACGTGACTCTTCTAATGGATTGCTGTTTCCGCTGCATTTGTTGATCTAAAACTTGTTGTTTATTGTATTCTATTAGATTTTTCCCTGTTGAAGACTAACGATAATTTGTTGTATATTATCTTAGTCATAATATTCTTTACTGGGCTAGTTGAGCTCACCCTTTTGCTTGTTGTTCCATTTTCTTCTCAGGAGGTGAGAACATAGCAGGATCGAGTCGGGGTATGGAATGAAGGTTCTATAGAGAGTTGTTTAGTAGTCCTCACCATTTTTGTAAAATAATGTATCAATAATTATGATGGGGATTTATTTTCGTGTGGATATTGTCTAGACGACAATATCTGTATTTAAACTCACAGTATGTATTGTCGTATTTCGCACGATATCTGTATTATTGAAGTTGTAGTTATTTCTGTACCATGTATTTGGCGACTCAGAATGGGTTGGGTGGAATGGACCTATTTTGGGGTCGTCACAGTTGGTATTAGAGCTTAGGGATATGATCTCTGGCGGAGATCGGGGAATAGAACTAGGAGGGGAGAGACGAGTAAATCCTTCGCTAGTGTGTCCTACCTAAGCTTATTTGTTAGTTGGTCAGTATATAGGGATATTATGTGATATATTGATTTTCTTAATTAACCCTTGTTTTATGACAGTATTTGAGAATGTCGACTGAGAATATTAACAGTAGAAATGAGACCGTGGAGACGCCTGTACTCACCAACGAGGAGAACGTGCAACAGGCTGGCAATGTTCCTCCTGTGAACAACGCCACTGAGCAGATGATGAACGACGGGATGTTTAGGAGCTTTTTGCAGTTCATGCAAAACCAGACGAGGGAGACTCGTGTTCAAAATACAGGAGGAAATGATAGCAATTCACGGGTGGTCACAGCCAAACAGTTCAAAGAGTTGGGACCACCAGAATTTAAGTGAAAGCCCGATCCGATCATGGCAGAAACATGGGTCAAGCAAATTACCAAGATATTCGATGTCTTGGGATGCACGGAGGAACAGAAGGTTCCATTCGCCACCTTTATGTTCCGTGGCGAGGCAGACTACTGGTGGGAGTCTGTGAAGCGTACACATCCAGCCGCACTCAGCATGTCATGGGAGACGTTTCAGAAAATTTTCAACGAAAAATACTTTCCTGAAAGTATTCGCCATATGAAGGAAGTGGAGTTTATTAGACTAGAGCAGAATAACATGACGGTGTCCCAGTACGAGGCAAAGTTCGCGGAGTTATCCAGGTTTGCACCTCATTTGGTGGAGAATGAGGAACGTATGACGCGGATGTTTCTGAGAGGTTTGAAACCCGGCATACGTCAGTATCTCATTTCTCATAAATTTTCTATCTATTCAGATGTTGTCAACAGGGCTCAGTTGTTAGAGCAAGATAACGAGTACGTTCAACCGAGGGACCATAACCAAGATCATACCGAAGATAGCAGTCATCAGAATAACGATAACCATCGGAGAAAGAAGAATATGGACAAAGGCGGTAACCACTCTAGTGGTAATCGTGGCCATGAAAATAGAAGAAGCGAGTCGGGAGGAGATTTTAAAAAGAGGAGATTTAACAACGACCATGTGAAGACGACAGTGCCAGCAGCAGCTGGTTCCAAGGGAGGAGAAAGACCACTGGTCGTATGTTACAAATGCGGAAAAGAGGGACATATCAGTCCAAACTGCCCACAACAGTTCAAGGTATGCTATAATTGTGGAAAAGAAGGCCACATCGCTCGAGATTGTTCTATAGCGAAACCAAGTGCGTTAGTGGTGATTCCCAGGGCTGTCCCGGATAAGTCGAAATCAGCGGTTCCTGGAAGAGCGTTTGTCGTGACCGGTCAAAATGCGAGGAACCCGAACGAAGTTAGCACGGGTTAGTTAATTATAATTCTTGCAAAGTTTATACCTTACTAGGTACCGATTTTACCCATTCTTTTATCTCTCTTGCTTGCGTTCAACGTTTGAACTTGACTCCGGAGAAATTAGATTTTGACTTATCTGTGGAAACTCCGTTAGGAGAAACTTTCATCACATCCACTGTTTATAAATCTTGTTTGATTCAAGTTGGCACCATCACCTTACCTGTTGACCTTATCTCTTTAAAGATACTTGCTTTTGATGTGATTTTAGGGATTGATTGGTTAACTACTCATCATGCCAAAATTGATTGTTTTCGTAAGGTTGTTAGTTTTCATATTCCTAAGCAACCTGTTATTTGAGTTCAAGCAACCAAACCATTGAAGTCAAACTCTTTCATATTAAATTATAAAGCCATTTGTTTATTAAAAAAACGAATGTCAAGCTTTCTTAATCATGTTATAGACTTGAACAAAAATACGTCAGATTTGAATAATATTCCTGTTGTTATTGATTTTTCCAGACGTATTTCCTGAAAAATTTCCTGGCTTACTCCTAAAGCGTGATATTGAATTTGTATCGACTTTAAATCCGGTACAAAACTCATTTCTAAAATCTCATATCGAATGGCTCCTATTGAACTTTAGGAGTTAAAAACCCAACTGTAAAAGTTGATACCCGAGCCTTTATCTGGTGACTTCCTTTGTGGAATACACCGAAGCCAGACTCTCCGTAGGGGATTCCATATTCGTGCGATAGTAAACTGATAGGTGTCATTGTGGCGTGTTATCCAAGGTTGGGATATGAGTCACAGTTGAGAGCAACTTAAGTCAGTAATCGAAATACGTAGCTTTCTAGGCTTAGTTGGTTATTATCGGAGATTCGTTGAAGGATATTCTCGAATCACTATTCCATTAACTCAGCTGACTCGTAAAGATACAAAATTCGAATGAAGCGAGGAATGTGGGAAGAGCTTCGAAGAACTCAAGAGGAGACTCATTTCAGCACATGTTCTGACCATGCCATCCTGGAAAAGCGAACGCGGTAGCTGACGTGTTGAGTAGAAGATCGTATACGAGTACGAGTACGATATTGTCAAAGACTCATTTCGTATAACTTACAAATATTAGAGATGGAGATGAAAACTCTAAGTACCCACGTGATGATATACGAGTATAATCGACTTTTATCGATAAAGTTAAAATCGCTCAGGCTACACACCGGAGCTGATGAATATGAAGAAGGAGGTGCAAGAAGTTGTTATTCCAAAAGCGAGAATTGGCGATGTGAGGAAAGCTCAAACCTTCGATTTATTGATTTATTTGAAATCCTCGATCGAGTAGGAACTGTGGCCTATAGACTCGTTTTACCGCCAAGTATGACGCATGTTCATAACGTTTTTCACGTATCGATGTTACATAAATATGTGGACGACCTGAACCACATTATTGAGTTAGAACCAGACGAGATAGCCGAAGACTTAACATACGAGGAGGTGCCTGTCAAGATTTTGGATAGGAAGAAGCATGTGCTACGTACGAAGGTCATATTACAAGTTAAAGTTTTGTGGAGAAACCATGCTATTGAGGAAATGACCTGGGAGTTGGAAACAGAAATGAAAGCGAGGTATCTTCATCTTTTCGATACACCAGGTACGTACGTCAATTTCGAGGACGAAATTTCATAAGGAGGGGAGGTTGTAAGACCCCGAAATTTTTTTAAATAAAAAGGATTTTCCTTTAATTATTATTTTGAATAGTAAGGGTTGATTTGATTAATGTGGATAGTTATGAGTAAAATACGCAAATGTTTCAAAATAAGCAAGTGGTTATAAAATATTCGTTTGGTCGTGGAATATTCGTACTGTCGGGGAATATTCGTACGACGGCGCAGCCATGTGTGGGCCCCATAACGGAAAGCGATGGGAGGAAGAAAACGACAAATATAAGTTGTTTAAAAATAATGGCGTAGTTATTACCGTTTACACTGTTGGAATACCTGGTGGTTAAAATACAGTACTACGCGTTGTTGCACAGTAGCACACGGTATTGCACAGTATTTTGAATTATTGATTCTTACATAAGAAGGCACTACTCAATAATTGCTACAGGAGTTACTGTTCATTACTTTATTGATTCAATAATTGCTGCGTTGATATTTATATTATTATTGTTTCAATAATTGTCATTGCACAGTATTTTTCATTATCAGATCAATAATCCATATTATTTGAATAATATTATCAGATAACATTATTGGCAATGTCTAAAAAGTTCTGTCAAGGAGAAGTTTGGTCATCTAATTGCGCGCCAGTAAGGAGAAATCTTTATTGGAAAGCCCCCTCTATCCTAGGAACGGCCTGGTTGTCAGTACTGCGATTCTGTAATATTATTTTTAATAATTAATTATTAATTATTATGATAAAGAAAATATTTATTTTATGTGGATATAGATGGAGGAAATTTTTAATGTGACAATTGTTGAAAATTAATATTTTATCTTTTTCTGATAAAATAATTCATTTAAATATATTATTTTAATAATATATTAACGATGATATTTTAAAATGAATGTGAGATATATGAGTATATGAGGAGGTAGAGTACTTTTGTGACATTAAATGTTTAACATATGTTTTGTGTGTCGGTGGACACAATTCTTGACCGAAAATTTATTTTAGACTGTAAAATCGCTCGTTTGTGGATTTCGGTCAATTTCTATTTGAAATTTGGAAAAACTTTCTTCTGCAAAGTTGTAGAGAATTGAAATTCCTATAAAAAGTCGCAAGATTCGAATTTTCTAATAAAAGGGCTATTTATTGTGAATTATTGAAGTTTCGGAGTTCCGAAATAATTGATTTTTGGAAGTTTTAATTATTATTTTCAACAAAAACGTTTTTCAAAGGTTGGTGGGCATCTTTAACATGTGTTTGATGGCTAAAATCAGATTCCTTGGTGGTTGGCTTGAATGTTTTGTAAATATTAATATTATATTAATTTAGTCTCCTTTGGCGTTCTAACATTTTCCTATAAATAGAGGGCTAAGTTAGAATTGAAAATCACACCAGAAACATAAGCTTTCTCTCTATTTCTCTCTGTATATTATCGAGTGTATTCTTGTGAGTATACTTTGAGTGTTGCTATACGGTGCAAGTTTCTGTCAGCACTATACCGAAATTCAGTCAGAAGTACGGCTATTTTGAGGTAAGGGATGTTATTTTCTTCTTAAATGATATTATTTCTTCAATATCATTATGCTGAAATGTTGGTTGGAAATTTTTATCAAATTTGGAACTTTTTCATGTCGGGGTTACTATTCACGAGTTACTATTCATGAGTTACTATTCACGAGTTACTATTCACGAGTTACTATTCATGAGTTACTATTCACGAGTTACTATTCACGAGTACTATTCACAAAGCGTGAAGATGTTTTTTTGTGAAATTTCTATCTTTTGGTGTCAGAGTTACTATTCACGTATACGTCACTATTCACGTATACGGCACTATTCACAAATACGGCACTATTCACCGAAAAATGAAATTTCTTCTTTTTGTCCAAAATATCTATTCTGGATACTAGCTTTGATTGTATCCATGTTTTGATCATTCTTGAATTTTACTTCAGTATGATTATTTATGAAGTATTTTTGAACTCGGATTGTTTAGAGTACGAATCCTTAATACTTGTTATTTTGTTTCACTGGATTCGTTTCCTTAAAAATATTTTTCATCATCCTCAGTCCTAAATGATGGTGTTACTGAATATCTTTGGCCTGTAGTACAAAGATGGTTGATTTTATTATGAATATCTTTGGCTCGTAGTGCAAAGATGAACAGGTGTTGAGATGAACATGACCAACTGGTGATACAAATGAATATCTTTGGCTTGTAGTGCAAAGATGATTAAAGATGTATATTGATTGTTGTTACAGGGATGAAATATTGATGATGGACTTTTAAATCTTAGAAGACAGTAGAATTCATTCTCTACGTGACTCTTCTAATGGATTGCTGTTTCCGCTGCATTTGTTGATCTAAAACTTGTTGTTTATTGTATTCTATTAGATTTTTCCCTGTTGAAGACTAACGATAATTTGTTGTATATTATCTTAGTCATAATATTCTTTACTGGGCTAGTTGAGCTCACCCTTTTGCTTGTTGTTCCATTTTCTTCTCAGGAGGTGAGAACATAGCAGGATCGAGTCGGGGTATGGAATGAAGGTTCTATAGAGAGTTGTTTAGTAGTCCTCACCATTTTTGTAAAATAATGTATCAATAATTATGATGGGGATTTATTTTCGTGTGGATATTGTCTAGACGACAATATCTGTATTTAAACTCACAGTATGTATTGTCGTATTTCGCACGATATCTGTATTATTGAAGTTGTAGTTATTTCTGTACCATGTATTTGGCGACTCAGAATGGGTTGGGTGGAATGGACCTATTTTGGGGTCGTCACAGTTGGTATTAGAGCTTAGGGATATGATCTCTGGCGGAGATCGGGGAATAGAACTAGGAGGGGAGAGACGAGTAAATCCTTCGCTAGTGTGTCCTACCTAAGCTTATTTGTTAGTTGGTCAGTATATAGGGATATTATGTGATATATTGATTTTCTTAATTAACCCTTGTTTTATGACAGTATTTGAGAATGTCGACTGAGAATATTAACAGTGGAAATGAGACCGTGGAGACGCCTGTACTCACCAACGAGGAGAACGTGCAACAGGCTGGCAATGTTCCTCCTGTGAACAACGCCACTGAGCAGATGATGAACGACGGGATGTTTAGGAGCTTTTTGCAGTTCATGCAAAACCAGACGAGGGAGACTCGTGTTCAAAATACAGGAGGAAATGATAGCAATTCACGGGTGGTCACAGCCAAACAGTTCAAAGAGTTGGGACCACCAGAATTTAAGGGAAAGCCCGATCCGATCATGGCAGAAACATGGGTCAAGCAAATTACCAAGATATTCGATGTCTTGGGATGCACGGAGGAACAGAAGGTTCCATTCGCCACCTTTATGTTCCGTGGCGAGGCAGACTACTGGTGGGAGTCTGTGAAGCGTACACATCCAGCCGCACTCAGCATGTCATGGGAGACGTTTCAGAAAATTTTCAACGAAAAATACTTTCCTGAAAGTATTCGCCATATGAAGGAAGTGGAGTTTATTAGACTAGAGCAGAATAACATGACGGTGTCCCAGTACGAGGCAAAGTTCGCGGAGTTATCCAGGTTTGCACCTCATTTGGTGGAGAATGAGGAACGTATGACGCGGATGTTTCTGAGAGGTTTGAAACCCGGCATACGTCAGTATCTCATTTCTCATAAATTTTCTATCTATTCAGATGTTGTCAACAGGGCTCAGTTGTTAGAGCAAGATAACGAGTACGTTCAACCGAGGGACCATAACCAAGATCATACCGAAGATAGCAGTCATCAGAATAACGATAACCATCGGAGAAAGAAGAATATGGACAAAGGCGGTAACCACTCTAGTGGTAATCGTGGCCATGAAAATAGAAGAAGCGAGTCGGGAGGAGATTTTAAAAAGAGGAGATTTAACAACGACCATGTGAAGACGACAGTGCCAGCAGCAGCTGGTTCCAAGGGAGGAGAAAGACCACTGGTCGTATGTTACAAATGCGGAAAAGAGGGACATATCAGTCCAAACTGCCCACAACAGTTCAAGGTATGCTATAATTGTGGAAAAGAAGGCCACATCGCTCGAGATTGTTCTATAGCGAAACCAAGTGCGTTAGTGGTGATTCCCAGGGCTGTCCCGGATAAGTCGAAATCAGCGGTTCCTGGAAGAGCGTTTGTCGTGACCGGTCAAAATGCGAGGAACCCGAACGAAGTTAGCACGGGTTAGTTAATTATAATTCTTGCAAAGTTTATACCTTACTAGGTACCGATTTTACCCATTCTTTTATCTCTCTTGCTTGCGTTCAACGTTTGAACTTGACTCCGGAGAAATTAGATTTTGACTTATCTGTGGAAACTCCGTTAGGAGAAACTTTCATCACATCCACTGTTTATAAATCTTGTTTGATTCAAGTTGGCACCATCACCTTACCTGTTGACCTTATCTCTTTAAAGATACTTGCTTTTGATGTGATTTTAGGGATTGATTGGTTAACTACTCATCATGCCAAAATTGATTGTTTTCGTAAGGTTGTTAGTTTTCATATTCCTAAGCAACCTGTTATTTGAGTTCAAGCAACCAAACCATTGAAGTCAAACTCTTTCATATTAAATTATAAAGCCATTTGTTTATTAAAAAAACGAATGTCAAGCTTTCTTAATCATGTTATAGACTTGAACAAAAATACGTCAGATTTGAATAATATTCCTGTTGTTATTGATTTTTCCTGACGTATTTCCTGAAAAATTTCCTGGCTTACTCCTAAAGCGTGATATTGAATTTGTATCGACTTTAAATCCGGTACAAAACTCATTTCTAAAATCTCATATCGAATGGCTCCTATTGAACTTTAGGAGTTAAAAACCCAACTGTAAAAGTTGATACCCGAGCCTTTATCTGGTGACTTCCTTTGTGGAATACACCGAAGCCAGACTCTCCGTAGGGGATTCCATATTCGTGCGATAGTAAACTGATAGGTGTCATTGTGGCGTGTTATCCAAGGTTGGGATATGAGTCACAGTTGAGAGCAACTTAAGTCAGTAATCGAAATACGTAGCTTTCTAGGCTTAGTTGGTTATTATCGGAGATTCGTTGAAGGATATTCTCGAATCACTATTCCATTAACTCAGCTGACTCGTAAAGATACAAAATTCGAATGAAGCGAGGAATGTGGGAAGAGCTTCGAAGAACTCAAGAGGAGACTCATTTCAGCACATGTTCTGACCATGCCATCCTGGAAAAGCGAACGCGGTAGCTGACGTGTTGAGTAGAAGATCGTATACGAGTACGAGTACGATATTGTCAAAGACTCATTTCGTATAACTTACAAATATTAGAGATGGAGATGAAAACTCTAAGTACCCACGTGATGATATACGAGTATAATCGACTTTTATCGATAAAGTTAAAATCGCTCAGGCTACACACCGGAGCTGATGAATATGAAGAAGGAGGTGCAAGAAGTTGTTATTCCAAAAGCGAGAATTGGCGATGTGAGGAAAGCTCAAACCTTCGATTTATTGATTTATTTGAAATCCTCGATCGAGTAGGAACTGTGGCCTATAGACTCGTTTTACCGCCAAGTATGACGCATGTTCATAACGTTTTTTACGTATCGATGTTACATAAATATGTGGACGACCTGAACCACATTATTGAGTTAGAACCAGACGAGATAGCCGAAGACTTAACATACGAGGAGGTGCCTGTCAAGATTTTGGATAGGAAGAAGCATGTGCTACGTACGAAGGTCATATTACAAGTTAAAGTTTTGTGGAGAAACCATGCTATTGAGGAAATGACCTGGGAGTTGGAAACAGAAATGAAAGCGAGGTATCTTCATCTTTTCGATACACCAGGTACGTACGTCAATTTCGAGGACGAAATTTCATAAGGAGGGGAGGTTGTAAGACCCCGAAATTTTTTTAAATAAAAAGGATTTTCCTTTAATTATTATTTTGAATAGTAAGGGTTGATTTGATTAATGTGGATAGTTATGAGTAAAATACGCAAATGTTTCAAAATAAGCAAGTGGTTATAAAATATTCGTTTGGTAGTGGAATATTCGTACTGTCGGGGAATATTCGTACGACGGCGCAGCCATGTGTGGGCCCCATAACGGAAAGCGATGGGAGGAAGAAAACGACAAATATAAGTTGTTTAAAAATAATGGCGTAGTTATTACCGTTTACACTGTTGGAATACCCTGGTGGTTAAAATACAGTACTACGCGTTGTTGCACAGTAGCACACGGTATTGCACAGTATTTTGAATTATTGATTCTTACATAAGAAGGCACTACTCAATAATTGCTACAGGAGTTACTGTTCATTACTTTATTGATTCAATAATTGCTGCGTTGATATTTATATTATTATTGTTTCAATAATTGTCATTGCACAGTATTTTTCATTATCAGATCAATAATCCATATTATTTGAATAATATTATCAGATAACATTATTGGCAATGTCTAGAAAGTTCTGTCAAGGAGAGGTTTGGTCATCTAATTGCGCGCCAGTAAGGAGAAATTCTTATTGGAAAGCCCCCTCTATCCTGGGAACGGCCTGGTTGTCAGTACTGTGATTCTGTAATATTATTTTTAATAATTAATTATTGAATATTATGATAAAGAAAATATTTATTTTATGTGGATATAGATGGAGAAAATTTTTAATGTGACAATTGTTGAAAATTAATATTTTATCTTTTTTCTGATAAAATAATTCATTTAAATATATTATTTTAATAATATATTAACGATGATATTTTAAAATGAATGTGGGATATATGAGTATATGAGGAGGTAGAGTATTTTTGTGGCATTAAATGTTTAACATATATTTTGTGTGTCGGTGGACACAATTCTTGACCGAAAATTTATTTTAGACTGTAAAATCGCTCGTTTGTGAATTTCGGTCAATTTCTATTTGGAATTTGGAAAAACTTTCTTCTGTAAAGTTGTAGAGAATTGAAATTCCTATAAAAAGTCGCGAGATTCGAATTTTCTAATAAAAGGGCTATTTATTGTGAATTATTGAAGTTTCAGAGTTCCGAAATAATTGATTTTTGGATGTTTTAATTATTATTTTCAACAAAAACGTTTTTCAAAGGTTGGTGGGCATCTTTAACATGTGTTTGATGGCTAAAATCAGATTCCTTGGTGGTTGGCTTGAATGTTTTGTAAATATTAATATTATATTAATTTAGTCTCCTTTGGCGTTCTAACATTTTCCTATAAATAGAGGGCTAAGTTAGAATTGAAAATCACACCAGAAACATAAGCTTTCTCTCTATTTCTCTCTCTATATTATCGAGCGTATTCTTGTGAGTATACTTTGAGTGTTGCTATACGGTGCAAGTTTCTGTCAGCACTATACCGAAATTCAGTCAGAAGTACGGCTATTTTGAGGTAAGGGATGTTATTTTCTTCTTAAATGATACTATTTCTTCAATATCATTATGCTGAAATGTTGGTTGGAAATTTTTATCAAATTTGGAACTTTTGTCATGTCGGGGTTACTATTCACGAGTTACTATTCACGAGTACTATTCACAAAGCGTGAAGATGTTTTTTTGTGAAATTTCTATCTTTTGGTGTCGGAGTTACTATTCACGTATACGTCACTATTCACGTATACGGCACTATTCACAAATACGGCACTATTCACCGAAAAATGAAATTTCTTCTTTTTGTCCAAAATATCTATTCTAGATACTAGCTTTGATTGTATCCATGTTTTGATCATTCTTGAATTTTACTTCAGTATGATTATTTATGAAGTATTTTTGAACTCGGATTGTTTAGAGTACGAATCCTTAATACTTGTTATTTTGTTTCACTGGATTCGTTTCCTTAAAAATATTTTTCATCATCCTCAGTCCTAAATGATGGTGTTACTGAATATCTTTGGCCTGTAGTGCAAAGATGGTTGATTTTATTATGAATATCTTTGGCTCGTAGTGCAAAGATGAACATGTGTTGAGATGAACATGACCAACTGGTGATACAAATGAATATCTTTGGCCTGTAGTGCAAAGATGATTAAAGATGTATATTGATTGTTGTTACAGGGATGAAATATTGATGATGGACTTTTAAATCTTAGAAGACAGTAGAATTCATTCTCTACGTGACTCTTCTAATGGATTGCTGTTTCCGCTGTATTTGTTGATCTAAAACTTGTTATTTATTGTATTCTATTAGATTTTTCCCTATTGAAGACTAACGATAATTTGTTGTATATTATCTTAGTCATTATATTCTTTACTGGGCTAGTTGAGCTCACCCTTTTCCTTGTTGTTCCATTTTCTTCTCAGGAGGTGAGAACATAGCAGGATCGAGTCGGGGTATGGAATGAAGGTTCTAGAGAGAGTTGTTTAGTAGTCCTCACCATTTTTGTAAAATAATGTATCAATAATTATGATGGGGATTTATTTGCGTGTGGATATTGTCTAGACGACAATATCAGTATTTAAACTCACAGTATGTATTGTCGTATTTCACACGACATCTGTATTATTGAAGTTGTAGTTATTTCTGTACCATGTATTTGGCGACTCAGAATGGGTTGGGTGGAATGGACCTATTTTGGGGTCGTCACACTATTCTCAGTTGAAGATTGGATGGTTACCATAGTTGACCCGCACTACAATGACACTAAGTATATTAAGTTACATGAAATGTACTCAGAATTCGTTAAAGTTGCGGTATGTTTAGTTTTAAAATATTTTAATTTTATAATGTCCTTTAATATTAAAAAATTATTAACCAACTACTTTGTACATGCAGGTACATTTGATACCATTTTGTTTATGAAATGGTAATCCGATGCGTGAGTGGCCCAGCGGTAATCCTACTGTGCAGACATTAAAGATTCGACCGAAACAACACAACAACGCAGACTGTGGCATTATTGTCTGCTAGTATGTTGACTGTTTCGTTAGGGCAAACGGTAATATTTCTGAAGAGAAGTGGTCCTTGGAAGATGTCACAGTCTTTCGTTACCGCGTCGCATGGGTGCTCTACAAGAAATCCGCAAGATTACTTCCGGCCTCTGAGATATAGGCGTCGGTTGTATTAATCATTCTATGTATCAAATGTATCAAAATTGTATCAAATGTATCAAAAATATAAAAAAATGTATCAAATATATCAAAAATATATCAAATGTATGAAAATTGTATCAAATGTATCAAAAATGTATCAAATGTATATCAAATAATGTATCAAAAATGTATCAAAAATGTATAAAATCATTTCTTAATAATAAAATCATTGCTTAATATATAAAGTCATTACTAATAATCATTGCTTAATAAATATAGATATTAACTTATTTCTAAATATCAAACCCCCATATGTATTATATAGACTTGTTAATAATAATAAATCGTAATATAATAATGCAAGAATATAGATTTTTGGTGGATGGTGAAGTTTTAATATAAAGACATATCCTTGGCTGAAATTAACAGCTAGGCCCGTGGTGCTCGAGTGGTCATATGACGTGTGTTTGGAGTTTGAGGTTGCGAGTTCGAGTTTGTTTAGCAGCGAGTTGCTTGAATAAAATAATTTTTTTATTTTTTAATACAAGCCGTGACAAGCTATACTGGCCGAATTTTTTTTTCAATTTTTAATACCAGCCGTATGAGCCTGTACCGGCCGGAAAAAATTAAAAAAAAATTGTACCACTTCAAACTCTTACGGCTGTTAAAAAAAAAATTATACAACCGGGATAAGCTCTTACGGCTGTTAAAAAAAAAAAAATCCAACCGGGACAAACTCTTACGGCTGTTAAAAAAAAAGGATATTATTGTAAGACCCCAAATTTTATGAAATAAAAGTATTCAATTTTTCTTATAATTACTATTCAGTAAATTGTTAAATTGATAAATGTTAAAGTTAAGGGTGATATATGATTTTTTTTTTCAAAATACACAAGAGGTTATAAAATACTCGTTGTTGTCGGGGAATATTCGTTTGGTCGTGAAATATTCTTTTTGTCGGGAATATCCGTACGACGGCGCAACTATTTGTGGGCCCCATAACAGAATAACTGTCGGATGAAGGAAAACGACAAAGATTGAGTTTTATAAATAATGGCGTAAATTATTACCGTTAACACTGTTGGGTTACCTGGTGGTTAAAATACAGTAATACGCATGGTTGCACAGTAGCACACGGTATTGCACAGTATTGTTGAATTATTGATTCATACGTAAGAAGGCACTACTCAATAATTGTTACAGTAATTACTGTTCAATATTTTATTTTATTGATTCAATAATTGCTGCGTTGATATTTTATATTATTGTTATTTCAATAATTATCACTGTACAATATTTCTCATTATCAGATCAATAATTCATATTATTTGAATAATATTATTAGATAGCATTATTGACAATGTCTAGAAAGTTCTGTCAAGGAGAGGATTTGGTCACCTAATTGCGTGCCAGTAAGGAAAAATTCTTATTGGAAAGCCCCCTCTATCCTGAGAACGGTCTGGTTGTCAGTACTGTGATTCTGTAATATTATTATTGATTATTATGATAAAGAAAATATTTATTTTATGTGGATATAGATGGAGGAAAATTTTAATGTGACAATTGTTGAAAATTAATATTTTATCTTTTTCTGATAAAATAATTTATTTAAATATATTAGTTTAATAATACATTAACGGTGATATTTTTACAATGAATGTGGGATATAGGAGTATATAAGTAGGAAGAGTATTTTTGTGACATTAAATGATTAACACATGTTTTGGGTGTCGGTAGACCACAATTCTTGACCAAAAATTGATTATAGACTGTAAAATTGTCCGTTTGTGGATTTCGGTCAATTTCTGTTTGGAATTTAGAAAAACTTTCTTCTGTAAAGTTGTAGAGAATTGAATTTCCTATAAAAAGTCGCGAGATTCAATTTTCTGACAAAAGGGCTATTTATTGTGAATTATTGAAGTTCCGGAGTTCTGAAATAATTAATTTTTGAAGTTTTAATTATTATTTTTTTAACAAAAACGTGTTCTTATTTTTTTCTAGAAGATGGGCATGTGGGAAATGCTTAAATCTGATTCCTTGATTGTGGGCTTGAAAATTTAAAAAAATAATATTATTTTATTAAATTTTCTACTTTGGTGTTCTTAAAGCTCTATTGCATGACTTATAATTTTTAATCCGATCGTTGGATCGTTGTAATTTTTGGATATGTTATACATATATAAGTTGAGTATATGTCCACAAATTTTGAATAGTTAAAAATGAGCGTATAATTTGTTATGAATTTTAAGAGGTGACTGATTCGAAAATTAGGTTATAAATGATTTTTGTGGAAAATTCTAGAATTGGTGGGCCCCACTTTTGGTTGGTGAGAAATGTGCTCAATTGAATTTTCAAATGTGGTGGGTGGGAATAGTAGCAAGTAAAGCCATCAGGTTGCAGGTTAAGTCTGCTTCGGCGTGCTAACATTTTCCTATAAATAGAGGGCTAAGTTAGAATTGAAAATCACACCAGAAACATAAGCTTTCTCTCCTACTTCTCTCTCTATATATCAAGTGTGTTCTTGTGAGTATACTTTGAGTGTTGCTATACGGTGAAAGGTTTCTTCGGCTTTTCATTCGATATTCCGGTCAGAAGTACTGCTTTTTTGAGGTAAGGGATAGTAAGGAGTATTATTTTCTTTTTAAATGATATTTTTTTCTTCAATATCATTATGCCGAAATATTGGTGAACTTTTTAATCAAATTTAGAACTTTTTCATGTCGGGGTTACTATTCACGAGTTATTATTCACGAGTTACTATTCACGAGTACAATTCACGAAGCGTGATGATGTTTTTGTGAAATTTCTATCTTTTGGTGTCGGAGTTACTATTCACGTATACGACACTATTCACGTATACGGCACTATTCACGAATACGGCACTATTCATCGAAAAATGAAATTTCTTCTTTTTGTCCAAAATATCTATTTTGGCTACTATCTTTGATTGTATGCATGTTTTGATCGTTATTTTTGAGTTCTGCTTCAAAATCAGTTCTTATGAAGTATTATTGATCTGTTGTTTGATAGCCTTGACCCGTAGTGCAAGGATGAATTATTGATGAATATCTTTGGCTCGTAATGCAAAGATGACTTGTTGATGAATATCTTTGGCCTGTAGTGCAAAGATGACTTGTTGATGAATATCTTTGGCCTGTAGTGCAAAGATGACTTGTTGATGAATATCTTTGGCCCGTAGTGCAAAGATGACATGTTGTTGAATATCTTTGTCTAGTAGTGCAAAGATGAACATGTGTTGAGATGAACATGACCAACTGGTGATACAAATGAATATCTTTGGCCGTAGTGCAAAGATGAAATTATTAGTATGATTATGAACAGGAAATGTGATTTGGTGTAACCATGATCTTTGATGTTTCAGGTAAAGACAGGTGATGTAAATTATCTTCGTCCTAGATGAGAAGAGGAATTTTTAAGCACACTTATGGTTATGAGTTATTCATATGATTGTGGAAAGGAATTGTTGATTGATGTTACATGGATAAAACATTGTTGGTGGACTTTTAATGTGGAGAAGATAATAGACTTTATAGTCTATTTGACTCTTTTAATGGATTGCTCGTTCCGCTGCAACTATGGTTGAAATTTTTATCATCTACTATATGTTCTAAATCTCTGATTTATTATTGATGAAGGCTATTGATAATTTAATTATCTTTAGTCATGATATTCTTTATTGAGCTAGTTGTGCTCACCCTTTTGCTTTATAATTCCTTACAGGTAATAAAGGTGTAGCTGGGTCGAGCGGAATAACATGGGAATAGAACGGTGGTCTATAGATGTTGAGGGTGAGGTGAATTCAACTTTGGAAGGGTGTTTTGTATTACAAAATGTCTAATGACATACAATCTCGAGTCATCATAAGACAGGGATGTGCTCATCCACTTGCTGGGTATATTTACAAGCACTACCTATATAATCTTGGTGTTTGTTTGAAGTATAATTCTCAATTTGAGACAGTGGAGATAATGATAAGTCAAGAGAAGACTCACCATTGGGAAGAATATGATAGTAATCTTCTCGTATTTCTTTGGGGTCTATTGGGTCAACCAAGGATAATTCTGTGGCCATATGATATCTATCATATCCTAGAAGCATGGCCTCCCATGTACGAAGGTTTCCTTGAGCACTTCCCAAAGATTTTAGTTTCTAAAATAGTTTTTGACTATACCTTTATGTAAGGTGTCACTATGAGGTGCTATGGTTGAAGCACCATGAGGGTCACATTTGGTATATATTTGTATCCAAACTCACAGTATATGTGTTGTTGTATTTTGCACGACAATTGTTGTAATAAAGTTGTAGTTGTTTTCTGTACAATGTATTTGGCGACTCAGAATGGGTTGGATTGAATGGACCTATTTTGGGGTCGTTACATTTTGGTATCAGAGCTTAGGGATATGATCTCTGGCGGAGATCGGGGAATAGAACTAGGAGGGGAGAGATGAGTAAATCCTTCTCTAGTTTGTCCTACCTAAGCATATTTGTTGGTCAGTCATAATATCGGGATATTATGTGATATGTTAATTTGTTCAATTAACCCTTGTTTTGAAGCTGTATTCTAGAATGATATCTGAAATACAGGAGATGATCATTGGAGAAATTATGATGAAAGGAAAGATGGAATCTGAAACGAAAGCAAGGTATTCTCAACTCTTTGAAATACCAGGTACGTAAATTTCGGGGACGAAATTTCATAAGGAGGGGAGATTGTAAGACCCCAAATTTTATGAAATAATTTTCTTATAATTACTGTTCAGTAAATGGTTAAATTGATAAAAGTTAAAGTTAAGGGTGATATATGAATTTTTTTTTTCAAAATACACAAGTGATTATAAAATACTCATTGTTGTCGGGGAATATTCGTTTGGTCGTGGAATATTCTTTTTGTCAGGAATATCCGTACGACGGTGCAACCATTTGTGGGCCCCATAACAGAATAACTGTCGGATGAAGGAAAACGACAAAGATTGAGTTTTATAAATAATGGCGTAATTTATTACCGTTAACATTGTTGGGTTACCTGGTGGTTAAAATACAGTAATACGCGTGGTTGCACAGTAGCACACGGTATTGCACAGTATTGTTGAATTATTGATTCATACGTAAGAAGGCACTACTCAATAATTGTTACAGTAATTACTGTTCAATATTTTATTTTATTGATTCAATAATTGCTGCGTTGATATTTTATATTATTGTTATTTCAATAATTATCACTGTACAATATTTCTCATTATCATATCAATAATTCATATTATTTGAATAATATTATTAGATAGCATTATTGACAATGTCTAGAAAGTTCTGTCAAGGAGAGGTTTGGTCACCTAATTGCGTGCCAGTAAGGAAAAATTCTTATTGGAAAGCCCCCTCTATCCTGGGAACGGCCTGGTTGTCAGTACTGCGATTCTGTAATATTATTATTGATTATTATGATAAAGAAAATATATTTTTTATGTGGATATAGATGGAGGAAAATTTTAATGTGACAATTGTTGAAAATTAATATTTTATATTTTTCTGATAAAATAATTTATTTAAATATATTATTTTAATAATATATTAACGGTGATTTTTTTACAATGAATGTGGGATATAGGAGTATATGAGGAGGAAGAGTATTTTTGTGACATTAAATGATTAACACATATTTTGGGTGTCGGTAGACCACAATTCTTGACCAAAAATTGATTATAGACTGTAAAATTGTCCGTTTGTGGATTTTGGTCAATTTCTGTTTGGAATTTAGAAAAACTTTCTTCTGCAAAGTTGTAGAGAATTGAATTTCCTATAAAAACACGCGAGATTCGAATTTTCTGACAAAAGGGCTATTTATTGTGAATTATTGAAGTTCTGGAGTTCTGAAATAATTGATTTTTGAAGTTTTAATTATTATTTTTTTAACAAAAACGTGTTCTTATTTTTTTCTAGAAGATGGGCATGTGGGAAATGCTTAAATCTGATTCCTTGATTGTGGGCTTGAAAATTTAAAAAAATAATATTATTTTATTAAATTTTCTACTTTGGTGTTCTTAAAGCTCTATTGCATGACTTATAATTTTTAATCCGACCGTTGGATCGTTGTAATTTTTGGATATGTTATACATATATAAGTTGAGTATATGTTCACAAATTTTGAATTGTTAAAAATGAGCGTATAATTTGTTATGAATTTTAAGAGGTGACTGATTCGGAAATTAGGTTATAAATGATTTTTGTGGAAAATTCTAGAATTAGTGGGCCCCACTTTTGGTTGGTGAGAAATGTGCTCAATTGAATTTTCAAATGTGGTGGGTGGAAATAGTAGCAGGTAAAGCCATCAGGTTGCAGGTTAAGTCTGCTTCGGCGTGCTAACATTTTCCTATAAATAGAGGGCTAAGTTAGAATTGAAAATCACACCAGAAACATAAGCTTTCTCTCTACTTCTCTCTCTATATATCAAGTGTGTTCTTGTGAGTATACTTTGAGTGTTGCTATACGGTGAAAGGTTTCTTCGGCTTTTCATTCGATATTCCGGTCAGAAGTACTGCTCTTTTGAGGTAAGGGATAGTAAGGGGTATTATTTTCTTTTTAAATGATATTTTTTTCTTCAATACCATTATGCCGAAATATTGGTGAACTTTTTAATCAAATTTAGAACTTTTTCTTGTCGGGGTTACTATTTATGAGTTACTATTCACGAGTACTATTCACGAAGCGTGATGATGTTTTTGTGAAATTTCTATCTTTTGGTGTCGGAGTTACTATTCACGTATACGGCACTATTCACGAATACGGCACTATTCATCGAAAAATGAAATTTCTTCTTTTTGTCCAAAATATCTATTTTGGCTACTATCTTTGATTGTATGCATGTTTTAATCGTTATTTTTGAGTTCTGCTTCAAAATAAGTTGTTATGAAATATTATTGATCTGTTGTTTGATAGCCTTGACCCGTAGTGCAAAGATGAATTATTGATGAATATTTTGGCTCGTAATGCAAAGATGACTTGTTGATGAATATCTTTGGCCTGTAGTGCAAAGATGACTTGTTGATGAATATCTTTGGCCCGTAGTGCAAAGATGCCATGTTGTTGAATATATTTGTCTAGTAGTGCAAAGATGAACATGTGTTGAGATGAACATGACCAACTGGTGATACAAATGAATATCTTGTGCCGTAGTGCAAAGATGAAATTATTAGTATGATTATGAACAGAAAATGTGATTTGGTGTAACCATGATCTTTGATGTTTCAGGTAAAGACAGGTGATGTAAATTATCTTCGTCCTAGATGAGAAGAGGAATTTTTAAGCACACTTATGGTTATGAGTTATTCATATGATTGTGGAAAGGAATTGTTGATTGATGTTACAGGGATAAAACATTGTTGGTGGACTTTTAATGTGGAGAAGATAATAGACTTTATAGTCTATTTGAATCTTTTAATGGATTGCTCGTTCCGCTGCAACTATGGTTGAAATTTTTATCATCTACCATATGTTCTAAATCTCTGATTTATTATTGATGAAGGCTATTGATAATTTAATTATCTTTAGTCATGATATTCTTTACTGAGCTAGTTGTGCTCACCCTTTTGCTTTATAATTCCTTACAGGTAATAAAAGTTTAGCTGTGTAAGATCCCGAATTTTATGAAATAAAAGTATTCAATTTTTCTTATAATTTCTATTCAGTAAATAGTTAAATTGATAAAAAGTTAAAGTTAAGGGTGGTATATGAATTTTTTTTCAAAATAAGCAAAATATTCATTGTTGTCAGGGAATATTCGTTTGGTCGTGGAATATTCGTATTGTCGGGGAATATTCGTACGACGGCGCAACCATGTGTGGGCCCCATAACGGAAAGTGTTTGGAGGAAGAAAAAGACAAATATAAGTTGTTTAAAAATAACAGCGTAGTTGTTACCGTTTACACTGTTGGAATACCCGGTGGTTAAAATACAGTAATACGCGTTGTTGCACAGTAGCACACGGTATTGCACAGTATTTTGAATTATTGATCCTTACGTAAGAAGGCACTACTCAATAATTGCTACAGGAGTTACTGTTCATTACTTTATTGATTCAATAATTGATGCGTTGATATTTATATTATTATTGTTTCAATAATTGTCATTGCACAGTATTTTCCATTATCAGATCAATAATTCATATTATTTGAATAATATTATTAGATAGCATTATTGGCAATGTCTAGAAAGTTCTGTCAAGGAGAGGTTTGATCACCTAATTGCATACCAGTAAAGAGAAATTCTTATTGGAAAGCCCCCTCTATCCTTGGAACGGCCTGGTTGTCAGTACTGTGATTCTGTAATATTATTTTTTGAATAATTAATTATTGATTATTATGATAAAGAAAATATTTATTTTATGTGGATATAGATGGAGGAAATTTTTAATGTGACAATTGTTGAAAATTAATATTTTATCTTTTTCTGATAAAATAATTTATTTAAATATATTATTTTAATAATATATTAAAGGTGATATTTTTGCAATGTGTGACGCCCCCAAAATTAGGTATACATCACCCATCTTGAGTCGTCAGATACATGGTACAGAATTCAAATACAACTTACTAATACCACTGTCGTGTATAATACGACAAAATACAACTGTGAATTTGAATACAATAATTGTCTACTAGAGATCATACAAACTCAAAAGGAGTCCTCATTACAATTATTAATACACTATTTCTCAGAATAGTGAGGACTACTAATGCTATCCTCTGGACCGTCACTCCATTCCCCGACTAGTCCCTGCTATGTTCTCATTTCCTAAAGAGAACAGTGAAAAAAAAAGGGTGAGCTCAACTAGCCCAGTAAGAAATATTATGACTAAGATAATGCAGAATAAATTATCATTAGCCTCCAACAATGTTAAACTGATAAAATATAATAGACATCAAGTTTAACTGCAGCGGAATAAGCAATCCATTAAAAGAGTCAAGTAGAGAGAATTGAATCTACTATCTTTTATGATTTAAAAAGTTTTTCATCACTTTTATCGCTGAGACTCAGCTCAATAAATAATCCACATCATTAAATCATCCCTGCACTACAGGCCAAGGATATTTTTTAGTATCACGACCACGAATTATCCATGCACTACGGGCCAAAGATAATCGTGTTTTCATCAATGGTCCTGATCATGCCATAAAACAATTATCTTTGCACTACGGCCGAAGAGAATCCATAGCCATAATCATACCAAAAACTGTCCATCAATGCACTACGGGCCAATGAGGACTTTTTCTACATCATTTGTAATATTACGGTCATGATTACACCGCATAATCTCTGGTCATAATCATACCAAGTCTATCTATGCACTACAGGCCACAGATGACTTTCAACGTAACATAAACATGAGGATGATGACAATGATATAAGAATTTAATAAAACAAGTTCAAGAATTAATTTATCCATGAACCAATAACGTCCAAATTGTCCACACGATACTGTTTTGTGGTGTAAAATTCAAGAATGTTCAGAAGAATATTTTCCTGAAAAGATACTGGATGAAGCGCAAATATCAAGGATATTCTACTAATTTCATGGAGTATAGAAGTCAAAACTTTAACCAACTGAGTATAATAAAGAATGGAATAACAACAGAAATCACCATGCATGCAGAACTTTGCACAGGCAGGTTATTCCAACAGAATACTAAATAACGGAACCAGGTCAGGTGAAATTCACACCGACAAGATGTTCCAACAAAATAATAAATGCGGAATAATAAATGATGGAACCAGGTCCGGCGTATAGCACAGACAGGATATTCCGACAGAATAATAAAGACGGAACCAGGTCCGGTGTAAAACACACAGACAGGATGTTCCAACAGAATGATAGAAGAATTTCACCAAGTATAGGGTAGACCGCGTATACAGGTTATTCCAACAGAATAATAAGAAATGGAATAACAATAGTTCTCTTCATGAATAAGAAAGAATAACACCCCTTACAGGTACAACAAATAATATCCCTTACCGTAACAGAAACTGGATATAGAAGTAGTGAAGTAGCAGAACACTCTTATTCTTTCTTTCTATAATTTTCTCTCTATAGCTTCTCTCTATAATTTCTCTCTCTAGAGTTTCAATGAATTCGTAAGAAAATAATGAAGGAATGAGCTTCTATTTATAGGAAAATGGAATGCATAGTAACTAATCCATGAACGGTCCAGATTGATTTACTTTAATCTGACGGTCCATATTTAAAGAAAATATAATATATTCTATTTATATAAAAAGATTTTTACTATGCAAACACTATGCAACACTATGCAAAACACTATGCAACACTATGCATAATAAAATATAATATATTCTATTTATAAAATAACTTTAATAAAGTATTCTGTTTTATATAAAAAGATGTTTCCGTTTTATTACGTTAATAATACGAATAAAACAAAACGTCATCATCGCTATAATAATTCATATTATTAATCGATAATAATTGAATCAAACTGAGCGAATTCTCACATAAATATCAATAATCAATACCGTGTGCTACTATGCAACAACGCGTATTACTGTACTTTTACTACCCAGTAGTTCAACAGTATCAACGGTAAAACTTCCGCCGTTATTTTCAATAAAATATTTTTGTCGTTTTCTCAATCCGACAATAATTCTGTTGTGGGGTCCACCAATAATTGTACCGTCGTACGAATATTTTTCCGACACAAAGAATATTCCCTGACCAATCGAATATAATATAACAACTTGCATACTTTACAAAATTTATAAATACTACCCACAACTATAATATTATCTCAAATTCACACCATAATAAAAAAAATTATTTCGAGAAAATTAATTATTTATTCATAAAATCTGGGGTTTTACAATCTCCCCTCCTTATGGAATTTCGCCCTCGAAATTTACGTACGTACCTGGTATGCCAAACAGGTGAGGATACCTTGACTTCACTTCAAATTCTAATTCTTGAGATATAACCTTTGAGTGTTGAATACGATTCTTCTTATCCAAGATTATAACACGTATCTCTTCAAACGTTAAATCATCCGCTATCTCTTCCGGTTCTAAATTAATAATGTGGTTCGGGTCGTCCACATATTTACGTAACATTGATACGAAAAAAAAACGTTATGAAAACGCAATATATTTGGCGGTAAAACGAGTCTATAAGTCACAGTTCCTACTCAATCAAGGATTTCAAATGGGCCAATAAAATCAAGCGCTTAGACTTCCTCTATTCGTCAATTATTGCTTCTAAAATAATGCCCTCTTGAACCTTCTTAATTCTTCACATTCTTCAGCTCCGAGTGTGTAGCTTGAGCGGCTTTAACTTTGTCGATTAAAGTCGATTCTACTTGTATATTCGTTATCTTCACGTGAGTTCGTATATTCGAACTTGTAAACGCATACGATCTTCTACTCACACGTCAGCTATCATGTTCGCCTTCCCACGATAATATTGCATGGTACGATCGTAATCTTCAATAGCTCGGGCCAACATCTTTGGCACGTTATACGTTCGTTTTAGGTGAAGAAAATATTTGAGGGTTTAAGAAATGAGTTTTGTACTGGTGTCAATACCAAATTCGATTTCACGCTCTGGGGTAAGCTAAGAAGTCTTCAGGAATACGTCAAGAAATTTATTAATGATAAAAATATCATTCAAAACTGTTACTCACATCCAAGACTTGGATAGTACGTCACATTGATACCAACTGTGACTTCTATCCCTTAACCTAGATAGCACCTTACAATGATACCTATCAACTTATTATCGTCATTCACGACGTCGCCTATAGAAAGTCTGGCTTCGGTACATTCCACACAAGGAAGTCATCAACAAAAAGATCGGGGCTCTTTACTTATGGCTTGATATGACAATGATTGAATTTAGTGGTTTGGTTGCTTAAATTTGCATAATAGGTTGGTTAGGAATATGAAAGCTAACAACCTTACGAAAAATATGATGAGTAGTTAACCAATCGTTTCCTAAAATAGCATCAAAGACAAGTATTTTCAAAGAGACAAGATCAACACGTAACGTGAAAGTGTCGATTTGAATCAAATAAGATTTATAAACAGTGGAGGTAACGAAGGTTTCTCCCAATGGAGTTTCAATAGATAAATCAAAGTTTAACTTCTCTGGAGTTAAGTACAAACATTGAACACAACTAGGTGGAATAAAAGAGTGAGTAGAACCGGTATCTAACACGGTATAGACTTCGTAAGAGCTTATGATTAACTTACCCGTGATAATTTTATTCAGGTTCCTCGTCACGAGAGAAAAAAAAAACGCTCTCTCTTAAACTACCGGCTTTGGCTTGTCTGGGACATCCTTTGGCATCATTATCCCAGATGGAATTGACTTCATCATACGACAGAATCGAGCTAGGTGACCTTCTCTTCCGCAATTAAAGCATGCTTTGGACTGCTGCGTACAGTTTGGACGGGGGATAGCTCAGGCATGAGAGTAAGTATGCGTGTTCGCAAGATTAACAATGGAGGAATGTAATGTCTAGTGTATTGAGAGAGATAATAGTTCTGTTGTGTGTGTATGAATGTTCACGTACCTGGTTGTGAAGACTTGGTTGATATGTTATACTCTCTTGCCTGGTTTACTTTGCCACCTACTACTTCTGACGCAGCCCTCGTGATCTGATGGATCCTGCCGTCTGCTTGTAGTCTACTCACTACTTTTTGCCACTGTTTATATCGCCGGTCATCTGAGTCCCATCTCATTAATGCCATGCAGAAAGGTGGCAGACATAATAGTCAACTATTATTTGGAGTAATGATTACCGGTCAAAGCTGATTTAAGTGACAATTTGTATAATGGGCCAATTCAATGACTAAGCCCAAATAATGGAGATGAACCATGCGACCGGATCCAATCCGAATGGACTTAGTGAAATAATAAGTAATTGGGCCCAAAACATCTGGATCAATCAGGACAAGAATAATCACAACCCAAGGGAGGAGCCCATTAAGTCTAGCCCAATAAGGAAAAGGATCATGGCCTAACATTACCCCCTAGTCTTTTATTAAACAGGGGGTTTAATGGAAGACTATAAATAATATAGGCCCATGATATAACGAATTATGATAAGTCATAAGAGGTCCAAAGTGAAACTCACCAAAGCCCAATTAAGTCGGTCCAAATTGATACCAGAGATATAAATGGGAAGCCCAACAGACATAAACTCACTCTGATTAGGATATTTAGACCCAAAACCAGATAACACCTCTTCCAATTCACCATCATTACCGTGAATTAACTGTGCCTCCCTCGATTACTGTGTAACCGACAATATAAAAGGCAAACTTTACCAATTTTGACAGTTTTATCTGCCAATTTGAATTTCGAACCTTCAAGCTTTCTTTCTATCTCTCGAGCTTTCTTTGTATTCTCTGCGAACTGTTAACAATGGCGTCTCAAGATTCTGAGCAAGGTCATCCTCTGCTAGTGACACCAATTTGCTCCATTCCTCCAAATCCAAACTCTACCAAAAATGCTTCAAGTTCTGATCAGGCTGCTGCAACTGCTAAGAAGAAACCAACAACGATATTCTCTCCTAGTCCTTCCAAATTCTATAGGAACAAAGAGCAGTATGTTCATGCCAACATCCCCTCGAAAGTTACCGAGGCTGACTTGGAGAGGCTCCGAACTCGTTGCCACATTCCGGATACCCACCAGATGAGAGTTCCTAGGTCTGGAGAACGGATGTACCAACGCCCTGAAGGATGGATGGCTGTTACGACGACCATTCTGGAGAAAGGGATCCGGTCCCCCCTTCACGCCTTCATGGTGACTCTATTAGGGTTTCTGGGTGTTGGGTTCGCCCAATTAATGCCGAACTCGTATATTCATATTTTGGTATTCATAGCTCTATGCCACGAACTTGGCGCCGAACCTGCGCTCGACTTCTTCTTTACTGTATACAAGGTCGGTCAGTCCAGAGAGAAAGGATTTAAGACCATAAGCAAGCATTCTTCAAAACAGGAGAGAGGTTCGAGAGATGCTCGTTAGTGAATACTCCTTCAAGCAACAAAGGATGGCATGAAAGATGGTTTTTCGTCAAAGGACCCGAAGTCCTTTCCTTACCAGGTTGGGCCACTGATGAGAAGATTTCTACGGACTTCGGAGACGTTTCTGAAGAACGTGAGGCCGAGATGATAGAACTTTTGGACAATTTCCCGAGGGAGGAATGGAACTATAGACTTTTTTCCAACCAAGCGTGGTTGTATAACCACAAACGTAAGTACAAATTCATTTTGTGAATATTTGAAAATTTTGTGATATGGATTCTGATGTAGAACTGTTAATCTTCTGTAGTAACTTTGATCAAACCGTCGCTTTCGGAGATGAAAGACTTAGAAGATTTGTTAGCTAGAAAACCGGTAGAAGCCACCATCGATTCTTCACAACATGAAGTCCCATCCAAAGATAATGCAGCCGAAAAATCTGCAGATGTTGATGCCGAACCTTCACAACCGGAAGCTTCCTCCAAATTCAACCCACCTACCGAAGTACCAACCGAGAAGCCTCAGACCCACGCACCCGAAGATGACGAACCTCTTCTTTCGGAAAAAGTTCTTCAACTTCGTCGAAAGAAAAGAGCCATCCGAAAGCCTCGGCCGATCTCAATCCCATCAAACTCCGAAGACCTTTCCGAATCAGAACCGACCTTTAATCCGATACCTCTAACTATTGATCTAACGCCACCAACCGATGACCTAATACCGCCGACCGCTGACCCAATACCACCGACTGCCGACCCAAAATTAGTCCGAACAAGTTTATTAGATCTACCTGCAAATGATCGAAGACAACTTCTTCGGATAAAAAAGTTAAGAACCAAAGTCATTCCCCTAACCCCCGATGAGCTTAGAGTAACTTCTTCGAATGTTCATCCTCCAACAAACTCTGTGGAGACTTCAACTATGAATGAAGAAGAAAGAACGGAATCTGCTGCAGTACCGTCTCGAAAGAGAAAACGACCATCTGACAGCCACCCAAGCCCAACGCCTGTAACTCTACCAGTTCGAGATCCTACTCCAGCTCAAACTCCTTCCCCCGAAAATATCTACATGGATCCTTCTCCCATTCACGACCAACCGATGCCTTCCCCCCCAAGGCCTTCAACACAAAATTTCCATGATGAGGCCACTGGGGCGCCGACTTTGTGGCCTCGGTACAATACCAACTTCCCCTTCCAGCTCTTCGATGCCTTCGTTCGGGAAAATGATGATCACTGATTTGATAATCATACGAACATTAATTTTCTTGATGAAGGCATGAGTTATCTGGTCAAGGTACGTGAGGGTTTTCTCAGTTAAACGTTTCTCCATTTGCCAATATATTTCAAATTGACTGGATACTATTGAATATATGCAGGAAAATGCAGTCTTCGGGCGTTTACGTCCCAGGCATATAAATGTCGAGTCTGATGAGGAGACTTTACGGAGGGAGAACAACATGCTGAAGGCTATATTGGCCCGAGAAAGAGAGGAATGTGAATCTGTTCTTCATGCCAACGAAAGTCTTCAGAGTGAATTGACCCAAACCAAGGAGGACATGAAGGAAACTTATGATGTGCTGAGCTCGGTCAGAGAAGAACTGAAGACGACAAAAGCCAGCGAACAAAAATTAGCTACCCTGAATTTCCGTTTTGTTGCAGAGACCGAAGCTTTGAAGACTACCAAAGAGGGGCTTGTTGTAGCCAATCAGAACTTGTCAATTCAACTCAACGAAGTTCAGACGAAGGCTTGATCAGATAGGAAAGTTCATAAGGCCAAGCGTCGCAAGCTTCGTGGCAAAATAAAGGCACTTCAAGAACGGGACCCTCCTCTGACCGAAGACTTGGTCAAGCAGATACAAGCGGATTACCGCACATCTGACGAGCTCGGTGCAGAGATTTTGAAAGTATATTATGAAGGGTACGAAGACTGCCGGAGTCAGGGCAAGGAAAAGATGGTGGCCGCCCAACTGGATCCATCTTTACTAGACTCCGAAGATGAAGCTGCTAGCTGAAGATGATTTTACTTCCTTTAATTTATAGGACTTGTGTAAAAAGTTTATGATTTTGTAATCAAATATTAATGAAATGTGGTTTCACCCCTTATGACTTCGGTGCATTTACTTTTTGCAAATACATCGATATTAATTCAATCTGAAAAAATGTACAAAATTTTTCAAGAATTCAACTCGAACTGTTAATTAACAACTAAGCATGTCATATAACAGATAAGGTGAAGTTAAAGAATGAGGCATTCCGAACTCGACACTTAGAAAGAAAATTTAGGTAATAAAGTAAAGGGATACTTATTAGTTACCGAAGTGTGAGACATATTTGCTTCATTGGGAATTTGTTTACCCCAAAAGGCCTAACAAAACCAAAAGATGACATCCGCCTACCACGAAGGGCCTGACGAAGTCTAAAGAACGACAGTTGTCTACCACGAAGGGCCTGACAAGGTCTGAAGGACAACGCTTGCCTACCACAAAGGGCCTGACAAGGTCTAAGTGTCGACAATTGTCTACCACGCAGGGCCTGACAACGTCTTAAGGATGACACTTGCCTACCACGAAGGGCCTGACAAGGTCTAAATGTCGACAATTGCCTACCACGCAGGGCCTGACAACGTCTTAAGGATGACACTTGCCTACCACGAAGGGCCTGACAAGGTCTAAGTGTCGACAATTGCCTACCACGCAGGGCCTGACTACGTCTTAAGGATGACACTTGCCTACCACGAAGGGCCTGACAAGGTCTAAGTGACCACCTGCCAATAAGGCTACCATCGAATAGCCAGCTAGTCCACCCGAACCTCCTAACACCGATGACGTTTGCCTACCACGAAGGGCCTGACAAACTCATAAGGACCACCTGCCGAAAAGGCTACCATCAAATGGTCAGCAAGTCCTCCCGAACCTCCAAACACCGAGGTGGCATTTGCTGTGCCTGTCAGACTATGGATGAGCTACCGAAGTCCCTCATGAATGTTTTAAACTTCGAACTCATGAGCTGGCGTCTGTTAACCTGATCCATAGGCAATGGACCCAATACGACTACCCCCCAGACAGCAAGAGGTATAGGAGATAAAATCGAATATAGCCTTTTAGTGGTTGATGTGGGATCGAACCATTTAGCTGACACAAATATCTACATGAACCCTCCGAATAACATCTGCAGCTTTGGACGACACCCGAGATTCCTCAATAGTGGGAGATGGGTCCAAAGTAGAATACTCGTCCGCAAACAACGCCCATGAATTCTGATTCTGCCGAAGCACTACAACGATTTTGTCGGACTCTTCAGATTCTCCATAACTATCGTCATCTTATTTCTTCATCCCTAAGGACACGGCTTATATAGCAAACCGGGTGCTGCTTACCCCCAACTTCTCGCACCAAAACTGCTCCCACTGCCAACGAACTAGCTGTCAGATACAAATAATATAGCTCAGCAGGAGCGGGCTTCACCAACAAAGGCACCGAATAAAGATAGGTCGCTTATTCCCTGGAAGGCGTCTTCACAGCCCGAAGTCCACTGGAACGTCTTAGCATTCTTCGGCCCTTTCCACGTACCAAAGATTGGCAAACATCTTTCTGCCGATTTGGACAGAAACCTTCTCAAAGTCTCTTCCGAATAGTCTTGTCTTTTCCATTCGAACCTGCAGCTTTAGACGGGCATCTCCGAAGACGAGTGTCCACAGGGCGGTGTGCCCTCGGTGGATTCTCAGGAGTGCAGCTTCTGGGTCTGCTTCAATCATAATCCCCAAAGATCAACAGGGCGAAGTACCATTCTTCGATCAAACAGGAAAATGGCTGTTGGGTCTTCATCTACTCTGCTTCGACCATAATCCCGAAGACCAATAAGGCGGAATACTTTCTTCGGTCAATCAGGAAAATGGCTGTTGGGTCTTCATCTACTCTGCTTCGACCATAATCTCGAAGACCAATAGGGCGGAATACCCTTCTTCAATCAATCAGGAAAATGGCTGTTGGGTCTTCATCTACTCTGCTTCGACCATAATCCCGAAGACCAATAGGGCGGAATACCCTTCTTCAATCAATCAGGAAAATGGTTGTTGGGTCTTCATCTACTCTGCTTCGACCATAATCCCAAAGACCAATAGGGCGGAATACTCTTCTTCAATCAATCAGGAAAATGGCTGTTGGGTCTTCATCTACTCTGCTTCGACCATAATCCTGAAGACCAATAAGGCGGAATACCTTCTTCGGTCAATCAGGAAAATGGCTGTTGGGTCTGCTTCGATCCCGAGGACGGCCTCGAGACATGTCTTTAAAGTGTAGACTTTTTTCTAACTTGATCGGTCTGTCAGTCTGACCACTTCGGTATAGGATTCTAAGCAGTATGCCTTCTACCCTTTTCCGATCATGGTCAGATCTTCTTTCGGCAGCAAAAATCAATCTTCTTCTAGCATCACCTTGGGTTCTCGAACGAGAACCCTCAGAAACCTGCTTGGAAGCAATACCAACATGAGCACTCTTTGAAGGACTCAATCAATCCTTGACAGATACTCATTGTGCAGACGAAGTCATAGCCATCAGGTATCCTTTAGAGGTAACTGTTCTACTCTTCTTCACCATGGATTCCGACATAGAGCAGCGACAATTTGTGATTGAAAACTTCAAGAACACTAGAACACAGCCCTCCTTCTAGCGTCAATGTTAACGCCAGGATCTTCTCCAACGTCCCAATCACTTAAGACGCCCTGATCCTGCACAGTAAACACGACAAACACCACAAGCTTGACGGCCGGACCACCGGGGGATAGCTCAGGCGTGAGAGTAAGTATGCGTGTTCGCAAGGTTAACAATGGAGGAATGTAATGTCTAGTGTATTGAGAGAGATAATAGTTCTGTTGTGTGTGTATGAATGTTCACGTACCTGGTTGTGAAGACTTGGTTGATAGGTTATACTCTCTTGCCTGGTTTACTGTGCCACCCACTACTTCTGACGCAGCCCCCGTGATCTGATGGATCCTGCCGTCTGCTTGTAGTCTACTCACTACTGTTTGACACTGTTTATATCGCCGGTCATCTGAGTCCCATCCTCATTAATGCCATGCAGAAAGGTGGCAGACATAATAGTCAACTATTATTTGGAGTAATGATTACCGGTCAAAGTTGATTTAAGTGACATTTTGTATAATGGGTCAATTCAATGACTAAGCCCAAATAATGGAGATGACCCATGCGACCGGATCCAATCCGAATGGACTTAGTGAAATAATAAGTAATTGGGGCCAAAACATCCGGATCAATCAGGACAAGAATAATCACAACCCAAGGGAGGATCTCATTAAGTCTGGCCCAATAAGAAAAAGGATCATGGCCTAACAATGGGATTAGAGAATTTACTCTTCATTAAACTCTTTTTGGCTATGATAATCCTTGAAATAACACTTAAAAACTCTCATAAGTGTTCTTGATTGAAGGATGGGGCTGCTAAGAAAATCGCCTTTCAGTTTCAGTGCCTGACATGGAAACTGGAGAGACCCTTGAGAAACTTACCATATGATCAATTATTCAATTTGACATTTCGGAGGAAGAACAAGAACAGGTAGGATTTGAGCTTTATATTGATTTGGTTATGTTATCTGGATTGGTTCTTAATGCCTCTTTTCTCAGGTTGATTTGGTAAGATGGCAGTTGAGAAGAGCAACAGAAAGATATGGTAGTCCACTAACTTCAAATGTGTTATCCCGTGCCTCATCCCAGCCTCTGGATAGAGATGTTGATCCAATACAGCCAAGAAATAGGATAACTGGAAGCTTGCATGTAGAGAATAGGATGATTTCATGGAGACTTTAGTTTGTCTAGTAATCCTAAAAATATATTAGACAATTTTAATTATGTTTTGCACTTTTAAAATTCTTGTCTGGCTTAAAATATTTTTAATTGAAATAAAATGGTTTGAGCAATGTTTGTTGAAGCATTCATGTGTAACATTTTTTAATTAAAGATTAATTTGATGTATTTTTGTTAGGATAGCAGGTAATTATGGATTACAAATTCTACTATCTACAACATTTTTAAGTTAGAAAAATCACACTATCTACAACATTTTTGAAAAATACATAAAAAAATGTTGTGTAATGTGCAAATTCACTCTAAAAATGTTGTGTAATGTGTTAATAGACAACGTTTTAAAAACGTTATGTAAATGTGTCTAATAGATGACACTGCTAACCATAACGTTTCTTGGAGACCTATTACAATTTTTTTAAGCGTTATCTATTTACTTGTCACTATATTTTAATCTATTAATTATTATTAAATATATAAGTTACGTATAATTGGCTTTTTTACTAGAAGGTATTTTAGACAATTAAAACCTCGCGCGCGCGCGTATATATATATATATATATATATATACGGTCTGGATCTTAAGTTCACTCATTACACTACTACAAAACAATAAACAGATAACGCGAAAAAACGTTATGGTTTCAATCAAAAAAACGTCGTGGTTAAGGGTGTCATCTATTTGACACACTTGCACAACGTTTTTAAAACGTTGTAGTTAGACACATTATACAATATTTTTTAAGAAAAAAACATTGTAAATTTATTTTTCATAAATTAGCAGATTATTGAAAACGTTGTAGAAGGTATAATTCCACAACGCTTTTTGGCTAAAAATATTGTAGTTTAATGTATCAGACAATGTTTAAGCACATTTACGCAACGTTTTTAAAATGTTGTAGATAAAAAAAAGAAAAAAAGTTATGGTTCACCTACATTACCAATGCACCTGCAATATACTAATGCCATGATATATAGCTAAAAAGTCTAAATTCTCATTTAAATTTAAAGCCAAAATGTATCAACCATTCAAAATACATCCCAATAATACCATTCGTTTACAGTTTCAAATTACTACATTCACAAAATATATACCAAACTATCCATATATGCATCTCAAATTCACTTTTCAATATAAATATAAATATAAATATAAATTAACATGTTACATAGCATTGTAGAAACTAGAAATGAATCTGATCATGAAAAGAAACATTTATGTCAATGTAAAAACAAAAAAAAAATCAAATTTTGAGAAGACAAAACAACTCTACATTAAGAAATCAAATTGCTCCAGGAAACACCTGTCCATCTTGTTCACAGTCAAGACAGGTCGAATCCTTTCTCCAAGGGCTTGTCTGAGAACTGTTTCTGTTTGGACACATACACCTTCAATGCAATCAACCACAACAAGTGCTCCATCAATAATAATACGCAAAACTGCTGTAACCTTTGAATCACATCATATACCAAAAATAATTTATTCACTACAAATAGAAGATACCAACAGTGAAATGTATTTACCAGCAGCAAGGAGGATTTAAAGATTACCTCAATTTCTTTGTAAAGTTGCTGCCTCAGAGCGCCATTTCTCGACATATAGTTGACATTATATGCACGTTGCCCATCATATGGTGTTATAATGCCTATTGATCTGTAAGATAAATAGAGTAATAAAACTACCACATTTAGGTGTAGAAGCCCTCAATGAAAAGTAAAAAGTACAAAAGCTCAATAAAAAAATACCTGACTAGAAACTACACCACTCTTTAAGAAAGTCGTCACAATTTTTTCAACATTTGCAGCCTCAGTCCTGTTTAGATATGATGTACCACTAGCACTTATCTCCTCTTGTCCCACTAAAAGAAACAATAGACAGTTCACGTTTAACTACATGACGACTGACAGCTGATGGTAATCATGTCATATTTGCATCTGAAGACTTTGAATATGGAATATTGTATTTAAAAGTTACAAAATTAGATATTTGTGTGCAGGTTTGTCTTCTCATTTGCTGCAGGAGCTGGCCTTGTTCCTGGTCTCTTCTTACCAGAAATTTTTCCAAACAGAATTAGGGCTAAAGCTATGGCATTTTGTATGTCAGTGCATTGGGTAATACTCTAATGCTTAATTTTACAAGGAAGACAATGAGATAAGTACAACATGACGACTGACATATTGGAACTCATTAATCAGTTGGCTGAGCTTCCTAAGCAGGATTGCTTGGTAATAATATTAGTATTTATTAAGAGAATTTTAGCTTTTGAGACCTAAAATAAGAGTTTACTTTCAAAATATAATACCCTGTGAAACATTGAATTGATACCACAAACTAAACTATTGGCAGAGCTTAGAGTTGAAAGAAAGTTGTAAATAAAATGGGAAAAAGTGAACAACTAAACAAAGACATGAAAATATTTGTAGCATATGAAAAAAGAATATTTGTAGCATATGAAAATTAATATATATGCAAAGCAAACAATCATGAAGGATGATTTTGTATTAAAGGAAAAGGGACTAATTCATTCACAGTTGTAACATCAGCATAACATGGAAAAAGTAAGAAATTATATAAGTAGAAAGAACAAATGAAGGGACAGATATTAGCTCTGAAATGAATACCTCTTCTTGACCACATTTACATAGCTTGCCCTACTGATTAAAGAGAAGCCAACACAAATGTGACTCTGCACCTCTATAACTAAGAGGCCTCAACCTGCTATAATCTTCTTGACCTAGAAAACAAAACCCAAACTCAATCAGACAAAAATAAAGGACCCTGAAAAACCTAAGTCCAAACCCAAACTCAACAAATGCTGAAAAATTACCTGCAGTGTCCCATAGTCCGAAGTTGATAATGCTCCCATCCACAACCACATTAGCACTAAAATTGTCAAACACTGTTGGAATATAGTCCTTAAAAAAATAAAAAAATAATATGAGAGAGAGAGAGAGTTCTCATTGCCCTAAAATGCTAATCAGAAGATTTCATAGAGTCAACAGAATTAGGGCTAAAGCTATGGCATAAATTTTTTTCCAATTTTTGATCCTGAGCTGCAAATGCTTCATAAAACTGAACAGTTAGTTTGTGGTGGCTAAATGGGTAATCTCCTCTGGCTTCTCTAACCCCAGCCCACCTGGACAAAGAAAACATGACATGACTAATTGTAAAAATATATTAAAAGAAGTAACTACAATAGACAGTTAACGTTTAACTAAATAACCAGGGGTTTAGCTATTACAATAAACAATAAGAATTAGCAATTAAGTGATAAACAGAGATGCATGGACCGAGATTTGAATTGATAGCATAAGTAATTTTTAGAATGACCTGTGAATTGAGATTACGTAACTGCTGAACAGCTTGAGGAGATCCATCCATGAAAACCAATGGACCAGATAGCCCTACTCTAATATCCACTCGGTTAAGTTCGATTTTAGTCAAATTTAATACTTGAAATCTGATGGTCAGCAACTGGAATATTTACAAAAAATATACAAAAGATTAGCAATTAATTTAAAATTCCCTTACAAAAGATCTTAAGCAACGGTATAAGGGTTGCTGCAAAATCAAAGAGTAACCGATGAAGAAGTAAAGAGAGAAAAGATGAGAGAGAAAATGATGGGCAAAAGGTTCCATGATATAGTACTGGTAAGTATAAGGGCTGTAGCGGTATCTCCTCCCAACCAAATGCAACGAACTGCCTTGAGAGCATCTGAGGTCCATCGGAGTGGAGTCCAAACAATTGGATGTCCAGAAATCGAGTTCGCACGCCACGTAGAAGTAGAACAGGGCTAGGGTTTGAGAAGTGGAGCTCTCTCCTCTCCACCTTCCACTTCAACCCTCTGTAATAAAATTATTTCTGAACGCATTTTGTGACAGTCAGTCGGTGGAGAATCGAAAGATCTGAAGCAAGGAGATGATTTAGGTGGAGAGGAAAATGATTTTGCGTGAAAAATGGGAGCAAGGAAATGTCAGATCGGGGAAAATTAGGGGAAAAGTAAGGAGGGAATGGAATTAAAATATAGGAAACGTTTTAAGCTCTGTGTTTTCACTTCCCTGTAATTTATTTTGGAAGTAATTTATTTTAAGCTCCGTGTGTTTGATATAGATAAGTTTTAAAAAAAATATTATTTATTTAAAATTAAAAATTGTCCTTATAAATAGATAATTATTTTTCATATATATATCTACAATATTTTGTTAAAAAACGTTATGAAAAAAATACCACAACGTTTTTTATAAAAACGTTGTTGTTTAAGTGTTGTCTATTTACTGTTTTGTACTAGTGTTATCTAATATTCCTTGCTCACTCCCCTTTAGCGAAGGACTGAATCGTCGTCCGGTCCAGTCGCTAAAAGGGGGTGAGCAAGGTATGTTAGATAAGGGGTGAGCTTAAGATACGGACCGTATATATATATATATATATATATATATATATATATATATATATATATATATATATCACTACAAGAAAAAGGTTTCTTAGGCTGATAACTAGTGTAAATCTGAAAAGGACTCACCCTAGTCGAGCGATTAACCGTACTATTATAAGCAAACTCAGCCATAGACAAAACTCTATCCTAACTAGACACTAAGGCATCTCACCAAATCACCTAAACTCCTATTAACTACCTTAATTTGACCATCAGTCTGTGAGTGATAGGCAGTGGAAAACTTAAGTGTGGTATTTAGTTTCTTCCATTGGGTTTTCCAAAAATAACTCATGAATTTAACATCCCTATCAAAACCTATAGACAAAGGCAAACTACGTAGCTTCACAACCTCACTAAAGAAAATTGATGAAATGTGTGAAGCATCATCAGTTTTTCTGCATGGAATAAAATGTGCCATTTTAGAAAAATGGTATACGATAACAAAAATAGAATCATGACCTCTAGGGGTTCACAGTATTCCCAAGACAAAATCCATGCTAATCCTCCCAAGGTGCATGAGGTATCGGCAAAGGTATATAAATCCCGTGTTTTGTTTCCTACCCTTCGCAGTTTGACACGTGCGACACTCGAAAACAATACGAGCTACATCCCTCTTAAGGCTAGGCCAAAAGAACCTATTCTCCACAATCGCAATGGTCTTATCGCGACTAAAATGATCTACGATCCCTCCCGCGTGTAGCTCCCAAACTAGATGGTCACCCATAGACGTGCTAGGGATACACAAACGGGTACTCTTAAAAAGATACCCATCATGGATACAAAAATCGCCTGACGGTGGTCCATTAGATACCACAAATGATGTAGGACAATTTATAAATTGTATTATATAATTGATGAATATATGAATAAGATTCCTTGCGGTCGCAGATAAACCTTATATATATATATATATATATATATATATATATATCACTATAAGAAAAAGGTTTATCGACGATCGCTTATCAGCGACCGCATACGGTAGCAGATATCTGGTAGTGGTCACATATAATATGGTTGTTATCTGCACACCAGCGACCACTTTTAGCAACCGACATGTCCGCAACCGCCCTATAGCGACTGACTCTGTCGCTAAACTAAGTCACCGTGAGTCAAATCACATTGGTGACGTGGCTCACATGTTCGCGACCGCGACCACTACTAGTGACCGCCGCTGTCGCTAACATCCCGGGGTCATCAACAGTCGCTGATAAAAAGTAAAGACCGATTGCGGTCACTAGCTTCTAATTTTTTTTAAAAAAATTGGTTGTTTGATAGATTTCAAAAAAAATTGTACCTATTTGTACCTGCTTTATATCCAAACACACAAAAGTATCTATATATAAACCAACATCCAAACAAATCCATCGAGATCCATCCATATATATAATTAAAAATCATCCACACACGTATAAACATAAACAAATACCATCTGACTAAAATTTATATATAAATTAAATGTCATAACGTACAATATAAATTAAACTTCGTACATTCAGTCGGTAAAAAAAAATATTACAAATATATAAGAAGAGAAGAGGACATGATACAACTGTCTTCACAGTATTAATCATAACTATAGATGAGACTATAAAAAAACTAATAAAAGCGAGGCAAGTCATGTAAAGAGTAAGTAAATTATCCGAGAAGAATAAAGTTTTAAATGAAGATAAATTAGGCAAATGTAACCTTATGGATCACAGTTTAATGAAACAAGTATAGTTTTAGCATACATATACAAATTGGTTGTTATACAATTGAGTTTAGCTAATGGATTTATTTACTTTTTGTCTGGTAAAACTGACTTGGTTTCTTCACCATACTTTCTTAAATGTCATGTCTAAAGTAAAAATTAAATATAAAGTATGTTAAACTGTGACGTCCCCAAAATAGGTCCACACAACCCATTATGAGTCGCCAAATACATGGTATAGAAAATAACTACAACTTCATTATTACAATTATTGTACAAAATACGACAACACATATGTTGTTAGTTTTAATACAAATATTTTCTTCTAGACAATATCATAACTCAAATAAAGTTCTCATTATAATTATTGATACACTATTTTACAAATAGTGAGGACTACTAAAACAACTGTCCTGAACCATCACTTCACACCCCGACTAGTTTCCGCTATATTCTTGCCTCCTGAGAAGAAAAATGGAACAAAAAGGAAAAGGATGAGCTCAACTAGTCCAGTAAAAATATTATGACTAAGATAATGAAAAACAAATTATAGTTAAGCCTTCAATAAATCAGATAAAATATAATGGACAACAAATTTAGATCAATATTCGCAGCGAAAATAACAATTCATTAGAAGAGTTAAGTAGATAATGACTTCTACATGAGGTTTATTAAAGACTTCTCCAAGATCACAAAGCCACTTTGTAGTTTATTAGAGAAGGATGTGCAGTTTAAGTTTGATGAAGAATGCTTGTCTGTATTTGAGCATTTAAAGAGAAAGTTAACTACAACACCAGTAATCATATCACCATTTTGGGACTTTCCATTTGAATTGATGTGTGACGTAAGTGACTTTGCTGTGGGAGCTATTTTGGGCCAGTGAAGGGACAAGATCTTTCATGTGATATACTATGCAAGCAAGACCCTTACTGATGCTCAGTTGAATTATACCACCACATAGAAGGAACTTTTAGCAGTTGTGTATGCTTTCGATAAGTTTCGTGCGTATTTTATTGGGACTAGGGTCATAGTGTACACAGACCATGCAGCAATTCGGTACTTGGTGGCAAAGAAAGATGCAAAGCCTCGTCTAATCAGGTGGATACTTTTGTTGCAAGAATTTGATTTAGAAATCAAGTACAGAAAAGGGATTGAGAATCAAGTGGCGGACCACTTATCTAGATTAGAAAATCCAGGAAGAGATGTAAATGACTAGGTTGTTATTAATGAGTCTTTCCCAGATGAGCAGTTATTCGTGGTGAAAGGGGAAGTGTTATGGTTCGAAGACTTTGCAAACTATTTAGTGAGCAAGATAATCCCTTTTGACTTGACGAGGCATCAAAAGAAGAAGTTTCTGCATGATGTGAAGTGGTTTATATGGGATGAACCGTACTTGTTCAAGCAATGTACCGATCAGATGATAAGGAGGTGTATTCCATATAGCAAAATAGAGGGTATTTTGCAGGATTGCTATGCGTCAGTATATGGAGGTCACTACGTTGGAGAAAGGACAACGGCTAGAGTGTTGCAAGCAGGATTCTACTGGCCAACAAATTTTAAAGATGCTTACAGTTTTGTCCAGAAATTTGACAGATATCAAAGAGTCGGGAATATATCGAAGAGAAATGAAATGCTCTTGAACACAATCATCGAGGTAGAAATTTTTGATGTGTGGAGAATAGACTTCATGGGCCCTTTCATTTCATCATGTGGGAACCTTTATATCTTATTGGCGGTTGATTATGTTTCTAAGTGGGTGGAAGTGGCAGATCTTCCAACGAATGATGCTAAAGTGGTCCTAAGATTTTTGCAAAGGAACATTTTCATAAGGTTTGGAACTCCGAGGGCCATTATTAGTGATGAGGGCAGCCATTTTTGTAATTGTCAGTTCACAGCTCTATTGGCTAATGGGGTGAGTCATCGTATTGCTACAGCTTACCATCCTCAGACTAATGGCCAAGCAGAGGTATCGAATCGTGAAGTGAAGAGAATTCTTGAAAAGATTGTGAATCCCACAAGGAAGGATTGGTTATTGAAGATTGACGACGCAGTATGGGCTTATAGGACCGCTTATAAGACACCTGTTGGGAATGTCACCATTCCAGCTTATATATGAAAAGGCTTGTCACCTTCCAATAGAGCTCGAGCACAAGGCATATTGGGCTATAAAAAAGCTAAATTTTGATTTGAAGGTTGCGGGAGAAAAATGAATACTCCAACTCAATGAGTTGGACGAATTTAGATTGTAAGACTACGAGAACTCCAAAATGTACAAGGAAAAGGTAAAGAGATGGCATGATCGTAAGATTATGGAAAGGGTATTTGAACCGGGGCAAACAGTTCTATTGTTTAATTCAAAACTTAAACTTTTTTCCGGGAAGCTCAAGTTAAGGTGGTTATGCCCATTTACCGTGAAGACGATTTATCCACATGGTGCGATCAAGATATTTGATAAGTTCCCCGACAAGCCTTTCAAGGTCAGTGGACAACAACTTAAGCATTATTATGGTGGTGAGGTTGACAGACAGAAGGTCACCTCAATTCTTTCTACTACATGATTGAATTAGAGATAGTCGAGCTAAATGACTATAAAATAACGCTTAATGGGATGCACCCCATTATTTCTCTTCCTTACCTCTTGTTTAATTCTTTATGAATCATGTTTATTTTCTCATTTTCATGTTTAATTCTTGACATCATATACTTTTTTATATAAGTTTTGTTGGAGCTGAATGTGCATATCATTTTGGTTAGGAGTAGCATATAGAGCATTCTTTTTGATATATTCATTCATGTATGTTACTTAGTTCATATTTTAATCTTGGGAATTGGTATATCTCATAATTATAAATGCCACATGTGCAACTGATTTGCAGAATGTCTGTAGCAACTTATTTCTACTTCAAGTGCAGCTCAGCTCTTGTCAGGGTACAGGGCAGCGCGTACCACGCATCTCAATAGTTCAAAAATGGTGCGCTCGCGCCGTATTTCTTTACAGTCTGGTCAACAGCACGCTCGCGCCCTTTACAAGTTTAATCTCAGCGCGCTCGCGCTGTGACAGATGCGCGTCCACGCCATTAACAGGTATAAAAATCGCGCGGCCGCGCCTGAGGTCGGTTGCAAAAAATTTTTAAAGACTTAAAATCATATCCCACCCTACTTCTTATTTCAGTTACCATTCTTCAACATGCGTCTCCCTATCTCTGTTCAAAAAGAGACGCCTATCTCTCCACATCTTCCAAACGTTTCCGTTTTAAATCTTAACTCCTCCCTCCACTACATATTGTACGCATTCTGTTGTACATTCAAACTCTTCTACAACATCCATTCAGTTACGGAGATAAAGCTAGGGTTTGAGAGAGTTTGTCAAAACAACAAGTTTGGGGATGGTAGTATACAGAGCGCATCTTCTCAATCAATTTCTTCTCTTCAGTTAGAGTTTTCTTCATCATTTGATATGGGGCCAAAAAGAGCATGTTCCCGTACTCCAGAATCATCTTCCTCAAGCAGCCAAAGTGAAGATATTGTTGACCTTACCAAGTTTGTCAGCCTTGATGCTCAGATGGAGTACTACAGAATAGTGGCCAAAACCTTTGTGAAGGAGCGTGGCTTCAAACTTGGTGCACAAGATGGGCACCTTAAGGAAATTATCAGAGAACGATGCTGGATTGGAGTTGTAACTACCCCAATGCCTGCACCTATGGGCATTGTACGTGAATTTTATTCAAACACGAAGGATACCATGAGTGGGTTGTCCTTTGTCAGACGTGTTCAAGTGGATTATAGCCCACATACGATGAGAGGCGTGTTCAACTTACCTGACCCATAAACGGGACTGTGAAAATTGGGTTGAGGCTGTACGGTTCAAAACTGATCTGGACAGGGTTATCACTGACTTGTGCATATCGGGTACACAGTGGAACTACAACCAGGGCACAAATCAGCCTACAACTTTTCCTGCCTCAACCTTTAATTGTTACGCCAAAGCCTATAATTTATTTATTTGTACAAAGCTAATGTCTTCAACACACCAACATGAAATCACAGTCGAACGTGCTATCATTTTGTGGGGAATTATCACAGGAAAATATATAGATGTTAGCCATCTCATACACCAAAACATGTTACGCTATATGAGGGGGAGCACCACAGGGAGCATACCACATGCCTCAGTTGTTGCTCACTTATGTGTATGAGCACGAGTCCATTGGGGTGAGGAACAGATGCAATATCCCAACCAAGATATCACTTATACTATAATTGCCAAGTTCGAGGATTGGGTAGGAGGTAAACCACACCCGAGGGGCAAAGGTTTCATTCTTCTAGCCGCATCAGTAGTTCCATCTCTGCAGCCCACGCGAACAACTGATGTAGGAACTTCAACCCATGCCACGACTGAAAATGATGATCGTCGTCTTCGAAGGTTGGAGAGGAAAGTAGATGCTATGTATGACAACTTCTCTGCATTTGCCAATGGATTAACGTGGTCTTTGGCCGAGGCTTTTGCGCAGCAAGGAACCATGCTTGAATGGCCTCAGTTCAGGACAACAGTACCATTTCCAGCGCCAGATTCACCACCCGAGGAGGGAGGTACATGCTGGGACAGAAAGATGATAGAGGCCAAGAGCGAGCTATCTATTACCTCAGCAAAAGATTCAGCAGCAGTGAACAAAAGTACACTCTGATTGAGAAAACTTGTTGTGCTTTAGGATGGGCTTCCATGAGGTTACATCATTACCTCCATGGTAACACAACCCATTTCATATCTCGCAGTGGATCTTCTCAAATACGTGTTCAGTAAGCCCATACTGAATTGTCAGCTGTCAAGATGGCAATTGATTCTGCAATAATTTGACATCGTCTGCGTGATGCAAAAGTTCATTAAAGGACAAGGAATTACAGATCAACTGGCCACCGCACCCGCAGGGGATTACAAACCCTTAGAAACATACTTCCCCGATGAAGGGGTCTTGGCAATTCAGTAACACCATCAGTATGATGCGTGCTATAAGTGGAAAATTTATTTTGATGGAGCTGTTAACACAGAAGGTTCTGGAGTTGGAGCAGTTCTAATATCTGGTACGGGGGAGCAGTATCCCGTCGCCGTCAAATTCAAGTTTGTCAGCACTAACAACACAGCCGAGTATGAAGGCTGTATCATGGGGCTAAAACTTTTCTCACTCAATGGGCATCAGACGGTTAACTGTCTTTGGGGATTCAGAGTTGGTAATCAAACAAACCACGAAAATCTATCAAACCAAGGAACTACATTTGTTGCCTTACCATCAGTAAGTTTTACAGATGGCTTCGGAGTTCGAAGAAGTAAACTTCCTTCACATTCCTCAGAGTTCTCGAATGCACTAGCAACTTTGGTCCTCCTTGGTCAACATACATGACAAGGAAAACATTCCAAGCATCCCATTTGCCCTACAAAAGGCTCTAGCCTATGGGAATTACGTTGGAAAAGTATCGGATGAGCTACTTCCCATCCAACACCCTTGGTATCATCATATCGAGGAGTATCTACGAGATGGATCTACACCCTGCTGAGGCGAGCCCAATTGAAAAAGGCAGATCCATCGATTGGCTATGAAATTCTACTTGAGCGGAGATGCACTCTACAAAAGAAATGCGGGATTAGGACTCCTTAGATGTCTAGACACAAACCAAGCTCAGAGGCTCGTGGATGAAATTCATGGTGGAGTATGTGACCCACACATGAGCGGACCCCTACTTGTTAAGAAAATCCTCAAAATAGAGCATTATTGGCTTACTCTCAAGGCTGACTGTGATGATCACGTCAAGAGGTGCTACCAATACCAAATTCATGGGAATGCTATCCACGCCCCACTAAGGGAACTCCACAATATGGGTTCGCCCTGACCCTTCTCAATGTGGGGAATGGACGTGATTGGGCCCATCGAGCCCAAAGCCAGTAATGGGCATCAATTTATCTTCATCATAATCGACTACTTCACCAAGTGGGTAGAAGCAGCCTCATTCCCTAGGGTTACCAAATAAGTCATCATTGCTTTCATCAGAAACAATGTCATTTGTCGATATGGACAATCAGAGGTAATTGTGTTAGACAATGCTAAGAATCTCAACAACAAAATGATGGATGAGTTATGCAGTAAATTCCACATCAAACATCTTAACTCTGTCATCTACTGTCCAAAGATGGATGGTGCTGTTGAAGTGGATAATAAAAACATCAAGAAGATCATGCAGAAGATGTTCGCAAATCATAAAGGATGGCCTGACCTCTTTCCTCTTGACCTTATTAGCCTATAGAACTTCAATGCATACTTCCACTGGGGCAACCCCCTATTCATTAGCCTATGGGATGGAAGCAGTGTTCCCCATAGAGGTGGAAATGAAATTCCTCAGAGTGTTGATGGACGCTCAGCTTGATGAAGACTAATGAGTACAAGACAAATATCACCAATTGTCTTTAATAGACGAAAGGCAAATCGCGACTATCTTCCATGGCCAATTATATCAACAAAGGATCGCCAGATCCTACAACAGAAAAGTCCGGCTACGACAATTTAAATAATATGACTTGGTTTTGAAGAAGATCATTGACAACCAAGATCAATCTAAGGGAAAATTCGCTCCAAATTGGGAAGGCCCGTTTGTTGTTAAGGATGTATTGAAAGAGGCGCACTCAGATTACAGGAAATGGATGGCGATGAATTTCCACAACTCATCAACTCGAACACCATGAAACAATACTATATTTGAGTTTACCATCAAGCAAACATCCTGGTTTTGGATCATCATAACACTAGTCATTCAGGTTTTCTAACCCTTTCTTACATACAAAATCTTCTTCATGTCCTTCTGACCCTTAGGGAAACATATTCTTCAAGCCAGCAGCCTGGTTTTACTTCATTTCAAACCTTTCATACAATTTCGGTAATCCAACTAGGGATTGAACCTTTCACACCTGCAGTTTGTCCTGAACATAGGATCAAACTTTTTCACACTTGCAGTTTGTCCTGAACTTAGGATCAAACTTTTTCACACCTACAGTTTATCCCAAACATGGGATCAAACTTTCTTTCCCCACAGTTTAGCCTGTATATGTGATTCAAACTTTTCTTCGGCTATAATTCATCCTGTGGGGATAACTACGCCGACCTGATCTCCTTGATACCCGGGAGTACGTAGGCAACCATATTCTATATGGCTCGGTCGCAATAAAAAAAACAAAAAACAAAAACATTCCTACCCCTCTCTTTACAAAAATAAAAACAACAAAAACAACAAAAACATTTCTGCCCTTTCTCTATAAAAATAAAAACAACAAAAACATTCATACATCTTTTTACATTTTGTGTTAAACCTCTTACACCAGGTTCAAACTATGTGTACCTGATCTCCTCTTCAATAGGAGTACGTAGGCAGCCATTTATGGTTCGGTGTAAACCCCTACCAAAACACAAAGACTGTTAGGTTTGTAATATTCATAAACGCATTCAAATTGCACAAAATAAGCGAAAACGTGGAAAATAAGAGTTTTAAAATTTTACAAACCATATACCCGGATCATCCTTTATGCACAATTATTAATTAAATAAAAAGATATGAAGAACAAGAATCATACCCTTGAAGATTCGAGCTTCCTCAGGTACAAGTTCACCTCCAATCCTTTTCGCGTTCAACTTGAATCCACCGGGTTTGGTTCCTTCCTTTGATCAACGTTAGCCACCCAAGTGTTTGGCCTCTAGAGGTGATCAACTAAGAAAGAATAAAGATTCAAGAAGATGGGTGTTTGACAAAATCCTAGTTTTCTATCTCTCATGGAAAAGGAGTGTACTCTCCAACAATTGGAATCACGTATGTTGATATCTGATATAAGACTCCTCTTATAAAGATATCAGTTAACCCTTCTAATCTAATTAGAAAATAGGATATTATTTAATTAATTAAATTCCTTTAATTAATTAATCTCCCTAATCTTATTAGGGATAATTAATTAAACTCGTTTAATTAATTTAACCTCTTAATCTTATTAGGAATATATGAGAATACTTTTATTAATTAATTCCCAAACTCCTTTAAGAATTAAATAATAATAATAGTAATAATAATAATAAGACTCCTCTTATTAATTTATATTTAATATTTCTAAAATATTAAATAATAAATATTAAGCTATTTAATTTATTCTATCACCATAGATTAAATTAAATATACTTAAATTATTATTACGATTATGCCATTAACTTCTTAAATATTTATTCTTCCTTTTATGGTGTGACCCTTTAGGTTCTCCATATTAAACCGGTTGTGAATAAATTAATTAGAACAATTTTAATCTTATTTAAATAAATAAATTAAATTATTAATTTATTTAAATAAATAATATTTATTCTACAATAGGGATAAGCCTCCCTAGCGATCAACGACTTTCTAGATAATATAGATTTCAACATTAATCATAAAAGAACCTTTGAGTAAATAGTTACCGTATAATTCAATCCTTCCACCATACAATGTCCCCAATTAAATATAAGACATTGAATTACTGTCAAGTCTTATTTTATTTAATTATATGTATTTCGATCCTTAAATGCACAACACCAAATAATGCAAATTAGAAACTCCTTTCTAATTTCATTCTACCATGGCCAATGACTACTGGGTTGTCATTTATCGAATCACATAGGACATTTCTCTTCTTTTACTAGAAGCGGTAGATTCTTTATTGATCATACATTATCTCCATGTATAACTTATTATACCCAAGCATACCCTTTGATATACCCTAAGGGTCTTAAGGAATAAGTCAAAGTATAACTCATCTTATACAAGATACTATGATGATCTCAAGTCTAAGGATCACTTGTACTACTATCACTACAGGAATTCCTATTGACATACAAGTAAAACTCCATTAGGTATTCCTTAGCGAGCCACGCTCAGTAAACTTATTCTCTAATAAGCACCTACATACTTGCCTTAGTGTCTCCACACAAATGATCATTAGATCAATCATCCTCATCCAATGAGCAAGCAACGTATGTACTAATCTATCTGGATTCACTAATCCCCAATTTAGTAATCCAACGATTGGGAACAATTTTAGTTTTAAGCTTTCTAAGAATTTAGATTTCATTAGAATGATCATCATCATTATTCTAAAAGCATTGCTTAAAACTATGAGTTTATCACATATTATAAAACAACATCATGTAGACAATTAAAAGCCTTTAATAAATTAATACTTTTATTAATAAATGAATAAGATTGTTACAAAGTATATGCTTTATCATCAAACATGATTGGCTTGTGTGCATACACTTTTAAAGACTTGTCATCTGGTACTGGGATCAAACTTCAATCCACCACATTTCATCAGCTTTAGACCAAAGGGATGGAATTACCTGACCTCTCCTGTGACGCCCCCAAAATAGGTATACACCACCCATCTTGAGTCGCCAGATACATGGTACAAAAATCAACTACAAACTTAATTATAAACTGTCGTGCAAAATACGACAAAACATAGCGGAGTTTTTACATGAATATTGTCTCATAGACATTATACAAACTCAAATTCAATCATCATTACACTTATTATCACACTAAGTAGCGAGGATTGCTAAAACAACCATCTCGGACCGTCACTCCATTCCCCAACTAGTCCCAACTATATTCTTATTTCCTGAAAAGTAAAAGAAAGCAAAAGGGTGAGCTCAACTAGCCCAGTAAGAAATATTATGACTAAGATAATACAGAATAAATTATCCTAAGCCTTCAATAATGTTAAACTGATAAAATATAATAAACATCAAGTTTAACTGGAGCAGAATAAGCAATCCATTAGAAGAGTCAATTAGAACATAATGTCTACTATCTCCTCTAGATTAAAAGTCCATCATTAATATTTCATTCCTGTAATACTCATCAATAGTTCTTTGTTATACCCAAGACAAAAAGAACTCTCATCACCTGTCTTCACCTGAACCACCACAGATTATAATTAAATCACAATTCATATTTATAATCTGGTAAATCAACAGTTTCTCCTTACCACAAAGGCTTAATAGAACGTTTACTCAATATCCTTACCCCAAAGGCTAAAGATATTCAAATGTAATAACAATGATCATACCAATCAGTTGTCTACCTTTGCACTATAGGCCAAAGATATTCAACTACAAAACCAATGGTAATGATCATACCAATCAATTGTCTGTCAGTGCACTACGGCCAAAGACATTCAACTGTTAACTAATGGTCATGATCCTGCCAATCACATCATCGAATTATCCATGCACTACGGGCCAAGGATATTCATTATTATCACCAGTGGTTATGATCATGTCATACACCTGTCCATCTATGCACGTAAGCCCAAGATATACAACTATAAAACCAATAATCAATAATTCTCCTTTGCACGTAAGCCAAAGATATACAACTGTAAAACCAATAATCAACAGTCCAGAGTTTAAAAATATCCAAATTGTCAACATGATAATGCTTTGTGGAGTAAAATTCATGAATAATATTCATGTACCAAAAAAATTTGGACAGAAAAGAAATATATTTTTTTGGTGAATAGTACCCCGTGAATCGAACCATGTGAATAGTACTTCAAGAATAGTACCTCGTGAATAGTACCCCGACATGAAAAGTGTCCCAAATAACCGAGTGAATAATACTAGAGTGAATAGTAACTCATAAATAGTACTCCGGCACGAAAAGTGCCCCGAATACTTGAGTGAATAATACTAGAGTGAATAGTAACTGGGTGAATAGTAACCCGTGATAATAACTCGTGAATAGTATTCTGACACAAAAAGTACCCCGAATACCTGAGCTAATAATACTAGAGTGAATAGTAATCCCGACACAAAAAGTTAGAAATTCCACAATAAAATTCGTACCAATATTCCGGCGTAATGATATTGAAAGAAATAATATCATTTACGAAGAAATAATACCCCTTACGACTGTTGAACGAAAATAATATTCCTATAAATATTGAACGAAGATGATATTCCTTACGAATATTGAACAAAAATAATATTCATACGAATACGAAAAATAACTTCTCTTCAGAATATGAAATAAATAATACCCCTTACCTCAGAAGAAGACTGAATACTAGAATAGTGAAGTAGCAGACTTCGCTTTTTCTTTCTCTTTATAGCTTCTCTCTCTATAGCTTCTATCTCTATAATTGCTCTTGTGAGACTTAGTGAATTGGTGAGAATGAAGGAAGAATAAGCTTCTATTTATAGAAAAATATAGTTTTGATAATTGCACGTTTTGGGGCTCGAAATATTACAGTATAATACCTTCATCTTTTATTTTATTTTTAATTTAGTCCTGCAAGTATTATCAAACTTGCACCACCTCCCCTAATAGTAAATCATGTGAATTAATAGTATAATCATGTGACTCAATAGTATAATCATGTGAAAAAACTAATTATAGTATATTAGCTTCATATATACCTTCATTTTTAATTTAGTCATGCAAGTATTATCAATCTTGCACTAACTCCCCTAATAGTACATGCATGTGAATCAATAGTACACACATGCGAATAAATAGTTATAAGCATATGAATTAATAGCAATTAATTGCTCATTTATCTGGTTAATTACCCGATTGATCAATATAACCTCCAGACATCAATTATTATCGAAATAAATATCGATTTCCACTAACACTAATAATCCCAAAACAATGGAACTATCAATTTCATCTTTAATCAACACGAACTTATAAATCATTAATATTATAACTCATAATATTTAACAACCAGGTCGTTCCCAGGAAAGACGGAGATTTCGATAAGGATTTCTCCCTATTGGCGCATAATTAGATTATCTAACCTCTCCTTGACTGAACTTCTAGACATTGTCAATACTGAAAATAATAATATGAATAACTTTGCTATCTCAATTATTGATTTAATAATATAACATATTATACAGATGATACTGTGACAATAATTAATCAATAATATGAGAGATATGATGCAGCAATTACTGAGTATAACTAAGTGACTTCTTACGTAAGCATCAATAATCAATACCGTGTGCTATTATGCAACCACGCGTATTACTATACTTTTACTACCGGGTAGTTCAACAGTTTTAACGGTAACACTTTCGCCGTTATTTTTATAAAATGATAATTATGTCATTTTCTAACTACGACAATACTTCTGTTGTAGGGTCCGCCAATGATTGTGCCGTCGTACGAATATTCCCTATTAAAACGAATATTCCTCGACCAATCGAATATTTTATAACAACTTGTTTACTTTGTAAAATTTTCAAATATCACCTTAACTTTAACCCTTTTATCAATTTAACTATTTACTAAATAGAATAATAATTATAAGAAAATTGAATACTTTCATTTTATAAAATTTGGGATCTCACAATCTCCCCTTCTTATGAAATTTTTCCCTTGAAATTTACATACCTGGTAGTTCGAAGAGATGAGAATACCTTGCTTTCTTTATGGATTGTACCTTCCTGGTTATTTTCTCTCTATAATGATTTTTTCATTTCTCATCTTCTGTATTTATGATATCATGCTAGAATATAGTTTAAAAATAAGGGTTAATTGACATGACACATATTATCCCTATACTCTAACCGACCAATTAAATAACAAATAAACTTAGGTAGGTCATACTGGCGAAGGAATTCCCCTTCTCTCCCCTCTTAGTTCTTGTCTCATATCTCAGCCAGGGATCATATCCCTAAGCTTTGATATCAACTGTGACGCCCCCAAAATAGATATACATCACCCATCTTGAGTCGCCAGATACATGGTACAGAAACCAACTACAAACTTAATTATACAACTGTCGTGCAAAATACGACAAAATATAGCTGAGTTTTTACATGAATATTGTCTCATAGACAATATACAAACTCAAATTCAACCATCATTACACTTATTATCACACTAAGTAGCGAGGACTGCTAAAACAACCATCTCGGACCGTCACTCCATTCCCCAACTAGTCCCAACTATATTCTTATTTCCTGAAAAGTAAAAGAAAGCAAAAGGGTGAGCTCAACTAGCCTAGTAAGAAATATTATGACTAAGATAATGCAAAATAAATTATCCTAAGCCTTCAATAGTGTTAAACTGATAAAATATAATAAACATAAAGTTTAACTGGAGTGGAATAAGCAATCCATTAGAAGAGTTAAGTAGAACACAATGTCTACTATCTCCTCTAGATTAAAAGTCCATCATTAATATTTTATTCCTGCAATACTTATCAATAGTTCTTTGTTATACCCAAGACAAAAAGAACTCTCATCACCTGTCTTCACCTGAACCACCACAGATTATAATTAAATAACAATTCATATTTATAATCAGGTAAATCAACAGTTTCTCCTTGCCACAAAGGCTTAATAGAACGTTTACTCAATATCCTTACCCTAAAGGCTAAAGATATTCAAATGTAATAACAATGATTATACCAATCAGTTGTCTACCTTTGTACACGGGCCAAAGATATTCAACTACAAAACCAATGGTCATGATCATACCAATCAATTGTCTGTCAGTGCACTACGGCCGAAGACATTCAACGGTTAACTAATGGTCATGATCCTGCCAATCACATCATTCGAATTATCCAAGCACTACGGGCCAAGGATATTCGTTATTATCACCAGTGGTTATGATCATATCATACACCTGTCCTTCTTTGCACATAAGCCCAACATATACAACTATAAAACCAAAAATCAACAATTCGTCTTTGCACGTAAGCCAAAGATATACAACTATAAAACCAATAATCAAAAGTCCATCTATGCATGTAAGCCAAAGATGACTTTCATCACAATATACGCATGAGGATGATGACAATGATATAAGAATTAATCAAACGAAATCAAGGATAAATATTAAAGACTTTAAATTTATCCAGAGTTTAAAAATATCCAAATTGTCAACATGATACTGCTTTGTGGAGTGAAATTCAAGAATAATATTCATGTACCAAAAATAATTTGGACAGAAAAGAAATATATTTTTTGAGTGAATAGTACCCCATGAATAGTACTCTGTGAATAGTACTTCAGGAATAGTACCTCGTGAATAGTACCCCAGCATGAAAAGTGTCCCAAATACCCGAGTGAATAATACTAGAGTGAATAGTAATCGGGTGAATAGTAATCCATGATAGTAACTCGTGAATAGTACTCTGGCACGAAAAGTGCCTCGAATACCCGAGTGAATAATACTAGTGAATAGTAACTGGGTGAATAGTAACCTGTTAATAGTAATTCGTAAATAGTACTCTGGCACAAAAAGTACCCTGAATACCCGAGCTAATATACTAGAGTGAATATTAACCCAGGACACAAAAAGGTAGAAATTCCATAATAAAATTCATACCAATATTATGGCATAATGATATTGAAAGAAATAATATCATTTACGAAGAAATAATACCCCTTACGACAGTTGAACGAAAATAATATTCCTATAAATATTGAATAAAGATGATATTCCTTACGAATATTGAACGAAAATAATATTCATACGAATACGAAAAATAATATCTCTTCAGAATATGAAATAAATAATACCCCTTACCTCAGAAGAAGACTGGATACTTGAATAGTGAAGTAGCAGACTTCGCTTCTTCTTTCTCTCTATAGCTTCTCTCTCTATAATTGCTCTTGTGAGACTTAGTGAATTGGTGAGAATGAAGGAAGAATGAGCTTCTATTTATAGGAAAATATAGTTTCGATAATTGCACGTTTTGGGGCTCGAAATATTACAGTATAATACATTCATCTTTTTTTTTTTCATTTTTAATTTGGTCCTGCAAGTATTATCAAATTTGCACCACCTCCCCTAATAGTAAATCATGTGAATTAATAGTATAATCATGTGACTCAATAGTATAATTATGTGAAAAAAACTAATTATAGTATAGTAGCTTCATCTATACCTTCATTTTTAATTTAGTCATGCAAGTATTATCAATCTTGCACCAACTCCCCTAATAGTACATGCATGTGAATCAATAGTACACACATGTGAATAAATAGTTATAAGCATGAGAATTAATAGTAATTAATTGCTCATTTATCTGGTTAATTACCCGATTGGTTATTATAACCTCCAGACATCAATTATTATCGAAATAAATGTCGATTTCCACTAACACTAGTAATCCCAACACAATAGAACTATCAATTTCATCTTTAATCAACACAAAATTATTCATCATTAATATTATAACTCACAATATTTAACAACCAGGTCGTTCCCAGAAAAGAGGGGGCTTTCCGATAAGGATTTCTCCTTATTGGCACGCAATTAGATTATCTAACCTCTCTTTGACAGAACTTCTAGACATTGTCAATATTGCAAATAATAATATAAATAACATTGTCGTCTCAATTATTGATTTAATAATATAACATATTATACAGATGATACTGTGATAATAATTGTAACAATAATTGAGTATAACTGAGTGACTTTTACGTAGGCATCAATAATCAATACCGTTTTCTACTATACAACCACGCATATTACTGTACTTTTACTACCGGGTAGTTCAACAGTTTTAACGGTAACACTTTTGCCATTATTTTTATAAAATGATAATTATGTCATTTTCTAACTACGACAATACTTCCGTTGTAGGGGGTCCACCAATGATTGTGCTGTCGTAGGAATATTCCCTGTTAAAACGAATAATCCCCGACCAATCGAATATTTTATAACAACTTGTTTACTTTGTAAAATTTTCAAATATCACCCTTAACTTTAACCCTTTTATCAATTTAACCATTTACTAAATAGAATAATAATTATAAGAAAATTAAATACTTTTATTTCATAAAATTCAGGATCTCACATCTCCTCACAAATAGGAGATCCGGTGACCATCTAAGCTACGGTTGTGCCTCAAAGAGCAACACCAATCCATAAGAGATGGAATTAGCTAGGCACCTCTTAAATAGGAGTACTAGAGACCATCTGTGGTATGGTTAATCTCAGAGAGGAAAAGTCACACTTTCTACACATCTACATACAGAAACCAGTCCCAAGACACTAAAGAGGGTAGGGATACACATGAATCAATGATCCATTCTGAAAGATCTTGCGATGTCTCAATGTCCACACATCAAGGATAAGTTTAGAATGCATCAAGATCACAAGTCCTAAAGAAACAGACAAATATCAAGCAAGTATTAAGGCACAACTGAAAGGGAAGTGAATCAAAATATATTTCCCTGCAATATATAATGTTGTTTGATATATACATATGTGTTGTACATGACAAAATGGCTAAGCTAGTTTGTGCAGGAAAATACAAGTCTATCTACGGATCTGTATGTATGCGGACTATCAGATCTAACATCAGCATCCCTCTCCGAAGAAGGAGGTAACGCTGCAAGCTCCTACCTAATGGTATCTACACGAGTTAGAAGATCCGAGGCAAACTGCATGGTGGCATGATGATCATAAATGTATGCACTCATATCGGCAAGGATGCCAGTCGTAAGGGATCTCACTGAAGTACTATCTTCTTTATATATATATATATATATTTATATTTCTGTCAGGCCTGGAGTTTACTTCGTGGCCTTTTACTATTTTATTTATATTCCGTCCCGCCTGGAGTTTACTTCGTGGCGGTCAATTGTTTTTACTGCTTTATTTACATTTAGTCCCGCCTGGAGTTTACGTCGTGGAGGTTGATCACATTTATTACTTTATTCACATTTCTGATCCCCCATGGAGGTACTTTGTGGTGGTTGATCATGTCTATATATATATTTACCGCTTTTATATATTTATATTTCCGATCCCCCATGGAGGTGCTTCAGTTGTGGTTGATCATGCTTGTATATATATATTTATAGCTTATATATATATAACTGCTTATTGCTTTCATATAAACTGCGACATCATGTGAGCTTAGGAATCATGTGATCGCAAATTCAATTTACTGAATCTAGATTCGGTTTTCCGTGATGGACATTTTCAGTTGTAAGCAGCTTGTAAATTATTCACGGTGTTTGAATTTCCTTAGATGGCTTTCATGCCTATGAGGAGTTCGACACTGCTATATATTATTTTCTCGAAGATGCTTCGCATCTCGAAAATAAAAGCAATCATGCCTAACATTTAATAATAAAATAGAAGTATCAAAGGCCTCAATTACTATTAAGCACAGGGTTTGAAAAACCTCTTTTATAAAACATCATTGCTATATCTTGTTTAAAACTGAATTTTTATACAAATTCAGACCCTTTGTATATAGGTGCTAACGACATAGCACTACTTCCAAATAACAGCACATTGACCTATACACACACACACACATATTTATATAACAATTTCTTGAAAAGTGGTAGTCACCGTGGTAACACGGATGTCGGAGGGTGCCAAACACCTTCCCTCCGCATAATCAAACTCCTGAACTCAAATAAATCTCGGTTTCACAGACCCATTTAGCAGTGTCAAATCACTGGGTTAATGTGAAAACCTTTTCTCGGTTGCATTGATGCAACCAGTTAAAAACACCAACTGGTGACTCTTATAGTCAAATCGCCGACATATACATGTCGGACCTTTTTCACTTGTTTTTTCAAACAAATCTCACCTAACATGAGAATACCAAAGAACAGGAATAGAAAAAGGGACAAATAAAAATCCCGACATCGACAGTTATTCATGTTATTATTTGTAATATTGACGATGTCTAAAAAGTTCTGTTGAGGAGAGGTTTGGTCACCTAATTGCGCTTCAATAGGGAGAAAAGCCCCCCTTTTCCTGGGAATAATCTGGTTGTTAAATATTGTTAGTTATAATATTAATGATGAATAAGTTCGTGTTGATTAAAGATGAAAGTGATATTTCCATTGTGTTGATTACTAGTATTAATGGAAATCGACATTTATTTTGATAATAATTTATTTCTGGAGGTTAAATTGACCAACCGGATAATTAATTGCTATTAATTCAAATGCTTATAACTATTTGTTCACATGTATGTACTATTGATTCACATGCATGTACTATTAGGGGAAATGGTGCAATATTAATAATACTTGCATGACTAAATTAAAAATAGAGGTATAGATGAAGGTACTATACTGTAACTATTTTTTTCACATGTATAGAACTATTTATTCACATGAATGTACTATTGATTCACATTCATGTACTATTAGGGGAGGTGGTGCAAGTTTGGTAATACTTGCAGGACTAAATTTAAAATGAAGGAAAAGATGAAGGTATATTTTCTTATAAATAGAAGCTCATTCTTCTTTCATTCTCACCAATTCACTAAGACTCACAAGAGCAATTATAGAGAGAGAAGCTATATGAGAAAGAAGAAGAGTATTCTGCTACTTCACTATTCCAGTATCCAATCTTCTTCTAAGGTAAGGAATATTATTTTTTCAGTATTCGTAAGAAATAATAGTTTCTTCCATACTTTGTAGTATGTGAGTAATATTATTTCGTTTCGTATTCCTAATTCTACACTCATTCTATTAAAGTATTGCTTCTATACTCTGTGAAATTAGTAGAATATCGTTGATATTTGCGCTTCATCCAGTATCTTTTCATAGAAATATTATTCTGAGCATTCTTGATAATTATTGATCTTTTTATGCCAGAGTACTATTCACGGGGTACTATTCATGGGATACTATTCACAAAGTACTATTCATAGGTACTATTCACAAAGTACTATTTACGAGGTACTATTCACTCGGGTACTGTGACGCCCCCAAAATAAGTATACATCACCCATTTTGAGTCGCCAAATACATGGTACAGAAACAACTACAACATCATTAATACAATTGTCGTGCAAAATAAGACTACACAAATACTGTGAGTTTAAATACAAATATTGTCTTCTAGACAATATCCACACTCAAATAAGTCCTCATTACAATTTTTGATGCACTATTTTACAAAAATAGTGAGGACTGCTAAAACACTGTCTAGGACCATCACTCTATACCCCGACTGGTTCCTGCTATATTCTCACTTCCTGAGAAGAAAATGGAACAAAAAGGAAAAGGGTGAGCTCAACTAGCTTCAGTAAAGAATATTATGACTAAGATAATATACAACAAATTATCCTTAGTCTTCAACAGGGAAAAATCTGATAGAATATAATAGACAACAAGTTTTAGATCAACAACTGCAGCGAAAACAACAATTCATTAGAAGAGTTAAGTAGAGAATGAAATCTACTATCCTCTATGAATTTAAAAGTCCATCATCAATATTTTATCCCTGTAACATCAATCAATATACATCTTGCATCAAATATTCATCTTTGCACTACAGGCCAAAGATATTCATCAGGTAATCATTCATCTTTGGACTACAGGCTAAAGATATTCATCAAGTATCACCATTAAGGACTGAGGATGATGAAAAACATTTTAGAGAAAACGAATCCAGTGAGACAGAAGGACAAATATTAGGGATTCGTATTTCGGTTTATCCAAATTTAATAATACTCCATAATAACCAATTGTGAAGTAGGATTCAATAATAAAGATCAAAACATGGATACAATCAAAGATAATAACCATAATAGACATCTGGGACGAAAAAGAGAAAATTTTATTTTTTGGTGAATAGTGTCGTATTCGTGAATAGTACTGTATGTAGACACTCGAAATTTTCTGCATGCCTGTACTATAACATTACAGGAGGGCAGATTCGTCTTTTGGAGATAACCTTGGAAGACAGCTTACATCCATTCCGGATACTACCGGAAGTGCAGTTCCAACCTGGAACACAAACCGGGAACATCAGTTCCAACCCAAAACACAAATCAGGAATTTCATCTCAAACCCGGAACACACACCGGGAATGTCATTTCCAATCTTGGAGATAACCCCGAGATATGCAGATCAAAAGACCAGCAACAACATCGGAGAGGACAGTTCTGTCTTGGCGATAACACCACAATGCTCTGTTTCAGTCCTAGAGACAACACTGGGAGTAGCAACCCCATCCTTAGTGATAGCCCCAAGAGATGCCATTGCAGTTCTTGCGATAACCTTAGAAATGCCTACTTCAAACATAAGCAATCAGCTTCAACCACAGACATCCTATCAAGGCACACACACCTCAGACCCGGAGATAATAACGAGCAGACAGGAACATCCATAGATGACAGTGAGACATATAAACAAGCAACAGTCCAATCTCAGATGTAACCATGAGCAACGTCTGTTTTCTGCTTAAACTGGTGATAACCCCGGTGAGGAGTCACAACGTCATCTTACCATCTCAACAAGATGATATCGCGACATACCAACAAGTAGTCCAATCTCAGCTGTAACCTTGAGCAACATCTACTTTCAACTCAAATCGACGATTAACCCCAGCGAGGAGTCAAACGTCATCTTATTCCTTCGATAATGGCACGTCGTCTTAACACTTCATACATACATATATACAACAATGTCCCACAAGAGCCGAGGAGTAACAATCCCGAGTGACTATTACGCGTGATAGTACTTTGGATAGAATTTGAAGCTTGAAGACAATGGGCATAGACCCCTCTTCCTGACTTCGTATAACCTCTAATCCATGTCATTGCGTAACTCTCGACTACAAGCGGTATGAAGAAGGTCAGATATACCTCGTTCGGATGCTAGGATTGAAGTTCTACAAGTTCGAGCAGACATTACAGTGCATGAGTGCACGTACTACGAGACGACAGGACCCGCGAGGCTCAGATGCATCATGACCAGCCACAGGTACAACTGCGACTTCCGCAGGTATACCTGCGGCCATCCGTCTATATATACAAGCCTTGGGGTCAGCCATTTGAGAAGAGGAGGGAGGGAAAAAAGAGAGGAAGCCCTGTCCATTTTACTCTGCATACACATCTTTTAAGTGTTTTCTCACTTCTAAACACTAGTTAGCTCACATATAGCTATCTTTAAATCGGCGGGAGCTGAGTGTTTATCCATTTAAAGTCATAGAAGTCTACTTTGGCAGCCCACTGTAAGCCTTCTTATATTCTATAAAGTCTTCTTCTCATATTAGCACACACTGTTGGACACGTTGAAAGTCGTGTGAGTGTGTTTGCCCGGACTTCAGTCCGTGGTTTTCATTTCTATTTGTATATATATATATATATATATATACACTTATATATATATGTATATATTTCATATATGGACTAACATTATCGAGTTATGCCTCGATTAAGCCTAGACTTCGGTCTGGAACGTTTAATTGCTTATATATATATATATATATATATATATATATATATATATATATATATATATATATATATATATATATATATATATATATATATATATATATATATATATAAACTGTGGTCAGACTCTGTCTGATGAGCCTAGATTTTATATCCGGTACGTTTAATTACTTATATATATATAATTGTTGTCAGACATATCTGATGAGCCTAGATTTTATATCCGGTGCGTTTAATCGCTTATATATATACATATATATAATTGATGTCGGACATATCCGATGAGCCTGGATTCACATCCAATGCGTTTACTGCTTATATATATATATACATTTCTGTCAGGCCTGGAGTTTACTTCGTGGCCTTTTACAACTTTATTTACATTTCGTCCTGCCTGGAGTTTACTTTGTGGCAGTTGATCGCTTTTACAGCTTTATTTATATTTCGTCCCACCTGGAGTTTACTTCATGGTGGTTGATCATGTCCACACACACACACACACACACACACACATATATATATATATATATATATATATATATTTACCGCTTTTATATATTTATATTTTTGATCCCCCATGGAGTTGCATCGTGGTGGTTTATCATGTCTGTATATATATTTACAACTTTTATATATATATATATATCTGCTTACTGCTTTCCATACAAATTGCCGTATCATGTGAGCTTAGGAATCATGTGATCACAGGTTCAGTTTACTGAATCTAGATTCGGTTCCTATGATTGACAGTTTTCAGCTGTAAGCAGCATGTACATTATTTTACAGTGTCTGAATTTCCTTGGACGGCTGTCATGCCTATGAGGAGTTCGGCACTGCTGTATATTATTTTCTTGAGAATGCTTCGCATCTCAAAAATAAAAGCAAACAAGCCGAAAATTTAATAATAAAATGGAAGTATAAAAAGGTCTCAATTCCTATTGAGCACAGGGTTTGAAAACCTCTTTTACAAAATGTCATTGCTATATCTGGGTTAAAATTGAATTTTTCTATAAAATTCAAACCTTGTGTATATAGGTGCACTACTTTTAAATAACTGCACATTGATCCACACACACACACAAACACAAACACACACATTCATATAACAATTTCTTTGAAAAGTAGGCGGTCACCGTGGTAACACGGATGTCGGGGATGCCTAACACCTTTCCTCCGTATAATCAAGCCCCCGGACCCAAAATGAATCTCGGTTTCACAGACCCTGTCTAGCAGTGTAAAAAGACTAGGGTCAATGTGCAAACCTTTTCAGGTTGCGTTAGTGAAACCAGTTAAATACACCAACTGGGAACTCTTAAAGTCAAATCGTCGACATTATACATGTCAGACCTTTTTCACTTGTTTTTTCAAACAAATCTCACATTAACATGAGAACACCAAAGAACAAGTAACGAAAAGGGACACTCAAAAATCTCGACATCGACAGGTGGCGACTCTGCTGGGGATTCCAGTAAGAGGGCTTAAGCCGCTATTTCAAGCTTTTCAAAATTGTTATATGCTTGTGTGTGAATGTTGCATTTACATTTATGATGAATGTGTACGAATGCATCTTAATTACTTCACTGCTAAATATCTATCTATGATATTAGTGCTTCGCACATATCACCATTTTGCATAAACGGTGAGACACGTTGTATGTGAATGTATGTTGTGTGGTTCCTCCATCAGGAGGCTATCCTGTCGGTGTTTGATTACTGGACTCGTGGGAAGAATAATTCCCCGGGGCTCAGGAAAGGCACCACCCAGATTCGCTCCAGTTGAACGACCGGATTAACTTCTCGTCAAGTAGATTGCGATGATCTGGGAACCTTCATACCAAAAAGCCGCGAGAGTAACCCTAAGATAGGTCAGCATCTGATAAACCAAACGCGGAGGAAAGTCTCTTCATACTTTCCATTTTTAATTACTTGTAAAAGCATTTACTTGTAATTCTATTCCATTTTCATTCATATGTAATGGAAAATACGAAGAATATCTGTGCATGCATGACATGTTATCAATTAACAACCGGTTTTGTAGGATAAAATTCCTAAATGGACATGTTATGATAACATTTACATTACCCTAAGACTAAACTACGTAAGTCTTTTGTAGGGAAGCAATTGGGCCTGTTACCCGCTCAAAGTCCAAAAAGGCCGCAATCCTATAGCCAATCATGTCTTCTTCTGACCAAACTAACATTGTCTCCCGAGAAGAATTTAACGAATTAAGTAAACTAAATCACAGACTTGGTTGTTCTACTAAAAGAATTACACCAGTCTACTCAGGGCACGAAGATACCTACATATATAGAATCCTCTACACAAGGAGGAGTTCAAGGTCTGGGAAAAACAATTCCAGAACATCAGTTAGATACAACCAACAAAGACCCTGAAAACACCAATCTCAAAGGAGATCCAGACATCGGTGATATTAGGAAAAAGGTCCTCCAAATGGAGGAAACCATCTGCGTTCTCAAAGGGATTGGAACCCATGACAGTGTTTCATATACAGACCTTTGCATATTCCCTGGTGTTCAATATCCAAATAAATTCAAGACCCCTGATTTTGAGAAATATGATGGATTAGGGGATCCTTATACACATTTAAAGGTGTTCATCAGAGAACTTGGGTCTTAAGCAGAAAATGAAAAGCTCTGAATGCAGCTGTTTCAGAAAAGTCTAACTGGAGAAACCCGTTCATGGTATACCAGATTAGACAACTCTAAGATCCATAGTTGGGAAGAGTTGACTCACGCCTTCCGTACTTAATACAGTTTTCAATCTCAGATGGCTCCTGACCGATACCAAATTACCAAGGTCAAGAAATAGTCTAATGAGTCATTTAGAGAGTATGCTCAAAGGTGGAGGCGCCTTGCTGCTCAAGTTATTCCTTCCATGACAGAATCAAAAATGGTCATGACTTTCATAGATGTATAGGAAGCTCCTTTCTATGATAGAGTTCTAGCTGGTATTGGCAAACCATTTTCTGAAATGATCAAATATGGCAAGATAGCTGAGATGGGATTGAAGTCCAGTAAAATTCAAGACCTAGCCGCTCTTAAAGATATTACTGAGCACATCCAGTTCGGATCTTATGGAAACAACCCCCGGAGGGTCCTTACAAAGAAAGAGGAGGATGTTTCCTTGACACTACAAGGACAAAAAGGCAATCAAAGCATGCCTATGCAGAGGAGAAACAACTCCCATTTTCCAGCACAATCTTCAAACCCTCGATTGCCTAAAAGTGGAGAAGTAAAGCTACCTCGAACGTTCACACCCTTAGGGGACTCGCTCGAGAATATTCTTGCTCTTCTGACTGCTCAGAAGAAAATTACACATCTTCTTCCACCAGCCAACCCCAATGGGAGGGGTTTTAATGCTACTCGGAAGTGTGCTTATCATGCCGGGGCACCTGGATCTGATACTCAAGATTGTTAGGCCTTGAAGCATAAAGGTCTAATAGACAATGGTGAGATCGTGGTCACCAAACCAGATCAACCTCATGTGTAGGACAACCCTCTTCCTCAACACAAAGAAGAAGATGTCAACATGATCAGTTGGAGCATTGTACAAGGTTCTAATTCTAACGACGAATCATCCCAACCCATCACAGACGGTGTTTATAAATGGGATTATGCAAAGTTCCAGTTTACTATGGAACGAAAGATGAAAGCTCTTTCCAAACAAATTGAACAATTGGCAGAACTGGTAACCCACCAGCATCAAGTCATACACCAATTAATCAGGCAGGAGCATGCTTATCTCCTTCCTTTTGTTATGAATGCCTCCTCACCACCTTCAGAAAGCGAAGCTATGGAGGATAAGGTTATGAAGCGAGCAAATGCTAAAGCCCATCGGGATTTTCCAATCAGAGGGAATTCACCTATTTGGGCCAATCTATGGAGGAGATATTTCAAATGTTGATCAACGAATGAAGAATTACCTTCCTTTTCCCTCCCATCAATCCCCGCTTAGGGTGGTTCACTCCTGATGAAATGTGTCAATATCATTCACATTCTCGCAGGTCAAAGCACATAAGAATGCTGGATACTCCGCCACCTCATTCAGAATCTTATTGATAGCGGTGTCCTGCAAATAGCAGATGATAACACTGTGCAGCTCAAGGGTGGGAATGCATGTCCTACAAAATGGAAGGGATCAGTAGCAGTTATATTCGAAGTGGATGATGAGACTGTCAAAGTATTTCCTATACAACTAATTCAACTCAAAGGAGCTGACAATCCTTTGAAAGTTGTTGCACTAGAGCCAATTCCTTTAACTTTCAGACCACAACATCCTGTTGTCATCTTACACAAAGTTCCATGGAATTATGGAGAAGCTGAAGGATCCAAGTCTCATACTACTGCTACAGTGTTGAAAGAAAATCCACTATACCTTCCTCAATGGGTTGTCAAACCTACTTACAAAGCAAAGGGGAAGTTTCCCGTGGAGAAGATTGAAAAATTCCCCCATACTATGGGCCACAATGAAGCAAAAATGGTTTTAATCTTGCGAGAAGCTCCATAACAGATTTCGATACTGGATTTGGTTTTTTCTTCCGAGGATCATCGGAAGATCATACTGAAGGTTTTAGAAGAAGCCTATTTGCCAAAATCAGTGGATGGGGAAAAATTTCAACGTTTGGTTGATCACATTTTCAACAACAATGTGATATCCTTCACTGATGATGACATACCTCCCAAAGGGACCGATCATTGTAAGCCATTACATATTACAGTTTTGTCTTCTGGGTATATGCTAGCTGGAGTTTTGATAGATGGAGGTTCATCTCTAAATATCTGTCCTTATGCCACCTTGGTGAAGATGAATGTCAATCTTAGGCGGATCCAAAGTAGCCATACGGTTATCAGAGCTTTTGATGGATCCCGACGAAATGCCGTAGGAAAGATTGAAGTGCCCATTGAGATTGGTCCAAATACATTCAATGTATCCTTCCACGTCCTCAAGATAGACTCAGGATACAACCTGGTATTGGAGAGACCATGGATACATATGGCTGGATCTGTTCCCTCCACCTTACATAAACAACTCAAATACATTATCAACAATAGTCTAGTCACCGTTAACGCTGAGCCGGATTGTCCTGAACAAGGAACTCTACCAATTATCAGCTTCAATTCATAAGTTGAACCGACTAGTTTCCATACTCTGGAAGTGAGTAATATGCAATACCATTCTATTGGAGCGCCACTTCCCGTACCCAAGATTTCTGCCGAAGTTATGTCGGCCACTCAAGAAATGATGTTATTGGGTCATCAACCTAGACAAGGGTTTGGAAAGGATAAGCAGGGTATTGAACACCCTATCCAAATATCCAGTCAAATTGGAACAGCCGAAACTAGGCTATTCTATCAGTTCCAATTACAGGAATCCTCATAAGCACAAGCAGGTTCCTTAAGCTTCTACCGCATGGTGATTCTCTATACCTTTACCTCATTAGTTGATGAAATCTCCAGTAAAGGTTCCAAGCCCATTTTGTGGCTATGCTATTTCCGAAACTAGTGCCAATCAAAGCTAAAGAGGATGCTGATTCCCGATCCCGAAGCGGAAAGAAACGAACGGAAACATAAACATGACATTGCCTTGATGATGGCAGGCATTTGCGTCATTGTTCATGATGAACATACAAACAGATACACCCCAAACGATGATTGCCTAGATGTCATGGTTATCACTTGGGAGAAGGAGGACAATGACGATCCTTCCATCACTGCAGTCCATCAGGACTTTTCCCTCGATAATTAGAGCATCACTCCATTCATTGGTCGACGAGGGTAAAATGGGCAGAAAATCCCTCTGCCCTGTAGATAACTTTAATTGCTTGCTTTCCTTTACATCACTAGCAATTATTTTATCAAGTACATGCTAACACTTTTGTATGATCAAACAGTTGCATATATTAAGTGAATGCATCTTTTGTTTCAGGACTCAGAAATTTAGATGTGCCTGTCCTTGCTGATGACATGTCTTCTCTCCACAAGGGCTGTAACTTTGATGCAAAGTTGGACTCAGACTTGATGTACATCCAAGAGGACATTGAGACACCTCAAGAGATTAAGGAATGGGTCACAGACAAACCCTAAACCCAATCTTGATCAAACCACTCCTTTCAATCTCAGAACCTTAGACAACCCTAAGCTAATCCAGATTAGTTCAGACCTTACCACAAATCAACAGAATGACATGGTTGCACTATTAACCCAATTCCAGGACGTGTTTGCATGGTCTCATGAAGACATGATGGGTTTATCCACGAACATTGTTCTTTATTGCCTTCCCATTAAAGAAGGATTCAAGCCAGTTAGGCAAAAGCTCAGGCGATTGAAACCTGAATGGAGTTTAAAGGTCAAAGAGGAAATTGTAAACAATTTCAGGCTGGCATCATCATAGGTGTCTACATATCCGAGTGGATATCCAACATTGTTCCTATGCCTAAACCAGGGGAAAGGTGCAAGTTTGAGTGGATTATCGGGATTTGAACAAAGCTTGTCTTAAAGATAGCTTTTCCATGCCCTTTATCCACATTCTTATTGACAATACTGCTCAATACGACATGTACTCCTTTGCTGATTACTTTGCGGGGTACCATCAAATTATGGTCGCTGAGGAAGATCGTGAGAAAACTGCTTTCATCACGCCTTGGGGAACCTTTTACTATAGACGATTGTCATTCGGCCTCATCAACGTCGAGGCAACCTATCAGCGAGCTATAATGGTTCTTTTCCATGATTTAATGCACAAAGGGATAAAGATCTACATGGATGACATCATTGTCAAATCCCGGAAGGAGGATGACCATTTAGACCATCTCACAAAACTTTTCAGCAGGTTGCGTAAGTACAACTTGAAGTTGTAATCCCGCCAAGTGCGCCTTTGGTGTTAAGTCAGGCAAGTTGCTAGGTTTCCTAGTCAGCCAAAAAGGGATTGAACTGGATCCTACCAAAATCCTAGGCCATCAAGGAAATGCCCATTCCTCAGACAGAGAAGGAAATATGAGGATTTTTGGGAAGAATCAACTTCATTAGCAGATTCATTTCTCAACTCACAGCAACCTATGATCCTATCTTCAAGCTGTTAAGGAAGAGCTCCTCCATGAAATGAAATGATGAGTGTTAGAAAGCCTTCCTCACAATCAAAGAGCAACTGATTAACGCTCCTATATTGGTACCACCTAGGGATGATGTTCCCCTGTTCATGTGCCTGTCCATAAATGACAATGTTATGGGCTGCATGCTGGGGTAAAAAGACAATAGAGGCCAAGAACGAGCTATCTATTACCTCAGCAAAAAATTCAGCATCAGTGAACATAAGTACACTCTGATTGAGAAGACTTGTTGTGCTTTAGCATGGGCTTCCATGAGGTTACAACATTACCTCCATGGTCACATAACCCATCTCATATCCCGAATGGATCCTCTCAAGTATGTGTTCAGTAAGCCCATACTGAATTATCGACTGTCCAGATGGCAGTTGATCCTACAGCAATTTGACATCGTCTATGTGTTGAAAAAGCATTTCAAAGGTCAAGGAATTGCGGATCAACTGGCCGCCACACCTGCAGGGGATTACAAACCCTTAGAAAAGTACTTCTCCGATGAGGGGGGTAATGATAATTCAACAACAACATCAGTACAATACATGCCATGCGTGGAGAATGTATTTTGATGGAGCTATTAACACAGAAGGCTCTGGAGCTGGAGCAGTTTTAATATCCGGTATGGGGGAGCAGTATCCCGTCGCCGTCAAATTGCAGTTTATCAGCACCAACAACACATCTGAGTATGAAGGCTGTATCATGGGGCTAAAACTTGCCCGTTCAATGGGCATCATGCGGTTAATTGTCTTTGGGGATTCTGAATTGGTAATTAAGCAATCCACAGGAATCTATCAAACCAAAGAATTACATTTGCTACCTTACCATCGGCAAATTCTAAAGATGGCTTTGGAGTTCAAAGAAATCTCTTTTCTATACATTCCTTATAATAGGAATGATTTTGCAGATACATTAACAACGTTGGCCTCCTTGGTTTACATACCGGACAAGGAAAACATGCCAAACATCACGTTTGCTCTGTAAAAAGCCCCAGTTTATGGGAATTTTATTGGAGAAGTATCGGATGAGTTACCTCCCATCCACAACCCTTAGTATTAGCACATCAAGGAGTATCTACGAGATGGATCTACACCCACTGAGGCGAGCCTAACTGCGAAGAGGCAGATTCATCGACTTGCTATGAAATTTTATCTACGTGGAGATGCATTCTACAAAAGAGATGCTGGATTAGGTCTCCTCAGATGTCTGGATAAAGACCAAGCTCAAAGACTCATGGATGAGATCCACGGTGGAGTATGTGGCCCTCACATGAGTGGACCCCTACTTGCCAAGAAAATTCTCAGAACAAGATATTATTGGCTTACACTCAAAGCTGACTGTGATGATAGGCATTATGCTCCAACTCCACTTGAAGATGACAAGCCTTACCATAAATAAGCTGATACAGAGATATTCAGATAGGCGTTTTGTAAGTTGTACGGTAAGCCCATAAGGCATCATCAACCTTCTTCGACCAGTCCTTTCGATTGGGGTTAATAATCTTCTCCAAGATACGTTTTACCTCTCTATTAGAAATCTCTGTTTGGCCACTAATCTGTGGATGATAAGCAGTGGCTATCTTATGGGTCACCCCATACTTAGCTAGAAGGGCTTCGAAATATTTGTTACAAAAATGAGACCCTTCATCACTGATTATAGCCCTAGGCGTGCTAAAACGAGTAAAAATGTTTTTCTTAAGGAAATTAAGCACTACCTTCGCATCATTAGTCGGCAAGGCACTGCTTCAACCCATTTGGAGACATAATCCACCGCCACAAGAATATAAAGATTGTTGTAGGAGGACGAGAATGGACCCATGGAGTCAATACCCCAGACATCAAATAATTCAACTTCGAGGATATTCTGCAAGGGCAATTCATGCCTTCTTGAGATGGTTCCCACCATTTGGCATCTATTGCAGTGCGATACATATATGTGCGCATCTTTGAATAGGGCGGGCCAGTAAAATCCAGACTAAAGAACTTTAGTTGCATTTCTTTGACCCCCAAAATGACCTCCATAATTTGAGGAATGGCAGTGATGGAGCACATCTTCAATTTACTCCTCTGGCAAACATTTTCCGCAGAATTTGATCAGAACACTGCTTGAACAAGAGGGGCTCATCCCACAAATATTGTTTGTTGTCTTTTCGGAATTTCTTCCTCTGTTAGTAGCTCAGGTTGGGAGGAAGCACTTGGTAAGCAAAAAAATTAGCAAAGTCTGCATACCGCGGGGCTTTGCTTTGGACGATAAAAAGTTGTTCATCCGGGAAGAAATCATTGATGGCTTTTTCAATATCTCCCGAATGCGGGGGGTTTTCCAACCTCGATAATTGATCCGCTACCTAATTTTCTGTCCCCTTTTTGTCTCGGATCTCCAGATTGAACTCTTAAGAGAAACAGGACCCACCTTATCAATCTCGGCTTTGCATCTTTCTTTTCAATCAGGTATTTGATTGTCGAGTGATCAGTGTAGACGATCACCTTCGTTCCGATGAGCTAGGAACGGAACTTATCAAATGCATAGACCACTGCCAGCAGTTCCTTCCCAGTGGCAGTATAATTTAGTTGATCATTAGTTAAAGTTTTGATGGCATAGTATATTGTGTGGAATACCTTATCACTTCTTTGGCCTAGCACCACCCCAATAGCAAAATCACTTGCGTTGCTCATTAGCTCAAAAGGGAAGGTCCAGTCAGGGCTACCACAATAGGAGCTGAAATAAGTTTTTCCTTTAATAGATCAAAAGCACTCAGGCAGACTTCATTAAATTAAAAAGGCATTTCCTTTTCCAATAGTGTACACAGCGGTTTGGTTATCCATGAGAAGTCTTGGATAAACCTCCTGTAGAACCCAGCATGCTCAAGGAAGCTCCTTACCCCTTTTACTGATGTTGGCGGTGTAAGGTTATTAATAATATCAATTTTTGCCTTGTCAACCTCAATGCAGCCAATAGAAACCCCGTGGCCCAGAATAATGCCCACCTCAACCATGAAGTGGCACTTCTCCCAATTCAATAAAAGGTTAGTTTCAACATATCTGTGGAGAACGACAGTCAAATTTCTTAGGTAGTTATCAAATGAGCTCCCGATTACCGAAAAGTCATCCATGAAGATCTCCAGGGTCTTTTCAACCATATTAGAGAAAATTAACATCATGCAACGCTGAAATGTTGCAGGAGCATTACACAGCCCGGAAGACATTTTTCGAAAGGCAAACGTCCCATACGAGCTTGTGAATATAGTTTTCTCCTGACCTTCGGGAGCAATTGAAATCTAATTATATCCAGAGTAACCACCCAACAGATAGTAAAATTCATGCCTAGCAAGTCTATCAAGCATCTGATCAATAAATGGAAGAGGAAAGTGATCTTGATAGGTGGATTTGTTCACTTTCCTATAATCCATACACACCATCCATCCAGTCACCATTCTAGTTGGAATCAGCTCGTTGTTTTCATTGGGCAATACAATCATGCAACCATTCTTTGGCATGTACTGGATAAGACTGACCCAAGGACTATTAGAGATGGGGTAAATAATGCCTGCATCCAGTAATTTAATAATCTCCTTCCGAACCACCTCTTTCATGATGGGGTTCAACCGCCTCTGATGTTCAATGAACGGCTTAGACCCTTCTTCCAATAAGATTTTGTGCATGCATAGTGTTGGACTAATCCCTTTAATATCATAAATTGACCACCCCAGGGCCGTTTTATATTGCTTGAGCACTAGCAGCAACTTTTCTTCCTGGAACTCGGTTAAAGAAGCAAAAATTATCATAGGTAAAGTAGATGAGTCCCCTAAGTAAGCATACCTCAAGTGATTGGGCAAAGGCTTTAATTCTAGGACAGAAGGTTCTATGATTGATGGTTGAGCCTTAGAAGTTGATGTCTCATCATCATTTAAAGACTCAAATTATCTTTGGAACTGTTTGGATCTTTGGGGTGCATCTAGCCACTTGGAAATATTCGATATGTGTGGGATCTTCCATAGTACTGGCCCATGTCAATGTGGCTTCTAAAGGGTCTGTAATGCAGGTTTTTGAGAACACTTCCCTAACTGTATTAGCAATCACATTAATCTGGAAGCAGTCCTCAGGAGTATTCAGATATTTCATCGATCTGAAGACATTGAAAGTTATTTCTTGATCCATTACCCTCATTGTCAACTCCCATTTCTGTACATCAATTAGGGTCCTCGCAGTAGCCAAGAATGGCCTGCCCAATATTATAGGGACCTCCTTGTCTTCCTCAAAATCTAAGATAATAAATTCTGCTGGGAAGATGAACTTGTCAACCTTGACAAACACATCCTCTACTATCCCCTTCGGGTACGTAAGAGATCTATCAACCAATTGTAAAGTGACACTTGTAGGTTTGGTTTCATTTAACCCCAGCTTCTTATATATAGACATAGGCATCAAGCTAATGCTAGCCCCTCAATCACACAAAGCCTTGCCAATGAATTGGTCCCCGATAGTGCAAGGAATTATGAAGCTTCTTGGATCTTTTAGCTTTGGCGGAAGCTTGTTTTGTAGAATGGCACTGCACTCCTCTGTCAGAGCCACTGTTTCATAATCCGATAATTTTCTCTTCTTTGACAATATGTCCTTCACGAATTTAACATAGCTAGGCATTTTCTCCCGCGCCTCTACAAATGGGATGTTTATGTGAAGCTTCTTAAACACCTCTAAGAATTTAGAGAACTGCTTATCAAGCTTTTGCTTCTACAGGCGCTGAGGGAATGGCAACTGCGGGAGAGCAGGACTAGCTGTGTTAACTATAGGGGTTGGTGATGGTGTTGGTTCACGTTGAGCATTTTCCTCAACCCCGGACTTCTCCTCATTCTGTTCCACAACAGGCTCCTCTATAGTCAGTTCTTCTTGCACCACATAGTTTTCTCTACCATTCACATTTAAGGTCCTCCCACTCCGGAGTGTCACTGCTTTGCATTATTCTTTGCCCTACCGTTTCGGGTTAACATTAGTGTCATTAGACAATGTACCTTGTGGACAACTGTTTAAAGCAGAGGCCAACTGCACCATTTGGACTTACAAGGTTCTAGATGGAGGCCTCCTGATTATTACTCCTCGTTTCATTTTGGACAATATAACGAGACAAGAGATATTCTAAACTAGGTTTCCTCTCCTGTTAAGGTAGTGGATGGTGGAACTGATTCTGCGAGCTCTGTAGTTGTTGACTGCAATGATTTTGAGATTGGAAACCCGGAGGGTTTAAGAAGTTAGGTCTGGTGGTTGAAGGTTGTGCTTGAGTTGGTACTATTTGGTTCCTCTATCTCTTCATGTTGTCAATGATGGGTGAAAGTTTTGTAGTGGTGAGATATCCTAGAGAATTGCACCCTTTGTCTAATCTCAACTTTTTTGTGTTTCTTTAGGATTTTGTAATTTAAATAGAGTAACTTTATAACGAATATATATAAATGTATATTGAATACTAGTAGTACTAGCTCGCACTTTTGGAAATCTTGGCTTCTTATAAATCCCTTCAACTTTTATAAAATTTCTATTTCATCTTTATAACTCTCAATTTATTTATTTTATTATTCAACTTCCAAATTTAGTATTTTATTATTTAAATCTAATAATATAATATAAAGTACACATTTGTGTCTTGGAGTAATGGGTAACTGGTTCACATATTTGATATTGACATTCCATTGGTCCATTAGCTACTGATTGTAGGAATTAGCAAATACTTATGGTAGGTGCTTTGAGAATTGAGACCTTACTTCAAGAAAATTGAGGTCATTATTTTCAAATGTGTTGCAATCAACCAATTGGGTCTGATTATTGGTGTTTTTGTCAGTAGCGTGCTGCCTTGTGCATTGGGCCACGATTTTCTAATTGATATGCATTGGGCCGCTAATATACTTTCCATTTTTTTCAATCTGGGTCAAAATCAAACCCAAGGACCTTAACTCCGCTCCCTCTCCACTGTAACCTACACGTTGCTGCTCTGGACCTCCGGTAACCACCCTTAAATTTTAACCCCTTCAAATTTTGTTCTGGTTCTGCCACTGTTTGTATTCAGATGTTGTAAATAGGTCTCAGTTATTGGACGCGCGATAATGAGTTAACCCAACCAAGAGAGAGCAGCCGATAAGTCGATAATACTAGTGGTAGCAGTCATCGAAGTGGTGACAACAAACGTGGAGGGAATCAACATGTCAAAAATGGTAACCACTTCGGTGGTAATCATGGCCAAGATAATAGAAGGGGAAATTTCAAGAAGAGGAGATTCAATAATGATGGAAAGGCGTCAGCACCAACACCTATTGTTAAGGAAGGAGAACGACCGTTGGTCGTATGTTACAAATGCGGAGGAGAGTGACACATCAGTCCAAACTGTACACAGCAGTCCAAAATATGTTATAATTGTGGAAGAGAATGTCACTTAGCCCGATTTTGTCATGCAGTGAAGTCAAGTCCAGCTGGGATGGTGACGCCAAAGGATGTCCAAGACAAGTCAAAGTCGATAGTTTAAGTGAGAGCGTTTGTCGAAGAACCCAAACCAAGTTATCATTGGTAATATAATCATAAACGGTTGCGAAGTCTATACCTTATTCGATATCGGTTCTACCCACTCTTTTATTTTACTTAATTGTGCTCAACGTTTAAATTTGACTTCGGAGAAATTAGACTTTGACTTATCGGTTAAAACTTTTTATGAGAAACCTTCATTACATCCACTATTTATAAGTCTTGTTTGATTCAAATCGACACTTTCACGTTACTTGTCGATCTTATCTCTTTAAAAATACTTGCCTTTGATGTGATTTTAGGAATCGATTAGTTAACTACTCATCATGCAAAAATTAATTATTTTTGTAAGGTTGTTAGTTTTCATATTCCTAACCAAACTAGTATAAGAATTCAAGCAACCAAACTACTAAAGTCAATCACTGTCATATTAAACCATAAAGCTATTCGTTTATTGAAAAATGGATGTCAAGCTTTCTTAGCCCATGTCATGGATTTAAACAAAAATACGTCAGTTTTGAATGATATTTCTATCATTAATAAATTTCCTGACGTATTCCCTAAAGAACTTCCTAGCCTACCCCCAGAGCGTGAAATAGAATTTTGTATCGACCTTAAACCCGGTACAAAATCCTCAAATACTTCTTCATCCGAAACAAACGTATCATGCGTCGAAGACGTTGGCTCGAACTGTTGAAGATTACGACCATACCATTCAATACCATCATGGAAGAGCGAACATGGTAGTTGACAAGTTGAGTAGAAGATCGTATGCGATTACGAGTATGACGTTGTTAACACAAAGACCCATTTCGTACAACTTACAAATGATGGAGAAAAAGTTAAAGACTCCAAGAACCCACGTGATGATGACAAATATACGATTAAAACCGACTTTAATCGATAAAGTTAAAGCCGATCAAGCTACAGACTCAGAGCTGATGAATGTGAAGAAAAAGGTTCAAGAGGGCGTTATTCTAGAAGTAAGAATCGACGAAGAGAGAAAATCTCAACCTTAAATTTTATTGGTCTTTTTGAAATCCTCGATCGAGTAGGAACTGTGTCTTATAGACTCGCGTTACCGCTAAGTATGTCGCTTGTTCATAACGTCTTTCACATATCGATGTTACATAAATATGTGGACGACCCGAACCACATTACTGAATTAGAACCGGACAAGATAGCAGAAGATTTAACGTATGAAGAGGTACCTGTTAAAATCTTAGACAAGAAGGATCATAATCTATGCTCAAAGGTTATACTTCAAGAGTTAGAATCTGACGAGGTATCTTCATCTGTTCGACATACCAGGTACGTACATAAATTTCGAGGGAAAAATTTCATAAGGAGGAGAGATTGTGGGATCTCAAATTTTATGAAATGAAAGTATTCAATTTTCTTATAATTATTTTGTTATTTAGTAAATGGTTAAATTGATAAAGGTTAAAGTTAAGGGTGATATTTGAATTTTTTTGCAAAGTAAGCAAGTTGATATAAAATATTCATTGTGTCGGGGAATATTCGATTTAACAAAGAATATTCGTACGACGACACAATTATTGGTGGATCCCACAACGGAAGTATTGTCGTAATTAGAAAATGATAGAAATATCTTTTTATAAAAATAGCGTCGAAAATTTTACCGTTAAACTGTTGAACTACCCAGTGGTAAAAGTACAGTAATACACGTGGTTGCATAGTAGCACACATCATTGATTATTGATGCTTACGTGAGAAGTCACTTAGTTATACTTAATTATTGCTACAGTAATTGCTGCATAGTATCTCATGTTATTTGATTCAATTATTGTCACAGTATTAATATTTTATATTATTAAATCAATAATTGAGATGACAAAATTATTCATATAATTATTTGCAATATTGACGATGTCTAAAAAGTTCTGTCGAGGAGAGGTTTGGTCACCTAATTGCGCCCCAATAAGGAGAAATCCTTATTGGAAATCCCTCTCTTTCCTGGGAATGATCTGATTGTTAAATATTGTGAGTTATAATATTAATGATGAATAATTGTTAATAGATTAAAAATGTGTTTATTAAAGATAAATAATTTATGGTAAATATTTATTCAATTTTTGATATAAATATAGGGATTTGTTATGAGGCGTTTGTTGTAAGTTTGACTTAGTATTCCATGGGATGACTTACTAATTTAATAGACCGTCGACGGTGGTTTTAATAGATAACCAATTTGGACCATTGATGGTGGTTTTAATAGTTAATCAATGTGGACCATTGACGGTGGTTGTAATAGTAAATCAATCTGGACCATTGATGGTGGTTTTAATAGTAAATCAATCTGGATCGTTGATGGTGGTTTTAAAATTAAATCAATCTGAACCGTATCTGGTGGTTTTAAAAGTTAACCAATCTGGACTGTCGGTGGTGGTTTTAAAAGTAAATCAATCTGGACCGTTTGTGGTGGTTTTAAAAGTAAATCAATCTGGACCGTCAGTGGTGGTTTTAAAATTAAATCAATCTGGACCGTCGGTTGTGGTTTTAATAGTAATCAATATGAACTGTCCATTCTAATAGTAAATCAATCTGGACCATTCATGAATCAGTTACTATTTAGTCCATTCTCCTATAAATAGAAGCTTAATTCTACTTTCATTCTCACTAATTCACGGAGATTCACAAGAGACACTATAGAGAACAAGAAGAAGAGTATTCTACTACTTCACTATTGCAGTATCCAGTCTTCTACTAAGGTAAGGAATATTATTTGTTGTATTCGTAAGGGATATTATTTCTTTCGTATTCATAAGGAATACTATTTTTCGTATTCATTCTTTAATATGTCGGAATAACATGTCTATGCTGATTACGTACAGTATGACAGGTGAAAATCCATTTGCAGTTGCGTATGTTATTTCTTTTCATATTCTTAAATCTAAACTTACTATGGTAAGTATTGCTTCTATAATCCTTGAAATTAGTGGAATATTCTTAAGTTTTGCGCTTCATCCAGTATCGTTTCATTGGAATATTGATCTGAACTTTTTTTTTTATTAAATATCAATATTTTCACCCGAGGTACTATTCACGGGTCACTATTCACCTAGTTACTATTCACTAAAATATTAATCACTCGGGTATTCGAGACACTTTTTATGTTGGGGTACTATTCACAAGTTACTATTCATAGGTTACTATTCACCCAATTACTATTCACTCAAATATTATTCACTCGGGTATTCGGGGCACTTTTCATGCCAGGATACTATTCACGGGGTACTATTCCTGAAGTACTATTCACAGAGTACTATTCACGGGGTACTATTTACCGAAAAATTTATTTCTTTTCTGTCCAAATTATTTTTGATACATGGATATTATTCTTGAATTTTACTCCACAAAGCAGTATCATGTTGACAATTTGGACATTATTAAATTCTGGATAAATTAAATTATAAATCTTTAAAAATTTATCATTTTCTTTCTTTTAATTGAATTCTTATATTATTGTCATCATCCTCATGCTTATATTGTGATGAAAGTCATCTTTGGCTTACGTGCATAGATGGACTATTGATTGGTATGATTATGACCAGGAATAATTCGGTATGATCATGACCATTGATGATTACACGAATATTCTTGGCCCGTAGTGCAGGAATAATTTGGGGACATGATACTAATGAATATCCTTGGCCTTAGTTCAGGGATGATTCGATGATGTGATTTATTTATTTAGTTGAGTCCCAGCAATAAAGTTAATGATAAACTTTTTAAATCATAGAAGATAGTAGATATCATGCTCTACTTGACTCTTCTAATGGATAGCTTGTTCCGCTGCAAGTAAACTTGTTGTCTATTATATTCTATCAGTTTAACATTGTTGAAGGCTAATGATAACTTATTCTGCATTATCTTAGTCATAATATTTCTTATTGGGCTAGTTGAGCTCACCCTTTTACTTTCATTGTTCTCTTCAGGAAATGAGAACGTAGACGGAACTAGTTGGGGAACGGAGTGATGGTCCGAGATGGTGTTATAGTAGTCCTCACTATTCTATAAAATAGTGTGACAATAAATGTAATGAGGACTCCATTTGAGTTCAGATATTGTCTAGAAGACAATATTTGTGTAAAAACTCTCAGCTCAAATTGTATAATTAAGTTTGTATTTGTATTCAGTACCATGTATTTGGCGACCCAAGTTGGGTGATGTATACCTATTTTGGGGGCGTCACACTTTATTTTTAAATGATGTGATGTAATTATATTATTTTTCTGCACTTGATGTATGTTAAAGGTTAGATAACCTGGGAGACGTATTGGCTTAATGATGCAACCCTTTTAATGAGAGGATTTATGGTTTAAATTTTATTTCATTTGGGTAGTTAGATGTGAATGCATAAAAAGTGAACACCAAGTCTTGTAGGAATGAAGTACCAAGATTTGGGGGTGTCACAGTTTTGCTTCAGCTTGATGAACTCCACCTCCTTCATGTGATGAATACTTTCGGGAAAGTACTTGTCGTTGAACAGTTCCTGGAACTTCTCCCAAGACATCTTTAGTGCACCAAGTTGAGTACGTTTTACAGATTTCCACTAGTAATTTGCCTCTCCTCTCAACATGAAGGTGGAAAAGGAAACCTTTTGCTCCTCGGAGCATCCCAAGACATCAAATATTTTGATGATTTGCTTTATCCACGTCTCTGCTTTAAGTGGTTCTGGCATTCCCAAAAACTCTGGTGGTCCCAGCTCCTTGAACTGCTTAACACTGACCATCCTTGAGTTGCCAGTGTTTCCACCTACATTTTGAATAGGAGTCTCTCTCGCCTGATGTTGCATGAATTGTATAAAGCCTCTGAACATCCCATCGTTCATCATTTGGTTGGTGCTGTTGTTTACATGAGGATTGTTGCCTTCTTGATGCACATTGTCAATGGTCTCATGTGCTCCATTGCTTATCTCAACATTTTCAGATGCCATTTTCAAACACTACCACAAAATAAGGGTTAATTGACATGCCACATATAATCCCTATACCCTGACCGACCAATTAAATAACAAATAACTTAGGTAGGGCATACTAGCGAAGGATTAACCCGTCTCTCCCCTCCTAGGTCTAGACTCACATCTTAGCTAGGGATCCTATCCCTAAGCTTTGATACCAACTGTGACGCCCCCAAAATAGGTATACAACACCCATTCTGAGTCGCTAAATACATGGTACAGAATTTAAATACAAACTTCTTATATACAATAAAAACTTTTAGATAATATCCAAGCTCAAATGGAGTTCTTATTACAATTATTATCACACTATTTTATAGAATAGTGAGGACTACTATAGCCACCATCTCGGACCATCACTCCGTTCCCCGACTAGTCCCGACTACTTTCTCATTTCCTGAAGAGAACAATGAAAGCAGAAGGGTGAGCTCAACTAGCCCAGTAAGAAATATTATGACTAAGATAATGCAGAATAAATTATCGTTAGCCTTCAACAGTGTTAAACTGATAATAAACAACAAATTTAACTACAGCGGAACAAGCAATCCATTAGAAGAGTTAAGTAGAGCATGATATCTATTATCTTCTATGATTTAAAAAGTTTATCATCAACTTTATAGCTGAGACTCAGCTCAATAAATAATCCACATCATTGAGTTATCCATGCACTACGGGCCAAGAATATTCATTAGTATCACGTCCACGAATTATCCATGCACTACGTGCCAAGGATATCCGTGTAATCACCAATGGTCATGATCATGCCAACAACTGTTCATCAATGTACTACGGGCCAATGAGGACTTTTACCACATCATAAGCATGAGGATGATGACAATGATAAAAGAATTCAATTAAAAGAAAGCAAAGGATAAATTTTTAAAGATTTATAATTTAATTTATCCTCAATTCAATAATGTCCAAATCGTCAACATAATATTGCCATGTGGAGTAAAATTCAAGAATAATATTGTATCAAAAATGATTTGGACAAAAAAGAATCAATTTTTCGTCGTAAATAGTACCACGTGTGAATAGTAGCCGAGTGAATAGTATCCTGTGAATAGTACTTCGTGAATAGTACTTTGAGAATAGTACTCTATGAATAGTACTTTGTGAATAGTATCTTGTGAATAGTACTTTGTGAATAGTACCCCATAAATAGTACTCTGACATGAAAAGCTTAAAATATAACAAGAATGTTTAGAAAAATATCCTTGTGAAATGATACTAGATGAAGCGCAAATTTCAAGGGTATTTTACTAATTTTATGGAGTATAGAAGCAATATTTTAACAAAATGAGTGTAGAATTAGGAATACAAAACGAAATATTATTACTTATATACTACAGACTATGAAAGAAAATATTATTTCATACGAATACAGAACAAAAATAATATCCCTTACCTTAGTAGAAGGCTGAATACTGCAATAGTGAAGTAGCAGAAAACTCTTCTTCTTTCTCTCTATAGTTTCTCTCTCTATAATTACTCTTGTGAGTCTTAGTGAATTGGTGAGAATGAAAGAATAAATGAGTTTCTATTTATAGGAAAACATAGTTTTGATAATTGCACGTTTAGGGGCTCAAATTATTACAGTATAATACCTTCATCTTTATCTCCATTTTTAATTTAGTCCCTCGAGTATTATCAATTTTGCACAACCTCCCCTAATAGTACATGCATGTGAACCAATAGTTCCATGCATGTGAACCAACGGTAATTTACATGTTAACCAATAACAATTAATTGCTCATTTATCTGATTAATTGTCCGTTTGACCAATAATAACAAAACCAGCCAATCACATAATTACTTCATTTGAGGGTAATTAGGTCACAGAAGAATTAAAGAAAACTAAATGAACAACATCTTTAATTAACATGAAATTATTCATCATTAATATTATAACTCACAATAATAACAACCAAATCATTCTTAGGAAAGAGGGGGCTTTCCGATAAGGATTTCACCCTATTGGCGCGCAATTAGGTGACCAAACCCCTTTCCCCGACAGAACTTTCTAGACATCGTCAATAATGAAAATAATATGAATAAATTTTTCGTCTCAATTATTGATTTAATAATATAAAATATTGTGCAGATGATACTATGACAATAATTGAATCAATAATATGAGAGATACTATGCAGCAATTACTATGGCAATAATTGAAATAAAATGAGTGACTTCTCACGTAAGCATCAATAATCAAAGATACTGTATAATATGTGTGCTACTATGCAACCACGCATATTAATATACTTTTACCACCGGGTATTTCAACAGTTTAACAGTAAAACTTTCGCTGTTATTTTTATAAAAAGATATTTCTATCATTTTCTAACTCCGGCAATACTTTCGTTGTGGGGTCCACCAATGATTGTGCCGTCGTATGAATATTCCCTATTAAAATGAATATTTCCCGACCAGTCGAATATTTTATAACAACTTGTTTACTTTGCAAAATTTATAAATATTACCCACAACTATAACATTATATCAAATCCACACCACAATATTCAAAAATATATTTTGGAAAAAATAAATCTTTATTCATAAAAGTTGGGGTCTTACACCTTTCCCTTTCAATTCCATGTAAATTATGTTTCAATGTAAATTATGATTCCATGTAAATATAAAAGAAAGATGTAAATATACATTTCATTCCTTATCAAAACTTGTCATGTTATCTTGTCATTAAAACAACTGACATTTGTTTTACAGGTAAACATTAAAAAAACTCTTAAAACAAACACATTGTATAGCATCCAGACTATTAGTGTTTATCAAGACTAAACTACATAATCTTTTTGTAGGGAAACAATTGGTCTTGTTACCCGTTCAAAGTCTAAAAATGCACTAAGCCCACCTTCAGACATGACTGCAAGTGTCTGAACTGAATCTACTCCTTTTTCTTAAGAGGAGTTCGAGAGACTAAAAAACTAGATAGCAGAATTAGCTGGATTTTTGAAAGAACAAAACAAAAGGACTCAGGGTCAACAAATACCCACTCAAACAAAAATCTCTGCACATGGAGGAGGCATGGTACTGACAAGAAAGAAAAGGAAATACAGATACCTGAACCTCAAATCCATGAAAAACCCAACAAAACTCCTGAAATCACCAATCTTAAAGAAGACAGAGAAACTAGTGATATTCAAAAAAAAGTTCAGTAAATGGAAGAAACCATCTGGTCAATCAAAGGGAATGGAACATATGGAAGCGTGACTTATTCAGACCTTTACATCTTTCATGGGGTTCATTATCCAGACAAGTTTAAAACTCCTAATTTTGAAAAATATGACGGATTGGGAGATCTTTACACTCATTTAAAAGTGTTCATTGGGGAACTTGGATCCTATGCCGAGGATGAAAAATTGAGAATATAGTTATTTCAGAAGAGTTTGACTGGAGAGGCTAGAGCATGGTATGCCAGATTAAACAATTCTAAAATCCATAGCTGGGAAGAACTAGCCCATGCTTTTCTAAACCAATACAATTTTCAATCACAAATGGCTCCAAAAAAATATCAAATTACTAAAGTTAAAAAGTAGAGTACTGAGTCATTCAGAAAATATGCTCAAAGATGGAGACGCCTGGCTGCTCAAGTAATCCCATCAATGACAGAAACTGAGATGGTAATGACCTTCATTGACATACAAGAAGCTCAGTTCTATGAGAGGGTCCTGACAGGCATAGGAAAACCATTCTCAGAAATGATTAAACACGGAGAGATGGGGTTGAAATCTGGAACGATTAAAGACCTTACAGCTTTAGAAGTCGTGGTCGAGCACATTCAAGCTGGAAATTTTGGGAATAACCTTCGGAGAGTTCATAAAAAGAAAGAAGAGGATCTATCATTGGTATTGCAAGGACAAACTCAGAAAGGCAATCAAAACTTGCCCATCTAAAGAAAAAATTATTCCCCTTTTCAAGCACCTACACAATCCTTGAATCCTCCATTGTAAAAAGTTAGAGAAGTCAAATGTCAAAGAGTATTCACACTCTTATGGGACTCATTGGAAAATATAATGAAGCTTCTGACAACTCAAAAGAAAATTTTCCAGCTCCTCCCTCTAGCCAATCCAAGTGGAAGGAATTTTGATACAAACAAGAAATGTGCTTATCATTCTGGAGCTCCGAGTCATGATACCCAAGATTGCTGGTCTCTTAGAAATAAAATCCAGGATCTGATAGATAATGGGGAAATTATGGTGACTACACAAGAGCAACCACATGTGCAAGATAATCCTCTGCCTCAACACAAGGAAGAGAATATCAATATGATCAGCAGAGGGAGTGAATAAAGTTCTAATTACCTCAAATATATAGGTGATTTTTCCCAAACTAGCAAAGATAATTTTGATAAATGGGATTATTCAAAATTTTGGTTTATGATAGAGCGAGAAATGAAGTCTATCAAAGAACAATTTGATCAACTGGTAGAACTAGTGATACATCAGAACCAAGTAACTCGATAGATAATCAATTAGGGGCATAAAAGTCTCCTCTCCCTTATCACAAGGAATCAACAAGTCCAAGAGAATGAAACTTGGGAAGAAAAAATTACAATGAAAGTAAGATCCCAGGCTCGTCGAGAGTATGCGGATAAAAGAAAATTCACTCCTTTAGGTCAACCGATGGAAGAAATCTTGTATATGTTGATCAATGGAAGGAAGATCACATAATTGTTACCCCCAATCAATCCACGTTCCAAGAGATTTGATGCTACCGGGGTTTGTCAATACCACTCCAATACTCGGGGTCATAGCATTGAAAGATGTTGGGCACTTCGTCATCTAATTCAGAATATAATTGACAACAGTGACCTATAAATGGAAAATAATGGTACTATCTTACCTGAAGAAGAGAAGATATTCCCTCCAGGAACACAGAGATGGAGGAAAGTTATAGCAATCATATCCTCTGAAGGAGACTTGTCTACTACACCTATTACAATCCAAGGAATGAAGGTCAAAGGAGTAAAGAACCCTTTGAAGGTGGCTACACCAAAATCATTGGTGTTGCCATTCAAACCACAGTATCCCATTATCAGCCTGAAAAGAGTCCCATGGAACTATGGGGAGGATGAGGGATCAACTTCAAATCAAATTACTGCTATATATTAAAGGAAAACATGTTGTATCTACCTCAGCGAGTAATAAAGCCAGTCATCAAATCCAAGGGGAAAGTGCCCGAGGAGAAAGTTGAAGAATTCCTCCGCAAGATGGGGCATAATGAAGCCAAAGTGGTGCAAAGATTGAAAGAAGCACCCCAACAGATATCCATTCTGGACTTAGTATTGTCCTTTGAAGATCATCGCAAGGTCTTAGTGAAAGTACTGGAAGAAGCTCACCTGCCAAAGACGGTGGATACTAAAAAGTTTCATCATTTGGTAGATTACATTTTCAATAACAATGTGATATCTTTCACTGATGATGACATACCATCGGAAGGGATTGGTCATTATAAGTCATTGCACATAGTAGTGATGTCCTCAGGATATGTGGTAGGAGTTGTGTTTATAAATGGAGGATCGTCCTTGAAAATCTATCTCTATGCCACATTGGAAATAATGAAGATCAATCTCAATCGAATCTGAAGCAACCACATAGTTATAAGAGCCTTTAATGGATCTTAAAAAAATGTTGTAGGAGAAATCGAACTGCCGGTGGAGATCAGTCCACATACCTTTTACATATCCTTTCAAGTGCTAAACATCACCATATTATATAATTTGTTGTTGGGAAGGTTGTGGATCCATATGGCAGGAGCAGTTTTATCTACCCTTCATCAATAGGTAAAATACATCATTAACGAAAATTCGGTAACTGTCAATGTAGAGCTATAATATCATGTTCATACACAAAGCGATATGCCTCTAATCAATCTCAATGAGGGAATTGAGCATGTCAGTTTTTAGGCCCTTGAGGTGAGCAACACTCAATATCAACCTATCGAGGCTCCAGCTTTGAAGCCCAGAGTTTCCACTGAAGTAATGTCAGGTAGTCAGGAAATAATATCCATGGGTTTCCTGCCTAGACACAGGTTAAGGACGAGTCAGAAAGGAATTAGAAGTACAGTTCAAATTCTTAGCCAGATAGGAAAGGCTGGATTGGGCTATTCCTTTGGATTAGACCATCGGAACCCGCACAAGAATCCACAAGTTCCTTCCTCTACCATTCTAATATGTAATCTTACAGATACAGGATTTGTAAAGCTTATGATGAAAATTCCTGTTTTTGTGGCGGGTATGCTGATTCTTAGAGACAAACTGGCTAATGGAAAAGAAGTCCTAATTCTGGATAAAGAAAGCGAGGAAAGGAATCAGATACACAAACAAGAAGTGAAAAATCGATTATCAAAGATTTACTTTTTGGTACATAATGAGGGTATGAACAATGATATCCTAGAAAATGATTATGAAGAAGATCAATTCAAAATCCCTGGCTCGGATGGAGTTGAAGGGAGCGGTTCAAAGGGGGATATCAACCCAGATGAGAATGTTGTCTTAGTCATCATCAAGGAGACGGATAATAGAAATCCCTTTATCCTCCCAGTTAATGAGGATTTGACCCTAGGTAATTGGAGCAGCACTCCTTGCATCTACCGAAAAGGGTAAAAAGGAAAAAAAATCCAACTGCCCTGTAATGTAAATATTATTAACTGCTTACTTTTATTGCACATTACTAGTAGTTACTTTTGTCATGCTTTTGCTAATGCTTTGTATGATCAAACAATTTCACATATTAAGTGAAAGTATTTTGTTTTCAGTTCTCTAGAGTTGGGTTTGTCTAGCCTTGCTGATGAAATGCCAATTCTCCACAATGTCAACAACTTTGATGTAAAGTTGGACTTTGACTTGATGGGGAATTAGCAAGAAAAGATAGATGACTATGAGGAGCCTGAGGAGATCAAAGAATGGGTCAAAGATAAACCTAAACCAAACCTTGATCAAACCACCTCTGTCAATATCGGAACCTCGAAAAACCTTAAAGAAATCCAAATAGGCATGGACCTTACACCAAGCTAAAGAAAAGATATGATTGTTACACTAACCCAATTCCAGGATGTGGTTGCATGGTTACATGAAGACATGATCGGTTTGTCTACTGATATTGTTATCCATCGACTGCCCATTAAAGAAGGATTCAAGCCAGTCAAGCAGAAGCTTAGGAGACTAAAACATGAATTGAGTCTAAAAGTTAAGGAAGAAATTGTTAAACAATTCAAAGTCAGCATCATCATGATATCAACATACCCTGAGTGACTATCCAATATAGTTCCTGTACCTAAGCATAGAGGGAAGGTAGGAGTATGTGTGGATTATCGGGATTTAAATAAAGCTTATCTCAAAGACAATTTTCCATTTCCTTTTATCCACAAACTAATAGATAACACGGCTCAATATGGCATGTATTCTTTTGTTGACTGCTTCACTGGGTATCATCAGATCATGGTTGCTGAAAAGGACAGGGAGAAAACAACTTTCATCACTCCCTGAGAACCTTTTGTTACAAACATTTATCTTTTGGCCTTATCAATGTCGTTTCCACCTATTAGCGAGCCATGATGGCCCTTTTCCATGATTTGATGCATAAAGAAATAGACGTCTATGTGGATGACATCATCATAAAATTTTGGAAGGAAGATGACCATATCGATTATCTCAAAAAGCTTTTCAAGCGATTGCGCAAATACAACTTAAAGCTGAATCCAGCCAAATGTGCCTTCGGTGTCAAATCAGGAAAGTTGTTGGGATTTCTAATAAGCCACAGAGGCATTGAATTGGATCCCGCCAAAATTGAAGCAATCACCGAGATGCCTGTGCCTGAACAGAAAAAGAAATATGGGAATTTATGGGGAAAATTAATTTCATCAGCAGATTCATCTCTCAACTCACAACAACGTGTGAGCCTATCTTTAAGCTATTAAGGAAAAATCCCTTCATGGAGTGGAGTGAGGAGTGTCAAAAAGCCTTTCTTTCCATGAAGAAGCAATTGGTCAAAGCTCACATCTTGGTACCACCAAGGGAAAATGTTCCCATGTTTATGTACCTGTCAGTCAATGACAATGATATAGGCTACATGCTAGGACAAAAACACGATAGAGACAAGGAAAAAGCTATCTATTACCTCAACAAAAGATTCAGTAGCAGCGAGCAGAAGTACACTTTGATTGAAAAGACCTATTGTACATGGGCTGCTATGAGGTTACAATATTATCTTCATGGGCACACAACCCATCTCATATCCCGCATGGATCTTCTAAAGTATGTATTTAACAAACCAATGATAAATTTTTGACTGTCCAAATGGAAGTTGATCCTCCAATAATTCGACATTATCTACGTAACTCAAAAGGCTAACAAGGGTCAAGGAATTACGGATTAATTGGCTGAAGCACCATCAGGGAATTTTGAACCCTTAGAAACATAATTCCTGGATGATGGAATAATGTCAATTCAACAGATCTATCGAGCGAATACAGTCCAATTTTGGAAATTGTATTTTGATGGAGCCGTAAACATTGAAGGTGCTAGAGTAGGGGCAGTTCTGGCATCTACTATGGGAGAACAGTATCCCATGGCTATCAAGTTGCAGTTTGTTAATACCAACAACATAGCAGAGTATGAGGGCTGTATAATGGGATTGAAACTGGCCCAATCCATGGATGTTAAATGGTTAGCAGTTTTTGGGGATTCCAAGCTGATCATCAAGCAAACCACTAGGGCATATCACACCAAAGAATTGCATTTCCTGCCTTACCATAAGCAAGTAATCAAGATGGCTATTGAGTTCGAAGAAATATCCTTCATCCACATCCCTCGAAATAAAAATGATTTTGTGGATGCACTAGCAACCCTGGCTTCCTTAATCAACATATCTGAAAGGGGAGGAATCCCATATATCAAATTTGTAAGTCGAAAGGCGTGCCTATAGAAATTACATTGGAGAAGTATTAGATGAATTGCCTAACATCAAAAAGCCCTGGTATCATGACATCAAAGAATATTTTCGAGATGGATCTACACCCACTGTGGCAAGTCAAGCTGAAAGAAAGCGAAACCATATAATGGCTATGAAGTTTTACCTAAGCGAAGATGCACTTTACAAAAGGGATGCAGGAATAGGCCTTCTAACATGCCTAGATAAAGACCAATCCTAAAGACTCATGGATGAAGTCCATAGTGGAGTATGTGGTCCACACATGAGTTATCCTTTACTTACCAAGAAGATATTAAGAACATCATAATATTGGGTATCTCTTAATGCTGACTGTGATGATCACGTCAAGAGATGCTATCAATGCCAAGTCCATAGAAATGCCATCCATGCTCGTCCAAATGAATTGCATTGTAAGAGTTCACCATAGCCCTTTTCAATGTGGAGAATGGACGTGATTGGGCCAATTAAGCCCAAAGCCAACAATGGTCATTAGTTTATCTTCACCATGATTGATTACTTCACTAAATGGGTATAAGTGGCCTCTTTTCCCAAAGTCACCAAATAGGAAATCATTGGTTTCATCAAAAACAATATCATCTGTCGATATAGAAAATAGAAGGTGATCGTATCAGACAATTCCAAGAATCTAAATAACCAGATGATGGAGGAGTTATGCAGCAAATTCCACATCAAACATCTTAACTCCATCATTTATCATCCCAAGATGAATGGTTTTGTTAAAGTAACCAATAAGAACATTAAAAAGATCATACAAAAGATGTCTGTCAATTATAAGGGATGACCTGACTTGTTGCCTTTGACTCTGCTAGCCTATAGAACGTCAATGCGCACTTTTACTAGGGCTACCCACTACTCACTGGTCCATGGCATGGAAGTAGTACTCCCCATAGAAGTAGAAATGGAGTCATTAAGAGTGTCGATAGATTTTTAAATGGATGAAGATCAATGGTTGCAAGACCGATACGACCAGATATCTCTAATAGATGAATGGAGGGTTGCAACCATATTTTATAGTCAATTATATCAGCAAAGGATTGCTCAGTCATAAAACAAGAAAGTCCGGCTTCGACAATTCAAATAAAATGACTTGGTATTAAATAAAGTCCTTGCTAATCAAGATCAATCTAAAGGAAAGTTAGCCCCGAACTGGGAAGAGCCTTTCATTATCAATGAAGTATTGATGGGAGGAGCCCTCAAACTACACAAAATAGACGGTGAATAATTTCCCCAGCTTATTAATTCAGACACTGTGAAAAGGTATTATGTCTGAAATCACCTGCAAGCCAACATCCTGGTTCTGGAAAAAAAAAATCAATCAAGACAATTCAGGTTTTCACTCTAATCTTGAACTAAGTAAGACCTTATCTCCCCTCATCAATGAGAGTACGTAGGCAGCCATCTATAGTGTGGTCAAACCAAATAAAAAACACAAAAAACCCAAAAAACCAAAACAAACACTTCTCAAACTCTTCAAGCCAAGCTTGAACTACGTAAGATTTGATCTCCCCTCATTAATGGGAGTACGTAGGCAACAATCTTTGGTGTTGTTGAATCCTCAAAAGAAAGCCAAACACATTTGTGAGACTCCAAATTTTATGAATAAAGATTTAATTTTCTCAAAATATTTTTTTAATATTATGGTGTGGATTTGATACAATGTTATAGTTATGGGTAGTATTTATAAATTTTGCAAAGTATGCAAGTTGTTATAAAATATTCGTTTGGTCGGGGAATATTCTTTTTGCCAGGAATATCTGTACGACTGCACAATCATTGGCGAACCCACAACAGAAGTATTGTCATATTTAGAAAACGACAAAATTATCTTTTTATAAAAATAACGACGAAAGTATTATCGTTAAGACTGTTAAACTACTCGGTAGTAAAAGTACAGTAATATGCGTGGTTGCATAGTACCACATGGTATTGGTTATTGATGCTTCCGTGAGAAGTCACTCAGTTATACTCAATTATTGCTACAGTAATTACTGCATCATTTCTCTCATATTATTGATTCGATTATTGTCACAGTATCATCTGCATAATATGATATATTATTAAATCAATAATTGAGATGACAAAGTTATTCATATTATTAAATTGCAATATTTACAATGTCTAGAAGTTCTGTCAAGGAGAGGTTTGGTCACCTAGTTGCGCACCAATAGGGAGAAATCCTTATTGGAAAGCCCCCTCTTTCCTGGGAACGACCTGGTTGTTAAATATTGTGAGTTATAATATTAATGATGAATAAGTTCATGTTAATTAAAGATGAATTTGATAGTTTCATTGTGTTGAGATTATTCGTGTTAGTGGAAATTGACATCTATTCCGATGATAATTGATGTCTGGGGGTTATATTGATAAATCGGATAATTAATTGGAAAATGAGCAATTAATTGCTACTAATTCACATGCTTATATAACCATTTGTTCACTTGTGTGTACTATTGATTCACATTATTTACTATTAGGGGATTTTGTGCAAGATTGATAATACTTACATGATTAAATTAAAGATTAAGGTATAGATGGAGGTACTATACCATAATTCGTATTTTCACATGATTATAACTATTGATTCACATGATTGAACTATTGATTCACATTATTTACTATTAGGGGAGGTGGTGTAAGTTTGATAATACTCGCAGGACTAAATTAAAAATGAAAGAAAATTTGGAGGTATTGTACTGTAATATTTCAAGTCTCAAAACGTGCAGTTATCGAAACTATATTTTTCTATAAATAAAAGCTCATTCATCCTTCATTTCTCACCAATTGACTAAAGCTATAGAATAATTATTATAGAGAGAATGAAGAAAAGAAGTCTGCTACCTCTCTATTCCAGTATCCAACTTTATTCTAAGGTAAGGGGTATTATTCTTTCGTATTCATGAAGAGAATTATTTTTTTTCAATACTCGTACGAGTTGTTATTCCATTCTTCATTATTATGTTGGAATAACCTGTTTATGTGAAGTACCACATACATGGTGAAATTCTTCTATTACTCAATTCTTTATTATTCTGTCGGAATATCATGTCTGTGCGTTTACGTATGACCTGGTTCCATCATTTATTATTCTGTTGGAATAATCTTTCTAAGTGAAGTACCGCATACATGGTGAAATTCTTCTGTTATTCCATTCTTTATTATTTTGTCAGAATATCTTGACTGTGCGTTTACCCATGACCTGGTTCCATTCTTTATTATTCTGTCAGAATATCCTGTCTGTGCGTTTACGCATAACCTGGTTCCATTATTTATTATTCTGTTGAGAATAAACTATCTGTGCGGTCTATCGCATACATTGTGAAATTTTTTTGTTATTCCATTCTTTATTATTCTATTGGAATAACCAGTCTATGTGGATTACCACATGCATGGTGAATGATCCTTTGTATTCATTCCTTATTAAATTATGGAAATGATCTGTTTACGTGGATTATGATGAAAGTCATAATAAAAGCATTGGACTGATGAAAATCATGGATATATGTAGTATTAGTAAGTGTTATGATGAGTTATGTTGGTTATTATGTGAAAACATGAAAGTTTCTTAGAAATCACAAAGGGTTGAAAATCAGATTTTGGTGAAAATGGAACAGGGAATTCAATTGACCATATCTCCTATTATATTTTGACTTTTTTAGTGTGGTCAAGTTCTAGAGTTAGATCTATGAGTTTTCTAACTTATCCAAGTGGGATCACTGGAAAAGGTGTTGTAGATTTTCGTGTGGACTGATTTTAGCAAAGGAGTCAAAAACTGTAAAGTACTAAATAACTACTGTCCAAAAATTTAAAAAGGCATTTTTAGCCACTTAATTTGTGAGAAAAAATCTGACCTTTTGGGACAAGAAAATATATGGTATAAAGTACCTACTGTCCAAAAATGAGCTCATTCCGACTTAAAATGAGCAAGTTATGACTATTTCAATATTTAGGCTTTTTCGACGAAAAATGCTATAACCGGAGTTCTAAAACTCCGATGACTATGAAATTTAAACTGGAAGCTAACGTTAATATGTGTAAGATCCTTACAAGATTTGGGAATTTCTGGAGTTAAACTTGTGGTAGCTAATTTCTTAAGGAATTAATTAGAAATTGATTTTTGAAAAATAGTAAATGAATTTTAAAAATTCTGAGAAAAATATATGTTCAATATGGGACTATATTCTACTAAATCCCAGAAAAGAAATATTTTTGGGACTGATTTGGTATTTTTCATGAAAATAATCATGTTATTAGTAAATGAATTAAATATGTTATGTGAAGTAACAAAATTGAAAAATAGGATTTTATGGCTTGAGAATCCTATATAGGGTGTATGCAGATTTTTGATAAGGGATTTGATCATTGGTGATGAAATCTTATGAGTATGGCAGTTTTGAATGATTAAATGCATTATTTGGTAAAGTGTAAACAATTGAAATAAATTGTTTATAAGTTTAAGAAGTGATTAAAATATTGTTATACTATTAATAATATTAGATTATGAGTTTATTAAGTGATTGATAATATTTGGATAATTTTAAAGTCTTTAATATTTATCCTTGTTTTTATTTGATTAATGCTTATATCATTGTCATCATTCTCATGCTTATATTGTGATGAAAGTCATATTTGGCTTATGTGCATAGATGGACTTGGTGTGATTATGATCAGGGATTATTCGGTGAAATCAGAACCGTAATGTGACGAATGATGTGGTAAAAATCCTCAGTGGCCTGTAGTGCATTGACTGACAATTTTTGGTATGATTATGACCAGGGATTATTCGGTATAGTTATGACCATTGATGATTTAATGAATATCATTGGCTCGTAGTGCATGGATGATTCGATGATGTGGTTTATTTATTAAACTGAGTTTCAGCGATAAAAATTGATGAAAACATTTTAAATCATAGAAGTTAGTAGATATCATGCTCTACTTGACTCTTCTAATAGATTGCGTATTCCGCTGCATTTAAACTTGATGTCTATTGTATTTTATCAGTTTAACATTGTTGAAGACTAATGATAATTTATTTTGTATTATCTTAGTCATAATATTTCTTACTGGGCTAGTTGAGCTCACCCTTTCTTTCACCGTTCTCTTCAGGAAATGAGAATATAGCTAGGACGAGTTGGGAAACAGAGTGACAGTCCAGATGATAGCATTAGTAGTCCTCACTATTCTGTTAAATAGTGTGATAATAAATGTAATGAGGACGGAATTTGAGTTTGTATACTGTTTATGAGGACTCCATCGAGAGGATATTATCTAGAAGGCAATATTCTTGATTAAACTCTCAGTTTATGTTTTATCATATTTTACATGACAGTTGTATAATTAAGTTGCATTTGATTTATGTACCATGTATCTGGCGACCCAAGATAGGTGATGTATACCTATATTTTGGGGGCGTAACAGTTGGTATCAAAGCTTAAGGATATGATCCATGGCTGAGATGTGAGACAAGAACTAGGAGGGGAGAGACGGGGAATTCCTTTGCTAGTATGACTTACCAAAGTTTATTTGGTATTTAATTAGTCGGTTAGAGTATAGGGATAATATGTGATATGATAATTAACCCTTGTTTTTTGACAGTGTTTGTATTCAGATGTTGTGAATAGGGCTCAGTTATTGGAGCGCGATAATGAGTCAGCACAACCAAAAGGTAACGAGCAACAACACGATAATAATCGTACCGGTGGCAACGGCCATCGGAACAATGATAACCATCGTGGGGGAAATTATCATGCCAAGAATGGTATCTACTTTGGTGGTAATCATTGCCAAGAAAATAGAAGTGAAAATTTCAAGAAGAAAAGGTCACCTAGCCCGATTTTTTCGTGCACCAAAGTCAAGTCTAGCTGGGATGGTGGCACAAAGGGCGGATACGTACAAAACAAAGTCGGTGGTTTCAGGAAGAGAATTTTTTTTCGTGACTTCTCAAAAAGCGAGTAACACGAACGAAGTTAGCACGGGTTAGTTAATTATAATTTCTTGTGAAGTCTATTCCTTATTAGATACCATTTTTACCCATTATTTTATCTCTCTTGTTTGTGCTTAACGTTTAAATTTAACTTCGGAGAAATTAGACTTTGACTTATCGGTTGAAACTTTGTTAGGAGAAACCTTCATTACATGTGCTATCCAAGTATTGGATGAGAGTCACAGTTTTGAATGATATTTCTATTGTTAATAAATTTCCTGACGTATTCTTGAAGAACTTCCTGGCCTACCCCAGAGCATGAAATCGAATTTTGTATTGACCCCAGTACAAAACCCCATTTCTAAAACCCTCAAATATTACTTTACTTAAAATAAATGTATCATGCGCCAAAGAAGTTGGCTCGAGCTGTTGAAGATTACGATCGTACCATTCAATACCATTGGAAAAGCGAACGTGGTAGATGACGTGTTGAGTAGAAGATCGTATGCATTTACGAGTGAGATGCTGTTAACACAAAGACCCATTTCGTATAACTTACAAATGATGAAGATAGAGTTAAAGACTCTAGGGACCCACATGAAGATAACGAATATATAAGTAGAATCGACTTTAATCGATAAAGTTAAATCCGCTCAAACTACATACTCAGAGTTGATGAATGTGAAGAAGAAGGTTCAAGAAGGCGTTATTCTAGAAGCAAGAATCGACGAAGAGAGGAAATCTCAACCCTCAATTAAATTGGCCCATTTAAAATACTTGATCGAGTAGGAACTGTGGCCTATAGACACGTTTTACCGCCAAGAATGTCGCGTGTTCATAACATTTTTTTACGTATTGATGTTACATAAATATGTGGACGACCCAAACCACATTATTAAATTAGAACTAGACGAGAAAGAAAAAGATTTAACGTATGAGGAGATACGTGTTACAATCTTGGATAAGACGGATCGTATTCAACACTCAAAGGTTATACCTCAAAAGTTAGAATCTGAAATGAAGTCAAGGTATCCTCATCTCTTCGGCATACCAGATACGTACGTAAATTTCGAAGGCAAAATTTCATAAGGAGGGGAGATTGTGAGACCCCAGATTTTATGAATAAAGATTTAAATTTCTCAAAATATTTTTTTAATATTATGGTGTGGATTTGATATAATATTATAGTTGTGGGTAATATTTATAAATTTTGCAAAGTAAGCAAGTTGTTATATAATATTCGAGTAGTCGGGGAATATTCTTTTTGTCGGAAAAAATCTGTACGACGGCACAATCATTGGTGGACCCCACAACGAAAGTATTGTCGTATTTAGAAAACGAAAGAATTGTCATTTTATAAAAATAACGGTAGAAGTGTTAACGTTAAAACTGTTGAACTACTCGGTAGTAAAAGTACAGAAATAAGCGTGGTTGCAAAGTAGCACACGGTATTGATTATTGATGCTTACGTGATAAGTCACTCAGTTATACTCAATTATTGCTACAGTAATTGCTACATCATATTTCTCATATTATTGATTTAATTATTGTTACAGTATCATCTGCATTATATGTTATTAAATCAATAATTGAGACGACAAAGTTATTCATATTATTAAATTACAATATTTACAATGTCTAGAAGTTCTGTCAAGGAGAGGTTTGGTCACCTAATTGTGCGCCAATAGGGAGAAATTCTTATTGGAAAGCCCTCTCTTTCTTGGGAATGACTTGGTTGTTAAATATTGTAAGTTATAATATTAATGATGAATAATTTCGTGTTGATTAAAGACGAATTTGATAGTTTCAATGTGTTAGGATTATTCGTGTTAGTGAAAATCGACATCTATTCCGATGATAATTGATGTCTGGGGGTTATATTGATAAATCGGGTAATTAATTGGATAAATAAGCAATTAATTGCTACTAATTCACATGCTTATATAACTATTTGTTCACATGTGTATACTATTAATTCACATTATTTACTATTATGGGAGTTGGTGCAAGATTGATAATACTTCCATGACTAAGTTAAAGATGGAGGTATAGATGGAGGTACTATACTATAATTCGTATTTTCACATGATTATAACTATTGAATCACATGATTGAACTATTGATTCACATTATTTACTATTAGGGGAGGTGGTGCAAGTTTGATAATACTTGCAGGACTAAATTAAAAATGAAAAAAAAAATTGGAGGTGTTGTACTGTAATATTTTGAGCTCCAAAACATGCAATTATCGAAACTATATATTTCTATAAATAGAAGCTCATTCTTCCTTCATTTTTCACCAATTCACTAAAGCTATAGAGTAATTATTATAGAGAGAAATTATAGAGAGAAAGAAGAAGAGAAGTCTGCTACCTCTCTATTCAAGTATCCATCTTTATTCTAAGGTAAGAGATATTATTTGTTGTACTCGTAAGGGGTATTATTCTTTCGTATTCATGAAGAGAATTATTTTCTTTCAAAACTCGTAAGAGTTATTATTCCATTCTTCATTATTATGTTGGAATAACCTGTTTATGTGAAGTACCGCATACATGGTGAAATTCTTTTATTATTTTGTTCTTTATTATTCTGTCGGAATATCATGTCTGTGCGTTTACGCATGACCTGGTTTCATTCTTTATTATTCTGTCAGAATATCCTGTCTGTGCATTTACGCATGACCTGGTTCCATTCTTTATTATTCTGTCAAAATATCATGTCTATGCGTTTACGCATGACCTGGTTCCATTATTTATTATTCTGTTGAGAATAACATGTTTGTGTGGTCTAGCGCATGCATGGTGAATTATTCTATTATTCCATTCTTTATTATTCTATTGAAATAACCTGGCTATGTGGATTACCACATGCATGGTGAATGATCCTTTGTATTCATTCCTTATTAAATTGTGGAAATGATCTGTTTACATGGATTATGATGAAAATCATAATAAAAGCATTGGACTAATGAAAATTATGGGTATATGTAGTGTTAGTAAGTGTTATGATGAGTTATGTTCGTTATTATGTGAAAACATGAAAGTTTCTTAGAAATCACAAAGGGTTGAAAATTAAATTTTAGTGAAAATGGAACATAAAATTCAATTGACCATATCTCTTATTATATTTTGAATTTTTGAGTGTGGTCAAGATCAAGAGTTAGATCTATGAGTTTTCTAACTTATCCAAGTGGAATCACTGGAAAAGGTGTTGTAGATTTTCGTGTGGACTGATTTTAGCAAAGGAGTCAAAAACTGCAAAATACCAAAACTGATTTTCGGCCTTTTGGGACATGGAAATATATGGTATAAAGTACCTCTTGTCCAAAAATAAGCTCATTCCGACTTGAAATGAGCAAGTTATGACCATTTTAATATTTAGGTTTTTCCGACGAAAAACGCTATAACCGGAGTTCTATAACTCCGATGACCATGAAATTTAAACTGGAAGCTCACGTTAACATATGTAAGATCCTTCCAAGATTTGGGAATTTCTGGAGTTAAACCTGAGGTAGCTAATTTCTTAAGGAATTAATTAAAAATTGATTTTTGAGAAATAGTAAATGAATTTTAAAAATTCCGAGTAAAATATATGTTCAATATGGGACTATATTCTGCTAAATCCCAGAAAAGAAATATTTTTGGGACTGATTTGGTATTTTTCATGAAAATAATCTAGTTATGAGTAAATAGGTTAAATATGTTATGTGAAGTAACAAAATTTGAAAATAGGATTTTATGGCTTGGGAATCGTATATAGGGTATATGCAAATTTTTGATAAGGGATTTGATCATTGGTGATGAAATCTTATGAGTATGGCATTTTTGAATGATTAAATGCATTATTTGGTAACGTATAAACAATTGAAATAAATTATTTATAAGTTTAAGAAGTGATTAAAATATTGTTATAATATTAATAATATTAGATTATGAATTTATTAAGTGATTGATAATATTTGGATAATTTTAAAGTCTTTAATATTTATCCTTATTTGATCGTTTGATTAATGCTTATATCATTGTCACCATTCTCATGCTTATATTGTGATGAAATTCATCTTTGGCTTATGTGCATAGATGGACTTGGTGTGATTATGACTAGGGATTATTCGGTGTAATCAAAACCGTAATGTGACGAATGATGTGATAAAAATCCTTAGTGGCCTGTAGTGCATTGATGGATATTTTTTGGTATGATTATGACCAGAGATTATTCGGTATAGTCATGACAATTGATGATTTAATGAACATCTTTGGCCCGTGGTGTAGGGATGATTCGATGATGTGGTTTATTTATTAAGTTGAGTCTCAGCGATAAAAATTGATGAAAACATTTTAAATCATAGAAGTTAGTAGATATCATGCTCTACTGAACTCTTCTAATGGATTGCTTATTCCGCTGTAATTAAACTTGATGTCTATTGTATTTTATCAGTTTAACATTATTGAAGACTAATGATAATTTATTCTGTATTATCATAGTCATAATATTTCTTACTGGGCTAGTTGAGCTCACCCTTTCTTTCACTGTTCCCTTCAGGAAATGAGAATATAGCTGGGACGAGTAGGGAAACGGAGTGACAGTCCAGATGATAACATTAGTAGTCCTCACTATTTTGTTAAATAGTGTGATAATAAATGTAATGAGGACTGAATTTGAGTTTGTATACTGTCTATGAGGACTCCATTGAGAGTGGATATTGTCTAGAAAACAATATTCTTGATTAAACTCTCAGTTTATGTTTTGTCGTATTTTACACGACAGTTGTATAATTAAGATGTATTTGATTTATGTACCATATATCTGGCAACCCAAGATGGGTGATGTATACCTATATTTTGGGGGCGTCACAATCAGAGCTTTAGGTTAGAAACCTTAGGTGGGGATAGACCTTAGGTTATAACCTTAAGACAGAGGGAAACGTTAAAAATATAAATAACTCAAATAGAGTTTAAAGAAGATGAATTAAATAAATTCATCGTAAAACGAAATAAAAGTAACCTGTATAAAAATATTATTTGATGTGTGTATATTTTATATCCTAATTAAGATAATTTATGTGTAGATATCAGGTGAAAAAGGATTAGGATACCCTCAGATCGTAAAGAAGGAGTAAATCTCCATAACTGAGCCAATATCAAAGCCAATAGCTGAAATAAAGGCTCACATTGAAAGCAACCCTGATGAGGTGGTTATATTGGAAAATATAGTACCGGACCTAGAAACGGTGATACCGACAGATAGTGATTCGGATACGAAAGTTGGAGCTGACCAAGCATTAACGAAAGTACAGAATCTAAGGAATAAGGTTTCTTCTTTAGAAAAGTTATGGGAAATAGAAAAACTATTAAATAGTCAATTGAGGAAGGAGTTAATAGAAATAATAGAAGAACAAGATAAGCTTAAAATCTAAATTGATCATATGGGAGCCAAAAGCAACATATCGTGTGCATCTCCAAGCAAGAAGAGGAAACGAAAGATGAAAGACCGCGATATAGGAAATTCTAATTTTGACCAAGGAAACTTTAACAAAATAGAAAAGTGTACAAATTGTAAAAAGAAATATGAAGGCTTTTGCAGGAAAGGGGAAAATATTTGTCACAATTGCGGACATGAGGGACATATCTCTCCTCATTGTCCCAATCCAAAGCAAGGTGTATGTTTTATTTGTGGGATAGAAGGTCATCAGGCGAAGGTTGTCCAAGATCAGGAAAAAGACTTAGGGAATAAGTAGCATAAGTATTGTTTAAATGTGTGTACGATGTTGTATATATGATAAGTATGTGTGGGTAATGTAATATTCTCAATTTTTGTTTTAGTTGTAGCAGTGAATCCCGACTTTTGTGGTCACAAAGGGATAACGGATGTTTATAGAAATATGGTTATGCTATGTAAGTACTATGAATTAGTTCAATGAATATGATTATATGTTTGATTAAGGAAATAAGTTTTTATGTGTCTATCTGATAACTGGTTAATACAGTAAACCAAGTTTTTAAAATCCAATATTTTGAATACATGATTATTTGAAATTGAAATTAAGCAATATATGTTAAATTTATATGAAAAGACATAGTAACTAAGTCAATAAAGAATAATTTATGGTTTTATTTAACCAGATAATGCCGCCAAGGTGACGAAACTGAAACCAAAGAGTAGAAGAATCTGTCAACAATGATGGAAGACAACCAGACCCAATGCAGAACTTTACAAACATGGTAGCTCAAGTTATGCAGAATCAAATGTCAATCGCAGGAAATCAGCCGGACAATCGATTGGCAAATTTTAAAGACTTCAAGGTAGTCGGACTGCCAGAATTTAGAGGGACAACTGACCCTATAGAAGCCCAAACTTGGGTAAAAGAAATAAAAAAAAAGCGCTTGTCATTGCTAGGGTAGCGGAGAGGCAAAAGACAGTTTTTGCCACCTATATGATGAAAAAGGAGGAAAATTTTTGGTGGGAGACAAATCAAGCTAGAGCCGGAGAAGGAGTAGTAACATGGACTAGGTTTAAGACACTGTTCTTTGAGAATTATTTCTCATCCAGTATGCAGGCTACGATGGAGGTAAAGTTTTTGGAGTTAAAGTAGGACAATATGACAGTTGCAGAGTATGCCGCAAAGTTTAATGAATTAGCTAGGTTCGCTACACACCAAGTGGACACGGAAGCAAGGAAGGCAAGGAGGTTTGAGCTGAGATTAAAACCTTGGCTGTACAATAAGGTGGTTGTGTTGCAGATCAATACATTTACAGCACTCTTGGAAAAGGCTATCACAACCGAAGAGGGAAGTGACGTCATGAGCCTCTACAATAAGGAGAAAAAGAACAAAGGTAGGGTCGGGGAGCTGTAAAGGTGGAAGCAAGCATTGGAAATGGGAATGGAAAAAAGAAGGGGAACAATTTTTGGAATACCAAAATTAAGCAAGAAGGTGTAAAGAAGCAGGTGGTGCAGTGTGGGAATTGAGGGAAGAATCACTCGGGGGAGTGTTTGAAAGGAAAATTTGTGTGTTATAAGTGTGGGCAGGAGGGACATATCTCTCCTAACTGCCCCAATCCAAGGATGAATAGTGGGTGTTTCATGTGTGGATCAACGGAGCATAAGGTGAAAGATTGTCCAAAAAGGAGAATGGATGGGGGAAGCGTGAATAAGGGGAAAAATAGCGAACATTAACTGGACCAACTTCAACAAACAAACCAACAAAATCAACCTCAAGAGTTTTTAATATGATGGTTCAAGATACCGTCGCAGCCGGTGACAGGAGTTCCAGGTATGAACTTGATCAATGATATTAATATATATATGCCTGATTTGTATATAATGTAAGGTTTTGTGAAAATCAAAGTAGCAATCAAATTGCAAAAATAGCGGAAGCAAAATAAAATCAGATTTTAAAATTTTTCACAAGCCAATTACCCGGATCATCCTTTATACATATTATTAATTAAAACGAAGAACAAGAAGTTATGGAATCATACCCTTGTAGATACGAGCTTCCTCAGGTACGAGTTCACCTCCTACTTCTCCACTATCTCCTTAAATCTCCAGGTAGATTCCTTCCTTTGATCAATCAAAGCCACCCAAGTGTATGGCCTCTAGAGGTGATCCACCAAAGAAGAAGAATTTTCAAGAAGAAGGGTGTATTGGCTCAAACCCAAGTTTTTCCTATCTCTATAGAAAAAGGGGGTGTACTCTCCAACTAATTAGAATTATGTATTATTAATATCTGATATAAGACTCCTCTTATAAAGATATCAAGTAAACCTATTTAATTAAAATAAGGTATTATTTATTTAATTAAATGGGCTTCCTAATCTTATTAGGGATAATTAATTAAACTCTTTTAACTAATTTTCACTCCTAATCCAATTAAGAATAAAGGAGAGTACTTATATTAAATTAATTCCTAAACTCTTTTAGAAATTAAAATAATAATAATTGTAATAATATAAATAAGACTCCTCTTATTAATTTATATTTAATATTTATAAAATATTAAGCTATTTAATTTATTCTATCACAATAGATTAAATTAAATATACTTAATATATTATTACGATTATGTCATTAACTTCTTAAATAATTATTCTTCCTTTTATGGTGTGACCCTTTAGGGTCTCATATTAAACCGGTTGTGAATAAATCAATTAGAACAATTCTAATCTTATTTAAATAAATAAATTAAATGATTAATTTATTTAAATAAATAATATTTATTCTACAATAGGGATAAGTCTCCCTAGCGATCAATGACTTTCTAGATAATATAGATTTCAACATTAATCATAAAAGAACATTTGAGTTAATAGTTACCTGTACAATTCATTCCTTCCACCATACAATGTACCAATTAAATATAAGACATAGAATTACTGTCAAGTCTTATTTTATTTAATTATATGTACTTCGATTCCTAAATGCACAACTCCTAATGAATGCAAATTAGAAAATACTTTCTAATTTCATTCCACCTTGACCGAGGATTCCTGGGTTGTCATTTATCGAATCACATAGGACATTTCTCTTCTTTTACTAGAAGTGGTAGATTCTTTATTGATTATTCATTATCTCCATATATAACTTATTACACCCAAGCATACCCTTTGATATACCCTAAAGGTCTTAAGGAATAAGTCAAAGTGTAAATCATTATATACAAGATACTATGATGATCACAAGTCTAAGGATTATTTGTACTACTATCACTACAGGAATTCCTATTGACAGGCAAGTAAAACTCATTAAATATGTGGAAGACCCAAACCACATTATTGAGTTAGAACCGGACGAAATAGCAGAAGATTTAATGTATGAAGAGGTTCATGTTCAAATCTTGGATAAGAAGGAACATATTCTACACTCCAATGTTATACCTCAAGTCAAAGTTTTGTGGAGAAACCACGATGTTGAGGAAATGACCTGGGAATTAGAATCTGAAATGAAATCAAGGTATCCTTATCTCTTCGACATACCAGGTATATACCCTAATTTCGAGGGTTAAATTTCATAAGAAGGGAAGGTTGTAAGACCCCGATTTTTTTTAATAAAAATAATTTTTCTATAAATATTATTTTTAAATATTATAGGAATGAATTTAATATAATGTTATAGTTGTGGGTAATATTTATAAATTTTGCAAAGTACGCAAGTTGTTATATAATATTCGGTTGGTCGGGGAATAATCATTTTAACAGGGAATATTCGTTCGACGACACAATCATTGGTGGACCCTACAACAAAATTATTATCGGATTGAGAAAATGACAAAAATATTTTATAAAAATAACGGCGGAAGTTTTACCAGTTAACTATTGAAACACCATGTGATAAAAGTACAGGAATACGCATGGTTGCATAGTAGCACACGGTATTGATTATTGATGCTTACGTGAGAAGTCACTCAATTTTGTTCAATTATTGCTACAGTAATTGTTGCATAGTATCTCACGTTATTTGATTCAATTATTGTCGATATTTTATATATTATTAAATCAATAATTGAGACGACAAAGTTATTAATATTATTATTTGCAATATTAACGATGTCTAATAGTTTTGTCAATGAGAGTTTTAGTCACCTAATTGCGCGCCAATAGGGAAAAATCCTTATTAGAAAGCCATTCTTTCCTGGGAACGACCTGATCGATTAATATTATGAATTATAATAATGATGATAAATGTTGTTAAAAATATTGAGGTAATTTTATGAAGTATTTGTTGTAAATATTGGCGTATTATTTGGACCCCCACTTACCCATTTTTCAAAACAGTCGGAGAAAGTTATCTCATTTTGTTTTATTACTTATATATATATATATATATATATATATATATATATATATATATATATATATATATATATAAAGAAAGTGATGGTGGGAATGGTGGGTGGGGGTGTGTGCGTGTGTGGGAGGGAGTATAATTGTTAGTATATTATATATATAATAAATGTATGCATGTGTGTTTGAAAAGGAAAATGGGTGGAGTAATGAATGAAGGATTCACTGGAGTACTATATGTATTATTATATATATTCATGTTTTGAAAGTTGGCTGGGAGGGAGTACGATTATCATTATTATATGTGTGTGTGTGTGTGTGTGTCTTGGTTTGGAAGATTGGCAGGGAGAGTCACGGTGTTTATAACCCGTGACTAATGTTATATATATATATATATATATATATATATATATATATATATATATATATATATATATATATATTATATTTTATTTAAAAGTTTTTTTTATTAGAATATTTTATTGCATAGTATCCTTTTCATTCTCCTATAAATAGAAGCTCATTCATTCAATATTTCTTACAAATTCACTGAAACTCTAGAGAGAGAAAATTATAGAGAGAAAGAAGAAGAGAAGTCTGCTACCTCTCTTTTCCTATATCCAGTTTTTCTAAGATAAGAGGTATTATTTCTTTCGTATTCATGAAGAGAACTTCTGTTATTCCATTCTTTATTATTCTGTTGGAATAACCTGTATACGCGGACTACCCTATACTTGGTGAAATTCTTCTGTTATTCCAATCTTTATTATTATGTTGAAATAACTTGTCTATGCGAAGTACTGCATACATGGTGAAATTCTTCTGTTATTCCATTCTTTATTATTCTGTTGGAAAATCCTGTCTGTGCATTTACGCATGACCTGGTTCCGTTATTTATTATTCTGTTGGAATATTCTGTCTGTGCATTTACGCATGACCTGGTTCTATTATTATTATTTTATTGGAATATCATGTCTGTGCGTTTACGCATGACCTGGTTCCGTTAATTATTATTCTGTTGGAATAACCTGTCTGTGCGGTCTATCGCATGCCTGGTGATTTCTTTTGTTATTCCATTCTTTATTATACACAGTTGGTTAAAGTTTTGGCTTTTATATTCCATGAAATTAGTGGAATATCCTTGATATTTGCACTTCATCCAGTATCTTTTCATGGAAATATTCTTATGAGCATTCTTAAATTTTACCCCACAAAATAGTATCTTGTTGATAATTTGGACGTTATCGATTCTGGATAAATTAATTCTTGAACTTGTTTTATTAAATTATTATGTCATTGTCATTATCCTCATGTTTATATTATGTTGAAAGTCATCTGTGGCCTGTAGTGCATAGATGGACTTGGTATGATTATGACAACGGATATTTCGGTATAATCATGACCGTAATGTTACAAATGATGTGGTAAAAGTCATCATTGGCCTGTAGTGCATTGATGGACAGTTGTTGGCATAATCATGACCATTGATGAATACACGAATATCATTGGCCCGTAGTGCATGGATAATTTATGGTTGTAATACTACTGAATATCATTGGCCGTAGTGCAGGGATGATGTGGATTATTTATTAAGCTGAGTCCCAGTGATAAAAGTGATGAAAAACCTTTTTAAATCATAGAAGATAGTAGATTTTATTCTCTACTTGACTCTTCTAATAGATTGTTTATTCCGCTGCAGTTAAACTTGATGTTTGTTATATTTTATCAGTTTAACACTGTTGAAGGCTAACGATAAAATTATTCTGCTTTATCTTAGTCATAATATTTCTTACTAGGCTAGTTGAGCTTACCATTTTGCTTTCATTGTTCTCTTTAGGAAATGAGAACGTAGCCGGGACTAGTCGGAGAACGGAGTGACGGTCCATATGATAGCATTAGTAGTCCTCATTATTCTATGAAATAGTGTGATAATAAATGTATTGAGGACTTCATTTGAGTTTGAATATTGTCTAGATGACACTATTCGTATTAAACTCTCAGTTTATATTTTGTCGTATGTTAAATGAAAGTTGTATTATTAAGTTGTATTTGAATTTTTGTATCATGTATTTGGCGACTCAAAATGGGTGATGTATACCTATTTTGGGGGCGTCACAAATATAATAATTCATTAACAAAGGATTTTTAAAGGAGGAATTTGAGTTTCAGATTCGTAACATAAAGCTTATGAGGAGGGGAGAATATAGTAATTCAATAAAAATTTTAGTAAATAAAAATCTAAGGATAAAACATTAATTTTAAACGAAAGGCAATGGTGATTACGGGGACGGAATCTTTATAAGGTGGTGAGAATGTAAAGAGCGAGATTTTTCAAATAATTAAATCTGTATTTTTACAAATAAATTATTATTATTATTATTATTATTATTATTATTATTATTATTATTATTATTATTATTATTATTTTATGAATACAGGTAACATGAATAATATTTTGAAATATATGCGATATGGATTTAGCAGTATAGTCAATTTAAATTTTTAAGTTGACTAGGAATGAAAGTAAAGTTAGATATGAATTCAAAACCCTAATTTTGAATTTTGAATAAAGAACTTGAAAATTGTTAATATATTAAATGTATTTCAATATTCTAAGTATGTTTAGTATGTGTGTAATGTTAATTTGTGGAACAGTTATGGTGTAGCATTAGAAAACCTTAATATTACTTGCTAAACCTTAATTTAGAATTCAAATAAGACTTTAAGATTTGTTAAGTAATTGTTTTATGTGATAAATGATAAGTGTTATTAGTTATAACCCTAATTAGGGAAACTCTAATTATTAATTAGAAATCCTAATTGCTAAGTTAGAAACCCTAACCTTTAATTTAGAAAACTTAATGTTAATTAGGAAACCTTAATCCTAATTTCCAAGCACTAATGTAATTACGAAACCTAATTTAATTAGGAAACCTTAATTTTCTATTTAGAAACCTTAATTTTCTATTTTAAACCTAATTAGAAATTCTAGAAATTTATTTTTGTAAAACCTAAAGGTTAAACCCTAATGATCAAAACCTAAGGGTCATGCCAAATTAATTGTATGCCATTAAATTTGGGAGCAAAAAGACCAAAATGCCCTTTTATCACATTCTTTATTAGGTAACTTGCAAATCTTGACATATAATGAGTTGGGGACCAACTCTAGATAACACATGTGACTTAAAATAACTTCAATCAGCCAAATCTTGCCAGCCATATTCATTGTATCAAAATATATATAGATTAAGAGAGAGAAAATCACAAAAGTTGGCTTCATTTCTATCTTACACTCAACCAAACTCTCTCAACCCCAAACCGAAGAAATATATTAGAGGACCAGTCTTTAATCAAGTCCCTAGCACCTCCATATCAAATTAAGAAGCCAAGATCAAAGCATTGTTCAAGAGAGGTATAACCCTAAACCCAAATCTGATCTTGTATGATATGTTAGATGTTATATTTTTGTGTTTAATATTATGTTATTAGATGATATTTAGTGATCTATGATGTTACATCATAGATCCATAACATCAAAATGCACGAAAATCAAGTTTTCCAAAACTGTCAAGAACCCTACATTTATGGCCTGACAATCGAATGTCAGAGGCCATAAATATAGATCTATTTATGATTTTGGTTGTTTTATGTATTGAACTTGTAGTATGCTATGAGGACTATGATCTAGAACTGGAATCATGCTTAGATCATGTATAGATTGCAAGTTATGGAAGGTCAATGTGCATTGACTAACTATGACTTTCTGTTTCTCGGTAACCTAGAACTTGCCCAGAAACGTCTGACAACGTATTCATAGGCTCTGATCTTACAGGTGTTATGTGATTTGTTTTTGTTGTTGTATTCATGTTATAGTAGGTTATATAGACTACATATTCAAGCTTTTAGATCATCTAAATGATAAACAAGATCATAGCAGTGGATGGTCAAAGTAGCATGAATGATCACGAAAACTGTTTCTTGGGTAACCCTAGAAAACTGAAGAACATGCACAACTTCTGACATAGTTTGACCGGCTTAGATCTGGTGATGTTAATGTAGTTAGACTGATTTAGTGTAATAGATCTATTCCTTGATATGAGTACTACAATCTAAAACCATTAAACCACCAAAACCTTACATAGAAAGTAAGTTGTAGAAGCCCAAAATAGGCTACTGGAACTGTTCTTATTTTCTGGGTAACCGAGAAAATGAAGAACAACTCTGATAACTTGTTCAATGGCTTAGATCTTGCTTGTGTGTTGCTATTTGACCCTGTTTATGGTTGATACATGTAGTATTACATCAATACTACATGATCTATCCTTTAGCTTGCCCAAAAATATCAAGATCTGACAATTAAGGATGGTCAAACATGGCACCAAGAACATTGCCATTAAATGTTCTTGAGGCTCAAGAACACATTAAGCGACAGTTTCTGTCGCTATAGGCTTTACCAACAGTTATATTAGTTTTAATTAAATTAATTTTCAAAAATCATTTAAAAATACAAATAAATTTCTAAAAATTCCAAAATTAGTTTTAAAAATTATTTTAAGTTCTAAAAATTAACTTTTGATATTTTGACATATTTATCATTAATATTATTATTTATTTAAATATTAATGATATTAATTCTATTTACTAAATGTATTAAATAAATTAAATAAGAATGATTTTTATATTATCAAAATTATTTTAAAAGATAATAAGGTGTTTAAAAATATTTTAAGTTAAAAAATATGACTTTTAATATTTTGAGGCAAATTTCATTAATTATTTAGTATTAATGATATTAGATTTATTTAATAATTATATTAAATAAATTGGTTAAAATGATTTTTAATATTATAAAAATCATTTTAAATTAGAATAAATAGTTTTAAAATATTTTAAGTTATAAAATGTGACCTTTAATATTTTTAAGGTAAATTTGATTAATAATTTAATATTAATAATATTAGATTTATTAATAATTACATTAAATAAATAGTTTAAAATGGTTTTATTGATTTAAAAATCATTTAAAAGGATATAAATAATTTAAGTAATAATAAATGACTTTTAATATTTTTATAAATAACACATTAATATTTAAATATTAATGGTAATTATTTGAAAATAATTTATATGTTTTAAAAATCATTTAAGGGTAATATTAATGTTTTGAAAATATTTTGAGTCATTATAAATAACTTTAATATTTTGGCAATGGTTTCATTAATATTTTAATATTATTTAAATATTAATGATAATAGAATTATTTAGTATTTAAATCATTTAAAAATGATTCTAATGTTTGAAAAATCATGATAAATTATAATAATTATTTAAAAATTATTATATGTTTATGAAAAATAATATGACTGATATTTAAATTATCTAAAGTAATAATGAAGTTACAGAATAGAGTTTAATTAAAAATAAACTAGATAATTATCCGATAAAGCCGTCGGTACACCGAATTGACTCCGAAATTGATCCAAACCTATATAGTTTGACTTTATAAGTGTCTATTTATGTCTTAATGACTGATATACATATGTGACAATGTGTTTAAGCTATGTGATAACTGTAAATAGCAGTACTATATGTTACGACATATTTTTCTAATTAAAAGAATAATTCAATTAATGATAGGACTTCATATTAAAGATAGTAAGCATAAACTATACTACGTAGCAGTAATCAACACTACCTTTGTATTTACTTTATGTAATGGACATGTGTAAGCAAGTTTGTGAACTTTATCCTTATTATACAAGTTTCTTAACATTATTATTTTCAATCATGTATTTAAACCTTTCTACTCATGCATGTTCTCGAACTCTATTCATTCATTGTTTACCAGTACAGTATTACTGTATGATCTAGATATATACCCTGTTCATTAATAGTTAAGTTGATTATACAAGTTTCTTCACTTGGATAATTATTTTACTTGTTGATACATACTTATTGATTTATGGTATGTATACATTAATTAAAAGTTGTCTAAGTTATTTGACTCGGCTAGACATAGATTTAAAATATCATTGAACATGATAGAACATTATTAATATCCAACTGAATTATTTTGGTTTGAATTCCAAACTAAGTATGAACATCCCGAATTTGGGAAATTTTTGTGCGCCAAAGGCTGATATGATGAACGAAAATATCATTTTAACACGTAGTATTGATCAACATAAGGCATAACGGGCTGATCACCCTATGTGCCCATAAGTTATGACAGTTTGTGGATGAAGTTCTATAAAACCTTTTCAAAAATTTAAAAAAACAGTTCATAGTCTGTCGACTGTTCACCAATTAAAGTCAGTACGTAGTTTTAAAAATGAAATAGAATTGATATGTTGTTCAGTATTGCTTCAGTTTACTTCACAATTATTGTTTCGTTGTAGAAGTGCATTTTAAAGAAAGCATTTACTTCTTTCAGCTAAAGTTTATTCTCTGTTATTACTTGATGGGCAATCAAATGCTCATTCTTGCTTTAAATTTAAATGTTTTCAGCTAAGCGTGAACGCCCTGAAGGTTCTACCAAGGATAAAGGAAAGAGAAAGCTGGCAAAATAAGTTTTATGGTATCTTATGTAATAGTAGAACTTTATTAAGATGATAATATTTATTAATTATCATGTAATGAAATGCTTTAAAGGTTGTGAACCTGGGGTTAGACAACTCTGATATATATATATATATATATATATATATATATATATATATATTAAGTTTGATATTTATATTATTATTATTATTTCGCTCAAAGAAATGATATCGTGAAGCACCAAGTTCGGGTATAAAGTACCTGAATTTGGGGGCATCACACATATTCTTTGAGTTTTCTTGAGGCATAGGTTATGACTTTCTCATGTTGCACGAGAACACATCCTAACCCTCTGCCTGAAGCATCGTTGTAGATGAAAAATCCCTCTGAACTTTATGGTATTGTTAGAACAGTTACTGAAATGAGTCTCCTCTTAAGTTCTTGGAAGCTCTATTCGAATTTTATATCTTTTCGAGTCAGTTGAGTTAATGGAGTAGCGATTCAAGAAAATCCTTCCACGAATCTCCGATAATAACCAGCTAAGCCCAGAAAGCTACGTACTTCGGTTACTGACTTAGGTTGCTACCAACTTTGTATTGCTTCAATCTTTGCCAAGTCCACTGATATCCCATACTTTAATATCACGTGCCCAAGGAATGCAACTTTCTCAAGCCAGAACTCACATTTCTTCAACTTGGCGTATAACTTGTTTTCATGAAGCTTTTGGAGTATTAGCTTCAAGTGTTGCTCATGATCTTCACGGATTTTTGAGTAGATAAGGATGTCATAAATGAAAACAACCACAAATTAATCCAAATATTCCTTGAATACTCAGTTTATCATATCCATGAAAGTCGCAAGAGCATTAGTCAATCCAAAAGACATGACTAGGAATTCGTAATGCCCATACCGAGTTTTGAAAGTAATCTTTGGAGTGTCATCAGTTTTAATCTTTAACTGATGATATCCGGAGCGAATATCGATCTTTGAGAAGAATTTAGCACCTTACAACTGGTCAAACAGGTCATCAATGCGAGGTAACGAGTACCTATTTTTGATGGTGACATGGTTCAACTCCCGATAGTCAATGCAAAGTCGCATACTCCTATCTTTCTTCTTTACAAATAAAACAGGAGCACCCCAAGAAGATGTACTAGAACGAATGAAACAAATGTATAACAACTCCTGTAGTTGGGTTTTAAACTCCTGAAGTTCAATAGGAGTCATTCGATATGGGATTTTGGAAATGGGTTTTGTACCGAATTCAAGGTTAATACAAAATTCGATTTCACGCTCTAAGGGTAGGCCAGGAAGTTCTTCAGGAAATACGTCAGGAAATTCATTAACAACAGAAATACCATTCAAATCTGACATATTTTTTTAAAAATCTATGACATGGGCTAAGAAAGCTTGTCATCCATTTTTTAATAAACGAATGGCTTTATGACTTGATATGACAGTGATTGACTTTAGTGGTTTGGTTGCTTGAATTCTCATAACAGGTTAGTTAGGAATATGAAAAGTAACAACCTTACGAAAATAATCAATTTTAGCATGATGAGTAATTAACTAATCAATCCCAAAAATCACATCAAGTGCAAGTATTTTTAAAGAGATGAGATCAACAGGTAATGTGACGGTACCGATTTGAATCAAATAAGGTTTATAAATAGTGGATGTAATGAAGGTGTCTCCTAACGGAGTTTCAATAGATAAGTCAAAGTCTAATTTCTCATGGGTCAAGTTCAAACATTGAGCACAAGCAGGTGAAATAAAAGAATGGGTAGAACCGGTATCTAATAAGATATAGACTTTGCAAGAGTTTATAATTAGCTTACCCGTGAAAAATTTGTTCGGGTTCCTCGCCTTTTGGGACGTCACGACAAATGCTCTCCCTTAAACCACCAACTTTGTTTTGTCCGTAGCCACCTTTGGTGCCACTGTCCTAGCTGGACTTGACTTCGCTACAAGATAAAATTGAGCTATATGACCGTCTTTTCCAGAACTAAAATATACCTTGGAAGGCTGTGAACAGTTTAGACTTATGTGTCCCTCCTCTCTGTATTTGTAGCATGAACTGGTGGTCGTTCTTCTCCCCTAGAAATTGTTGATATTCCTGGTGCTGCTGTCGATGTCTTTCCGTTATTGTTAAATCTTCTCTTCTTGAAATTTCCACTTGAATCATTTCTTCTATTATTTTGGCCATGATTACCACCAAAGTGGTTACCATTTCTGGAACGTTGGCTATAACTGCTTCGATGATTGTTGCCATTAGTATGACTATTCTCGTGTTGCTAGTTGATATCTTTTGGTTGAGCTAACTCATAATCCCGCTCTAATAACTAAGCCATATTCACTACATCTGAATACAAGCAAAGTTTATGAGAGATAAGATGTTGACGATTTTTGGGTTTCAAACCTCTTAGAAACATTCGCGTCATCTGTTCCTCATTGTCTACCAAATGAGATGCAAACTGGGATAACTCTGTAAACTTAGCTTCGTATTGCGATAAAGTCATATTGTTCTGCTCCAGTTTTATGAATTCCACCTCCTTCATGTGATGTATACTTTTTGGAAAGTACTTGTTGAACAATTCTTGGAATCTCTCCCAAGACATCTTAAGTGCGGACAGATGAGTACGTTTTACAGATTTCCACCAGTAATATGCCCCTCCGCGCAACATAAAGGTGGTGAGTGGAACCTTTTTCTCTTCAGTGCATCCTAAGACAACAAATATCTTGGTAATCTGTTTAATTCATGTCTCTACCTTTAGTGGCTCTAACTTTCCCAAAAACTCCGGTAGTCCCAACTCTTTGAATTGCTTAGCAGTGACAAGCCGTGAGTTACCGTTGTTTCTACCTGTATTTTGAACAAGAGTCTCTCTCATTTGGTTTTGCATGAATTGTAAAAAGCTCCTAAACATCCCATCGTTCATCATTTGGTCGGTGTTGTTGTTTACGTGAGGATTATTATCTTCTTGATGCACAATTATCCTTGTTATTGATTATCAGTGTCTCAATGGTCGCATGTGCTCCATTGCTCATCTCAAAATTTTTATATGTCATTCTCAAATACTACCACAAAACAAGGGTTAATTAAAGAAATTAGCATCCCATATATTAACACTATATTCTGACCGACCAATAAAAAATAAGCTTAGGTAGGACACACTAGAGAAGGATTTACTCGTCTCTCCCCTCCTAGTTCTAATCCCACATCTCCACCAGAGATCATATCCCTAAGCTCTAATACAAACTGTGACGCCCCCAAAATAGGTTCACACAACCCATTGTAAGTTGCCAAATACATGGTACAGAATTAAAATACAAAGTTTATTAATACAACTGTCGTGCAAAATAAGACAAGACATACGCTGAGAGTTTTAATACAAATATTGTCTTGTAGAAAATATTCAAACTCAAATAAAGTCCTCATTACAATTATTTTTACACTATTTTACAAAATAGTGAGGACTGTTATAATAAATGTCTTGAACCATCACTCCACACCCCGACTAGTTCCTGCTATATTCTCGCCTCCTGAGAAGAACAATGGAACAAAAAGGAAAAAGGGTGAGCTCAACTAGCCCAGTAAAGAATATTATGACTAAGATAATGTAGAAAAAATTATCCTTAGTCCTCAACAGGGAAAAATCTGATAAAATACAATAGACAACAAGTTTTAGATCAATAATTATAGCGGAAACAACAAATCCATTAGAAGAGTCAAGTAGAACATGATGTATACTATCTTCCATGATTTAAAAGTCCATCATCAATATTTTGTCCCTGTAACATCAATCAATAAGTATTTCTAATCAACAAATTATATATGTACTATGGGCTAAAGATAATTGTTTGTATCACTAGTAGTCATGAATATGCCAAACACCTGTCTATCTATGCACTACAGACCAAAGAGGACTTTATTTGTAACATTAAAGGTTATGATTATACCAATACACAATTCTTAGTCATAATCATACCAATCAACAGTCCATCTTTGCACTACCGGCCAAAGATGACTTCCAGTATAATATAAGTATGAGGGTGCATGACAATGATATAAATATTCAATCAAGTGAGATAAAGGATAAATATCAGAGAATTCTAATTCAATTTATTTAGAGTTCAAAAATGTCTAAATTGTCAACAGTGATAACTCTGTGTGGAGTAAAATTCAAAAATGATATTCATCTATCAAAAATAATTTGGACAGGAAAGAAAATTAAATTATTTTGTGAATAGTACCGTATGAATATTACCGTATGTATGAATAGTGCTCGTGAATAGTATCGTATGAATAGTACCCAGACATGAAAATTTTAAAATTTAATAAGAAAATTCAGACCAATATTCCAGTGAAATGATATTAGATAAAGTACAAAACTTAAGGAATTTCTAATCATTTCAGGAATTATAAAAACAATACTTACCGTAATGAGTTTAAATTTAGGAATACTGAATAAAATAATATCCTTTTCATAATATGGAGTATGAAAGAAAATAATATTTCTTACGAGTATTGCAAAAAAATAATATCATTTACCATAGTAGAAACTAGATTTGACTGGAATATCGGATATTATTCTGAGAAAATCTTGCGCAAAAAGCTACACTCAAAGTATCCTTATACTCAAGAGAAATACTCACAATATTATAGTAGGAAAGCTTGAGATATTTTGTGTGTTTAGGAAGGAGGTCGCCCCTCCTTATATAGCGCAATGGAGAGAGGAAAAATCAAATGCATGTGCCTAACTTTTCTTTTCTTCCACCATGCCTAACTTCTCATTCTGCCTAACCTCTCATATTTTCAAGATTGAGGTCCACCCTTTGAAATCAAATATGCAGGAAATTATCATATTTTACAATGGTTGGAGACCACATTATTTGAAAAACAAATTTTCTAAGCAATTTCTCCACCAACCATTCTTAGAAAAAAAGAAACAAAGCATTCCAAATACAATTTGGTTACTTTCGTCCCTTACCCTCATGCTTATATATATATATATAATATTATAATAATATTATTATTTAAACAATTATAATATATTATAATAATATATTTGAATGAATATTTTATCGAAAAAAATAATTGTAATTCCACATAAAAATATGTCAAATTTTCAACAAATGTCTCAGGCTAATTTTCTTTATTTATATCAAAATTGAACCAATATCCACCACATAATAATTATTCACAATTAATATTATAAGCTCACAATATTAACAACCAGGTAATTCCCAGGAAAGAGGTGACTTTTCAATAAGGACTTCTCCTTATTGGCGTGCAATTAGATGACCAAACCCCTTTCCTCGACAGAATTTTCTAAAAATTTTCCAATAATGCTAACTAATAATATGAATAATTGTGTCGTGTCAATTATTGATTTAATAATGTAAAATATTGTGCAGATGATACTGTGACAATAATTGAATCAATAATATGAGATATTATGCAACAATTATGGTGGTAATTATTGAATGAAACTGAGTGACTTCTTACGTAAGGATCAATAATCAAAAAATATTGTGCAATACCGTGTGCTACTGTGCAACCACGCTTATTACTGTATTTTTTATAATCAGGTATTTCAATAGTTAATGGTAAAAGTGTTGCCGTTATTTTTATAAAAAAATTGGATACTCTTAATTGTTACTTGTATTGCATTGGAAGGATAGTATGCTTAGTAATTGACAAATTTGATGAAAATTAAGTTTGGGGGAATGCTTAACAATAGTGTTCAAAATGTTTGCACACCAAGTGTTCGATAATTTGTCACAAAGAGGATTTGCCCATACTAAGCCACTAAACATCATTTGTTGGGAAAGAAAGTAACACGCAAGTATACGCGTTCAATTATAATATTCAACAAGCAAGGATATCGTTCCTACGGGAAATAGACTAATATTTATAAATTACTAATTCCAATGCAATTAATCCTATTTGAAACTACGAAATATTATTTGTGATTTAAAAATTAAACTTAACAAAACTAATAACTAAAATCAGAATTTCACAAGAATAACTGCAGATTTAATAGGTTAAGATTACAACTTCCCTTGGTATTTCATTTAAGCCAATTTACTTCCCATTTAAATCAATTAATTAATATAAATCATTATCCAAGAATATTTTATAATGCTCACGCACTTCTTCCAAGGACACGTGAACAAATCATCCTAAATCCAATCCTTAAGACAGAGAATTACAAGGAACACCCTATTTAATTAATTCATTATATTCCTATATGAATCAAGTTAATTAGGATTTTACGCACAAATTCTTTCAATGGATACAAAAGACACATAGGTATATTCCTATCCTACATGCTAATCATATTAACCCGAATCATATTATATGAACAAATGTTATCATATCCAGATCTCAATCTATACTCCATCTTCCAATTTTATATAGATTATCACAGTAAATTGTTGGCTAAAAAATTAATCAATAACTAAAAGATATAATAAACAAATCAATAAAAACCAACTTTCATTCAATGGGAAGGTTCAATTTAAACTACATACCAAGTTCCATTGCAATCTTAATTAAAGTTTAGTTCATGATAATAATAATAAAAAATATCATCCAGATTAATAATCTAAACATCCCAGATAATTACAAAAGATAAAACTAGAGAAAAGAAGAAGAAACTCTGAATTTGCTCCAATACTCTCTCTTTGATCTTTAACCCTTGCAATTCTCCTTCGTGTTTTCCTTCGTTGTTCTCTCTGCAAATCTCTTGAAAATTAAGTGATACGGCTTTTCTAAAGTCTTCTCCTATTTGTATTAGTCTCAGTCCTCTTTTTAGATTCCTTCTTGGCTCCAAAAACTCACTTAGCAGTATAAAAATCCTTCTTTAGCCGCACATGAGCACCTAGGCGCTCAACCCAGGCCATTTCCAAGCGCCTAGGCGCTTGACCAAGACCGCATAATTACAAAAATGCCACTCAGCTCTAATTTTAATATTTTTGACCTTTTTCTTCTCCCAAATGACCAATTTGTCCCTCCAGCTCCAACCTACAAGAAATAAACATAAAACACATAAAAAGATACTAAAAACAATTAAAGATAGCAATAATTAATTTTAATAATATCGAATTCATAAGTATAAAACTTACTCATCAATTATACCGAATAATCCCTAGTCATAATCATACCAATCAACAGTCCATCTATGCACGTAAGCCACAGATGACTTTCATCACAATATAAGCATGAGGATGATGACAATGATATAAGAATTTAATTAAAAGAAAAAAATGATAAATTTTTAAAGATTTATAATTTAATTTATCCAGAATTCAATAATGTCCATATTGTCAACATGATACTATTTTTGGAGTAAAATTCAAGAATAATATTGTATCAAAAATGATTTGGACAGCAAAGAAATCAATTTTTGTCATGAATAGTATCTCGGGTGAATAGTACCTAAGTGAATAGTACTCCATGAATTGTACTTTGTGAATAGTATTCAGTGAATAGTACTTTGTGAATAGTACCCCGTGAGTAGTATTCCGGCATAAAAAGATCAATATTTATCAAGAATGCTCAGAATAATGTTCCCATGAAAAGATACTGGATAAACGCAAATATAAAGGGTATTCTACTAATTTCACGGAGTATAGAAGCAATATTTTAACAGAATGAGTGTAGAATTAGGAATATGAAACAAAATAATATTACTCACATACTACAGAGTATGAAAGAAAATATTATTTCTCACGAATACTGAACAAAAATAATATCCCTTACCTTAGAAGAAGGCTGGATACTAGAATAGTGAAGTAGCAGAAAACTCTTCTTCTTTCTCTCTATAGCTTCTCTCTCTATAATTGCTCTTGTGAGTCTTAGTGAATTGGTGAGAATGAAAGAAGAATGAGCTTCTATTTATAGGAAAACATAATTTCGATAATTGCAAATTTTGGAGCTCGAATTATTACAGTATAGTACCTTCATCTTTTTCTCCATTTTTAATTTAGTCCTACAAGTATTATCGAACTTGCACCACCTCCCCTAATAGTACATCATGTGAATCAATAGTTCCATTCATGTGAACAAATAGTTATATGCATGTGAACTAATAGCAATTAATTTCTCATTTATCCTATTAATTACCTGATTTATCAATTTAACCTCTAGAAATTAATTATTATCACAATAAATGTCGATTTCTACTAACACTAATAATCTCAACACAATGGAAATATCAATTTCATCTTTAATCAACATGAACTTATTCATCATTAATATTATAACTCACAATATTTAACAACTAGATCATTCCCAGGAAAGATGAAACTTTCGATAAGGATTTCTCCCTATTGGCGCGCAATTAGGTGACCAAACCCCTTTCCTCGATAGAACTTTCAAGACATCATAAATATTTTAAATAATAATATGAATAACTTTGTTGTCTCAATTATTGATTTAAAAATATAAAATATTATACAAATGATACTGTGACAATAATTGAATCAATAATATGAGAGATATTATGCAGCAATTACTATAGCAATAATTGAGTATAATTGAGTGACTTCTCACATAAGCATCAATAATCAATACCGTGTGCTATTATGCAACCACGCATATTACTGTACTTTTACCACCAGGTATTTAAACAGTTTAACGGTAAAACTTTTGCTGTTATTTTTATAAAATGACATTTCTGTCGTTTTCTAACTCAAATAATACTTCTGTTGTGGGGTCCATCAATGATTTTGCCATCGTACGAATACTCCCTGCTAAAACGAATATTCCACGACCAATCGAATATTTTTTAACAACTTGCTTACTTTGCTAAATTTTTAAATATTACCCACAACTATAACATTATATCAAATCTACACCATAATATTCAAAAATATATTTTGAGAAAAAAATAATCTTTATTCATAAAAATTGGAGTCTTACAACATCCTTTTCTTATGAAATTTCATCCTCGAAATTAGGATACGTACCTAGTATGTCGAAGAGGTGAGTATACCTTGACTTCATTTCAGATTCAAACTCCCAGGTAATTTCCTCAACATCGTGGTTTCTCCACAAAATTTTGACTTGAGGTATAACCTTGGAAGCGTAGAATATGATCCTTCTTATCCAAGATTTTAATAGGTACCTCTTCATACGTTAAATCTTCAGCTATCTCGTCCAGTTCTAATTCAATAATGTGGTTCGGGTCTTTCACATATTTACGTAACATAGATATGGGAAAAAATTATGAACATGAGACATACTTGACGGTAAGGCGAGTCTGTAGGCCACAGTTCCTACTCGATCGAGGATTTCAAATGGGCCAATGAATAGAGAAATGAGTTTTCCTCTCTTTTCAAATCTTGTAACTCCTTTCCATGGAGCAACACGTAACAACACATGCTCTCCAACATTAAATTCTACGTCCTTTCGATGAAGCTCAGCATAACTCTTTTGTTGATCTTGTGAGGTCTTTACACGTTGTCGGATCATTTGAATCTTTTTCGTTATCATGCGTACCAATTTCGGTCCCAAGAACGTTGCTTCACCCACCTCATCCCAGCATACTAGAGAACAACACTTGCATCCATATAACGCCTCGAATAGACTCATGCCAATACTCGCTTCATAACTGTTGTTATAGAAAAACTCCACCAATGGCAAGAACTTGTCCCAACTTCCTTTAAATTCAAGGACACAGAGTCTTAATAAATCTTCAAGAGTTTGAATAGTCCTCTCCGACTGCCCGTCTGTTTGAGGATGATATGCCGAACTAAATCATAAATCTGTGCCCATAGCTTTTTACAAACTAACCCAAAATTGTGAAGTGAATCTTGTGTCTCGATCAGAAACTATAGATAATGGCATACCATGCAATATTACAATCTCATTTATGTATATATGAGCAAGAAGTTCAAGGGAATAAGTTTCTCGTATAGGTAAGAAATGAGCATACTTGGTCAATCTATCAATAATGACCCAAAACGCATATATGCCTTGAGAAACCTTGGGTAGACCAGTAACAAAGTCCATGATAATGTGATCCCACTTCCATTCTAGAATTTTAAATGGTTACAATGGACCTTTTGGCACTTGATGCTCCGCCTTGACTCGTTGACACATTAAACACCTTGAGATAAACTCTGCGATCTCTCTTTTCATATTGCTCCACCAAAATATATGTCGAAGATCACGATACATTTTGGTACTCCTAGGATGGATTGCAAACGGTGTATTATGCGCTTCCATCATGATCTTATACTTTAAATCAGTGTCGTTAGGAACACAAAGTCTGGATTTGACTCGAAGTATTCCTTCTTCATTGATTCTTGCTTCTGGGATAGTACCTTCTTGTACTTTCTTCCTCATACGCATCAGCTTTAGGTCTGTAGCTTGAGCAGCTTTAACTTTATCGATTAAAGTCAATTCTACTCGTATATTTGCCATCATTGTGTGGGTCCCTAGAGTCTTTAACTCTATCTCCATCATTTATAAGTCATACAAAATGGGCCTTTGCATTGACAATATCACACTCATACCCTCATATGATCTTCTACTCAATGAGTTAGCTACTACGTTCGTTTTTCTAAGATGGTATTGAATGGTATGATCGTAATCTTTAAACAGCTCAAGCCAACATCGTTGTCTCATGTTGAGTTCCTTTTGGGTGATGAAATATTTGAGGCTTTTATGATCCGTATAGATCTCTACTTTCTCCCCATACAGGTAATGCCTCCAGATTTTAAGTGCAAAAATGATAGCTGCCAACTCTAGATCGTGAGTATGATAATTCCTCTCGTATTCTTTAATTTGTCATGAGGCATAGGCTATAACTTTCCTATGTTACATGACAACACATCCTAACCCTCTGCCTGAAGCATCGTTGTAGATGATAAATCCCTCCGAACCAGATGGTATTGTCAGAACAGGTGCTGAAAAGAGCCTCCTCTTGAGTTCTTGAAAACTCTTCTCACATTCCTTGCTACAACCGAATTTTGTATCTTTTTGAGTCAGCTGCATTAATGGAGTAGAGATTCGAAAAAATCCTTCCACGAATCTCCGATAATAACCAGCTAAGCCCAAAATGCTACGTATTTCGGTCACTGACTTAGGTTGCTCCCAGCTTTGAATTACTTGAACTGTTTTATCGAGTCAACTGATATTCCGTGACTTGATATCACATGCCCAAGGAATGCTACTTGTTAGTGTTTATGCCCTAGAGGTCAATTATTTGATATAATTTCTTAACATTTTGATATTATATTTGATTGAATAAATAAATGATTTTATTATGGTTTTATTTACTGTATAATAAAATTGTTAATATAATAAAATTACTTAGAATAGTGATACAAATTATATAGTTTCAAGTATGTGACTTGAACATGAGATTATATAATTACAATTAGTATCATTGTTCTTAAGTATCCCTAGTCGAGTATCATTGTTGATGGGACAACATTGATGCATTGAGACTAGTATGTGGATTAACTGATGACCAAATCTCATTGGTCATAAATATATGAGATATTAAGTCAATGCATAGGTACATGTTAGAGAACGATGTACTGGACAGACCCACCATGAGAATTCTATGTGGAGCATTATGCGAAGTGTCATTAGAAATTCTCATAGTGACAATGATGTAATGGTCTTCCGACCTAAAATCACTATATTACTACACGGGAATTTATGTACTTTGATATCATCAAATGTCACCTTTAATAGGGTGGACTATAAAGGTGATTATTGGGTACATCATGAATCGTGTGAGGAATATGAGTGATCTAGATGGAATTTAACTCAGGCCTCTTGATTGAGTAGGACTATGAAATGCATGGCCATGCTCAAATAGTGATTTCTTTCATATAGTCTACTCATTGATTAAGAAAACTCAGATTAAATTATGAAGAGTGTGACACATTCCATCACTCGAGTTTAATCTAGGATATTAAGGTTAAAAGGATTAAATAACATTGAAACATTGGTCACAAAAAGGTTGCATTGAATCATCGATCTTATTATTACTTGGGTAGCAGTGATGCATTACTAGATGTCGCTCACTGTTTATAATTTTATAATATGATTTTAAAATTATTACCAACGTAATAATAACCTATAGGGTCACACACAAAGAACGTAATTAAAAGGGAATTAATTTAAATTATAAAGATTTAAATATGTCAATATGATTGATAGTATTTAAATTACGAATTTAAATTAATAGGATAATTTATATATAGGTATATTGATTAAGTAAGACTTAATTAAGATATATATATATATATATAAATTCAGATTTTATTAAATTAGGTTTTGAATAATTCCTTTTAATCGCTATATATATGATATGTAGCAGCCATTTTAGGTATTATTCATTAATCAAAACCCTAGCCACTCTTAGAGAGAGACTAGAGAGAAAATTTTTGAAAATCCTAATCCTTGGTGGCTAGTACCGCAATTCTCTTCACTGCAGATCGTGCGACGATTCGCGGGGCATTCGTGTAGATACCGTAGAGGCGCGGTTCTGATTAGATTACGTAAAGGATTCAAAGTCGTTTCAAAAATCTTTCATAATCGGTATAATATCTTAACCACTGAATTAATTATTTTCACATGGATCCTGTTTAGGGTTTTGAATTTGTTTTAAATTGTTTTATACATAGTTATGTATGTGGACCCATGAGTTCGTTAGCAAGAGGTAGGTTTAATTACTTAATTATATTTACTGATGACTTCAGTAGATATGGATATGTATATCTTATGAGACACAAATCTGAATCCTTTGAAAAGTTCAAAGAATTCAAGAATGAAGTTCAAAGCCAATTTGGCAAAAGCATAAAAGCCCTTTGATCCAATCGAGGAGGTGAATACTTAAGTCAAGACTTTGATGACCTTCTAAAGGAGTGTGGTATTATATCACAACTCACTCCACCTGGAACACCACAATGGAATGGTGTGTCTGAGAGGAGGAATCGAACCTTGTTGGACAGGGTACGATCAATGATGAGTCATGCAGATCTTCCAATAAGCTTCTGGGGTCATGCCCTAGAGACAGCTGCATTCACACTTAACCTTGTTCCTATAAAAATAGTTCAGAAGACACCATATGAGATGTGGACTGGGAAACATCCTAGTATGTCATTCATGAAGATTTGGGGTTGCGAGGCGTTTATAAAACGTCTTGATTCTGACAAGCTCGGACCCAAATCTGACAAATGTAATTTTGTGGGATACCCAAAGGAAACAAAAGGGTATTATTTCTACAAACCTTCTGAGAACAAAGTGTTTGTTGCTCGAACTGGTATTTTTCTAGAAAGAGAATTTGTCTCTAAAGGAAACAGTGGGAGAAAAGTAGAACTCGAAGAAATTCGAGAACCACAGAATATCATTGAACCTGAGTTGGAACGTGAGCAGGAACCACAAGATGTTGTGGAAAGTGAACCTGCTCAAATTACACAAGGAATTCTTAGATCTTGTAGGACACGCCAAGAGCCCGGGAGATATTATGGATATCTTGTGACTCAAAACGGCGATGTGATGCTCATAGATCAGGATGAGCCTGCTTCCTACCAAGAAGCTATGAATGGAACAGATTCTGAGAGATGGCTTAAAGCCATGAGATCTGAAATGGACTCCATGTATACTAACCAAGTATGGACTTTGGTTGATCCACCCGAAGGGGTAAAACCAATAGGGTGCAAGTGGGTTTTCAAGAAGAAAACTGACATGGATGGTAATGTAAAAACCTATAAAGGCTGACTGGTAGCAAAAGGTTTCAAACAAGTTCAAGATGTTGACTATGATGAAACCTTCTCTCTAGTGGCAATGGTTAAATCCATCAGGATCTTACTTGTTATTGCAGCTTTTTATGATTACGAAATATGGCAAATGAATGTTAAAACTGCTTTCCTTAATGGAAATCTCCTTGAGGATGTGTATATGATACAACCTGAGGGTTTTATCACTCCAAAGGATGCTGGAAAGGTATGTAAGCTGCAAAGATCCATTTATAGATTGAAGCAAGCCTCTCAGAGTTGGAATCTTCAATTTGATGAAGCATTCAAAGAGTTTGGCTTTATTAAAAATGAAGATGAACCTTGTGTATATAAGAAGGTTAGTGGGAGTCATATTGTATTCCTGATATTATATGTTGATGACATATTAATTATTGGGAATGACATTCTAATTATTGGGAATGACATTCCTTCATTACAGGCTGTAAAAACATGGTTAAGAAAATGTTTCTCCATGAAAGATTTAGGCGATGCAACCTACATTTTAGGCATCAAGATCTATCGAGATAGATCGAGAAAAATGATCGGCCTAAGTCAGAGTACATATATTGATAAAGTGCTAAAACGGTTCAGCATGCAAGAGGCAAAAAGAGGACACTTACCCATGACTCATGGTGTAAAGATCTCTGAGCCCCAATGTCCTAACAAGATGATAATGAGCATATGAGAAAGATCCCTTATGCTTCGGCAATTGGATCTATCATGTATGTAATGATATGTACTCGTTCGGATGTCTCATATGCTTTGAGCATGACGAGCAGATACCAGTCGAATCTAGGTGAAGGTCACTGGACAGCAGTCAAGAATATCCTTAAGTACCTAAAAAGGACTAAGGATTCATTCTTGGTATATGGAGGTGAAGACGAACTAGCAGTAAAGGGATACACAGATGCTAGTTTCCAGACTGATAATGATGATTATAAGTCTTAGTCAGGTTTTGTATTTTGCCTTAATGGTAGTGTTGTTAGCTGGAAGAGCTCGAAACAAGAGACAGTAGCCGATTCTACAACAGAGGCTGAGTATATTGCTGCTTCTAGTCTGGCCAAGGAATCTGTATGGATTAAAAAGTTCATCACTGAACTAGGTGTTGTTCCAACCATTGTTGATCTGGTTAAGCTATACTGTGATAACAATGGAGCCATTGCACATGCTAAGGAACCCAGATCTCACCAATGATCCAAGCATATAATTAGGCGGTACCATCTCATCCGTGAAATTATTGATAGAGGAGATGTACATAGAGGAAGAGTGCCAACAGATGATAATATTACAAATCCACTGACAAAGGCTTTGTCGTAGCAGAAGCACGACGGTCACACTAGTTCCATGGGTATTAGATACATGAGTGATTGGCTCTAGTGCAAGTGGGAGACTGTTAGTGTTTATGCCCTAGAGGTCAATTATTTGATATAATTGCTTAACATTTTGATATTATATTTGATTGAATAAATAAATGATTTTATTATGGTTTTATTTACTGCATAATATAATTGTTAACATAATAAAATTCCTTAGAATAGTGATACAAATTATATAGTTTCAAGTATGTGACTTGAACATGAGATTATATAATTATAATTAGTATCATTGCTCTTAAATGTCCCTAGTCTAGTATCATTGTTGATGGGACAACATTGATGCATTGAGACTAGTATGTGGATTGACTAATGACCAAATCTCATTGGTTATAAATATATGAGATATTAAGTCAATGCATAGGTACATATTAGACAACGATGTACTGGACAGAACCACCATGTAATGGTCCTCCGACCTGAAATCACTATATTACTAAACAGAAATTTATGTACTTTGATATCATCAAATGTAACCTTTAATAGGGTGGACTATAAAGGTGATTTTTGGGTCCATAGGCCTCTTGATTGAGTAGGACTATGAATTGCATGGCCATGCTCAAATAGTGATTTATTTCATATAGTCTACTCATTGATCAAGAAAACTCAGATTAAATTATGAAGAGTATGACACATTCCTTCACTCGAGTTTAATCTAGGATATTAAGGTTAAAAAGATTAAATAACATTGAAACATTGGTCACAAAAAGGTTGCATCGAATCATCAATATTATTATTACTTGGGATAGCAGTGATGCATTACTAGATATCGCTCACTGTTTATAATTTTATAATATGATTTTAAAATTATTGCCAACGTAATAATAACCTATAGGTTCACACACGAAGAACGTAATTAAAAGAGAATTAATTTAAATTATAAAGATTTAAATATGTCAATATGATTGATAGTATTTAAATTGCGAATTTAAATTAATAGGATAATTTATATATAGGTATATTGATTAAGTAAGACTTAATTAAGATATATATATATATATATATATATATATAAATTCAGATTTTATTAAATTAGGTTTTGAATAATTCCTTTTAATCGCTATATATATGATATGTAGCAGCCATTTTAGGTATTATTCATTAACCAAAACCCTAGCCGCTCTTAGAGAGAGACTAGAGAGAAAATTTCAAAAATCCTAATCCTTGGTGGCTAGTACCGCAATTCTCTTCACTGCAGATCGTGCGACGATTCGCGGGGCGTTCGTGTGGATACTGTAGAGGCGCGGTTCTGATTGGATTGCGTAAAGGATTCAAAGCCGTTTCAAAAATCTTTCATAATCGGTATAATATCTTAACCACTGAATTAATTGTTTTCCCATGGATCATGTTTAGGGTTTTGAATTTGTTTTAAATTGTTCTATTTTCGCTGTGCGTTTCTGTGTCAAAACCCTTCACTACTTCGTCAAGCCAGAACTCGCATTTCTTTAACTTGGCATATATGTTATTTTCACGAAGCTTTTGGAGTATCAGCCTCAAGTGTTGCTCATGATCTTTATGGCTTTTGGAGTATATGAGGATGTCATCAATAAAGACGACCACAAAATGATCCAAATATTCCTTTAATACTCAGTTCATCATATCCATGAAGGCAGCAGGAGCATTAGTCAATCCAAAAGACATGACTAGGAATTCGTAATGCTCATACCGAGTTCTGAAAGCAGTCTTGGGAATATCATTGATTTTAATCTTTAACTGATGATATCTGGAACAAAAATCGATCTTTGAAAAGAATTTGGAGCCTTGCAACTGGTCAAAAAGGTCATCAATGTGAGGAAACGGGTACCTATTTTTGATGATGACATGATTCAACTCCCGATACTCAATAAAAGTCGTATACTTCCATCTTTCTTCTTCACAAATAGAACAGGAGCACCCCAAGGAGACGTACTAGGACGAATGAAACTGATTTCTAACAATTCCTGTAGTTAGGTTTTTAACTCCTGAAGTTAAATAGGAGCCATTCGATATGGGGCTTTGGAAATAGATTTTGTATCGGGTTCAAGGTCAATACCAAACTCGATTCCATGCTCCAGGGGTAGGCCAGGAAGTTCTTCGAGGAATACGTCAGGAAAATTATTAACAATAGAAATATCATTCAAATCTGACGTATTTTTGTTTAAATCAGTGATATGGGCTTAGAAAGCTTGACATTTGTTTTTTAATAAACGAATAGCTTGATGGCATGATATGATAGTGATTGACTTTAGTGGTTTGGTTGTTTGAATTCGCATAATAGGTTGGTTAGGAATATAAAAACTAACAAACTTACGAAAACAATCAATTTTAGCATGATGAGTACCAATCAATCCCTAAAATCACATCAAATGCAAGTATTTTTAATGAGATGAGATCAACAGGTAACGTGCAGGTACCGATTTGAATTAAACAAGACTTATAAACAGTGGATGTAATGAAGGTTTCTCCCAACAGAGTTTCAACAGATAAGTCAAAGTCTAATTTCTCTGAAGTTAAATTTAAACGTTAAGCGCAAGTAGGAGAAATAAAAGAATGGGTAGAACCGGTATCAAATAAGGTATAGACTTCGTTAGAATTTATGATTAGCTTACCCGTGATGACTTCGTTCAGGTTCCTTGATTTTTAGGAGGTCACGACAAACGCTCTCCCTTGAACTACTGGCTTTGACTTCTCTGGGACGGTATTTAGGTGTCTCCATCCCAACTGGACTTGGCTTCACTCCACGACAAAATCGAGCTAGGTGACCTTCTTTTTCTCAATTGTAACATGCTTTGGACTGCATCGTGCAGTTTAGATTGATGTGTCCCTCCCTTCTGCATTTGAAGCATACGATCGGTGGTCGTTCTCCTTCTTTATCAACGGGTGCTAGTGTTGATGTCTTTCCATAATTGTTGAATCTTCTCTTCTTAATATTTCCACTCCTATTGTCTTGGCCATTATTACCACTGAAGTGGTTACCATTTCTAGCATGTTGATTCCCCCCACATTTGTTGTCATCCGCTTCTATGACTGCTACCAGTGGTATTATCATTTTACCGACTGCTCTCTCTTGGTTGGGTTGACTCATTATCGCGCTCCAATAACTGAGCCCTATTTATAACATCTAAATACAAACACAGTTGGTGAGAAATGAGGTATTGACATATTTCGGGTTTTAAACCTCTTAGAAACATCTACTTCATACGCTCCTCATTATCAACCAAATGGGATGCAAACCAGAACAACTCGGTAAACTTAGCCTCATACTACGACACGGTCATATTATTTTGCTCCAACTTGATGAATTCTACTTCCTTCATGTGATGAATACTTTTCAGAAAAGTACTTGTTGCTGAACAGTTCTTAGAACTTCTCCCAAGACATCTTCAGTACGGTAGGTTGAGCATGCTTTACAGATTTCCACCAGTAATCTGCCTCTCCTCGTAACATGAAGGTGGCAAAGGGAACCTTTTGCTCCTCGGAGTATTCCAAGACTTTGAATATCTTGGTGATCTGCTTTATCCACGTCTTTGCCTTAAGTGGTTCTGGCTTTTCCCAAAACTCCGATGGTCCTAGCTCGTTGAATTGCTTAGCGGTGACCATCTGTGAGTTGCCAGTATTTCCACCTGTATTTTGAACAAGAGTCATTCTCGCCTGTCGTTGTATGAATTGCATAAAACCTCTAAACATCCCATCGTTCATCATTTGATCTGTATTGTTGTTTACCTGAGGATTATTGTCTTCTTGTTGCACATTATCCTGGGTATTGAGCGTTGGTGACTCAACGGTCTCATGTGCTTCATTGCTGATCTCAACATTTTTAGATGTCATTTTCAAACACTAACACAAAATAAGGGTTAATTGACACGCCACATATTATCCCTATATTCTGACTGACCAATTAACTAACAAATAAACTTAGGTAGCTCATACTAGCGAAGAATTTACCCGTCTCTCCCCTCCTAGTTCTAGTCTCACATCTTAGCCAGGGATCATATTCCTAAGCTTTGATACCAACTGTGACGCCCCCAAAATAGGTATACATCACCCATCTTAGGTCGCCAAATATATGGTACTAAATACAAATACAAACTTAATTATATAACATAAGCTGAGACTTTTTACACGAATATTGTCTCATAGATAATATCCAAACTCAAATTCAATCCTTATTATATTTATTATCACACTAAATAGTGAGGATGTAATAACCCGATATTTTCTATATAATTAAATAAAAAAATTTGCATATAAATTTTTTATTATTATTATTTTAAAGGAGGGAATATGTATAGGGTAAAGTATATGTATTTATGTGATAAATGAAATTTATTTATTACATGAATAATTTCAAATAATTTTCTTAGAATTATTGACCATTATAAATTATATTTTTATAATTACTTTGGAAGTAAAAATATTTTTATTATTTATTCTCTATGAAAATATGATTATATATTATTTAAATAATATATAAAATGATTATTGGAATTATTATAATAACTATTTTATTATATGAATTTATTTTAGATTAGTTAAGTTAATTATTTTTAACTTAATTAATAATGTTATATATACAAGATAAATCAGATATGGAATCCAAACCCTAATTTTGAATTTTGAACTAGGAATAAGAATAATAATATAATATTATTGTTATTTTAATGCTATAAATATGTACTGTATGTGTGGACCAATAATGGTTGGTCAATTATGTTATATCCTGACCAAACCCTAGTAATACTCTGTTAAACCTTAATTTAAAACTCAAGTCAGAGTTTAAGATCGGTCAGAAATTGTAAGACCCCAAATTTTATGAAATAAAAGTATTCAATTTTTCTTATAATTACTATTCAGTAAATGGTTACATATATTTATATATATGTAAATATTTTAAATAAGCAAGTGGTTATAAAATACTCATTGTTGTCAGAGAATATTCATTTGGTCGTGAAATATTCTTACTGTAGAAGAACATTCGTACGACGGCGCAGCCATTTGTGAGCCCCATAACAGAATAAATGTCAGATGAAGAAAACGACAAATATGAGTTTTTTTATAAATAACGGTGTAGTTGTTACCGTTAAAACTGTTGGAATACTCGGTGGGTAAAGTAAAGTAATTGGCGTTGTTTCACTGTAGCACACGGTATTGCACAGTATTTTTGGATTATTGATTCTTACGTAAGAAGACACTACTCAATAATTGTTACAATAATTATTGTTCAATATTTTATTTTATTGAGTCAATAATTGCTACGTTAATATTTTATATTATTGGTATTTCAATAATTGTCACTACACAATATTTCCATTATCAGATCAATAATTCATATTATTTGAATAATATTGTTAGATAGCATTATTGGCAATGTCTAAGGAAGTTCTGTCTAGAAAAGGGGTTTGGTCATCTAATTGTGCACCGGTAAGGAGAAATCCTTATCGGAAGGCCCCTCTTTCCTGGGAACGACCTGGTTGTCATAATTGTGATTCTGTAATATTATTTGTGAATAATTAAATATTGATTTACATAATAAGGAAATATTTATTTTAATGGGGATATAAATGGAGGAATTTTTAGAAAAGTGACAATTGTTGAAAATTGATATTTTATCTTTTCTGATAAAATAATTTATTCAAATATATTATTATATTACATTATAAATGTATAATGTGGTTATATACTAATATAATAATGGTGATATTTTTACACTAAATTCACAATGCATGAATCAAATGAGAGAAATCTAGAAATCAAAAAAGAACAAATTATGGAGATTTTTTTAAAAAAATAAATTATTACTTGATTTTATAAAATCTATAACTCTTTATGTATAATGAGTTAGGAGATGAGCCATATATCAAAAGAAAGTCCTGGAAGTAAGCTAAACGCAAAAATTTGAATCACCCAAAAATCCTATGTAGATTTTTTGTGGTGACTGTTTGAATGAAACTGGTCCAAAGGACTCATTGTTCGAAAAATCAGTGTTCTTAAGCTATATTGCGTAAGTTATAATTTGTAATCCGACCGTTGGATCGTTGTGATTTTTGGATATGTTATACATATATAAGTTGGGTATATGTCCACAAATTTTAAACCGTTAAAAATTAACATATGATTTGTTATGAATTTTAAAAGGTGACTGATTCAGAAATTGTTTTTATAAATGATTTTGGTGGAGATTTCTAGAAGGTGGGACCCACTTGTCCTTTTATCTCTTGATTTTTGCTGAATTCAAGTGTGGTGTGCGTAAATGGGTGGATGGAAAGCCACCGGTAGCCAGTTTGTCAACGTTGGTGTTCTGGCATTTTTCTATAAATAGGATGCTTAGTTAGAAATGAAAATCACACCAGAATCTGAAGTTTTCTCTCTCTATATTATCGAGTGTATTCTAGTGAGTATTTAGATACTTTGAGAGTTGCTATTCAGTGCAAGTTTTTTCAGCATTACATCCGATATTTCAGTCAGAAGTATTGTTCTTTTGAGGTAAGGGATGGTAGGGGATGTTATTTTCTTCGTAAATGATATTATTTCTTTTGATATCATTATACCGAAATATTAATATGAATTTTATTGTGAAATTTTTATCTTTTCGTGTCAGGGTTACTATTCACGTATACAGCACTATTCACGTATACGACACTATTCATGTATATGGAACTATTTACATATATGACATTATTTATGTATACGGTACTATGTACGAATATAGAGTACTATTCACGAGTTACTATTCATAAGTTACTATTCATGAGTTACTATTCATAAGTTACTATTCATGAGTTACTATTCACGAGTTACTATTCATAGGGTACTATTCACGAGAAAATTGGTTTCTTTTTCTTACCAAATTATCGTTGATTTATGAATATTGCTATTGAAATTAAATCCATGTTTTGATCATATTGTTTTTATTATCATATATAACATTTTTATAACCCTGGTGATGGAATTTCTCTTTCACTTGAGTGTAAAGATGAGTAGATTATTGATATGATCATGACTATGGGTTCTCTTTGGCCAGTAGTGCAAAGATGAATTGTTGACTGGTATAATCATGACCATTGAATTTATAAACGATTATCTTTAGCTTAAGTGCAAAGGTGAATTGATCAACATCGTTATATTTATTATTTATATAAATTCTGAAATGATTATATATTTCTTTGAGATTTAATATCTTTGGCCCGTAGTGAAAAGATGACCTGTTGTTGAATATCTTTGGCCCGTAGTCCAAAGATGACCTATTATTGAATATCTTTGGCCTGTAGTGTAAAGATGAATTGTTGATAAATATCTTTGGCTTGTAGTGCAAAGATGAACTGTTGATGAATATCTTTAGGCCCGTAGTGCAAAGATGAATTTATTAGTATGATTATGAACATAAACTGTGATTTGGTATAACCATGATCTTTGATGTTTCAGGTAAAGACAGGTGATGAAAATTATCTCCATCCTAGATAAGAAGAGGAATTTAGAACTACAATTATGATTATGAGTTATACACGTGATTGTGGACAGAAACTGTTGATTGATGTTACAGGGATAAAACATTGTTGGTGGAATTTTAGCATGGAGAAAATAATAGACCTTATGGTCTATTTGACTCTTCTAATGGATTGCTCGTTCCACTGTAACTATGGTTGAAAAGTTTTGTCATCTACCATATGTTCTAAATCTTTGATTTATTACTAATGAAGGCTATTGATAATTTAATTATCTTTAGTCATGATATTCTTTACTGGGCTAGTTGAGCTCAGCCTTTTCCTTTTTATTCCATTTTTCTTCTCAGGAAGTGAGAATTTAGCAGGAATTAGCCGAGGTATGGAGTGATGGTTCAAGATAGTTGTTTTAGCGGTCCTCACTATTATGTAAAATAGTGCATTAATAATTCTAATGAGGATTTTATCTGAGTGTGAATATTGTCTAGAAGACAATATTTATATTTAAACTCACAGTTTATGTTTTGTCGTATTTTGCACGATAATTGTATTAATGAAGTTGTAGTTGTGTCTGTACCATATTTTTTGGTAACATAAAATGGGTGATGTATACCTATTTTGGGGGCGTCACAGAAATTATGTTAATGTGATTAATAACAAGTGATAGAATTATAATCTAAATTAGGAAAAACCCTAATTAATATTTAGAAAGCCTAATTATTATTTAGGAACCCTAATTTTCAAATTATAAGCACTAATTGCTAAATTAGCAATATTAATTTGTAAAGCCTAAACCTAATTTTCAAGTTTAATGTAATTAGATAACCTATGTTAATTAAGAAATCCTAATTTGGAATTTTAGAAACTTTAATTTTCATTTTAACCTAATTTGAAAAATTCTAGAAACTAATTATTATTATTTTTACCTTAGGGTTAAACCCTAAGGGTCAAACCTAAGGGTTTGCCAAGATTACATAATGGCCATTAAAATCACCATACAATTGACCAAACTGCCCTTATACACATTCTTTATCAGATTACTTGTGTGTCTTGTCAAGATTGGAGTTATTCAACAACTCTAGATTATCCCACATGCTCAAAATAACACAAATCAGCAGCTATATCTCAGCCAACTTCATTACACATCAATATATATATATAGATCAAGAGAGAGAAAGTTTACTAACTTGGCTCATTTGCTTACAAACACTCAACTCACTTCTCTCTCACCCAAACCCACGAAATCCTAAGATGATTCAGTTCTCATATCAAGCCTGTAAGACCCCGAAAATTTTTAAAATAAAAAGGAATTTCCTTTATTTATTATTTTGAAATAGTAAGGGTTGATTTGATTAATGTGGTTAGTTATGGGTAAAATGCGCAAATATTTTAAATAAGCAGGTGGTTATAAAATATTCATTGTTGACGAGGAATATTCGTTTGGTCGTGGAATATTCTTACTGTCGGGGAATATTCGTACGACGGCGCAGTCTTTTGTGGGCCCCATAACGGAAAGCGATTGGAGGAAGAAAACGACAAAAATAAGTTGTTTATAAAAAACGGCGTAGTTGTTACCGTTAACACTGTTGGAATACCCGGTGGGTAAAGTAAAGTAATACGCGTTGTTAAACAGTAGCACACGGTATTGCACCAATTATTGATTCTTACGTAAGAAGGCACTACTTACAGTAATTACTGTTCATTATTTTATTGATTCAATAATTGCTGCGTTGATATTTTATATTGTTGTTGTTTCAATAATTGTCACTACACAGTATTTTTCATTATCGAAGCAATAATTCATATTATCTGAATAATATTATTAGATAACATTATTGGCAATGTCTAGAAAGTTCTGTCTAAGGAGAGGTTTGGTCACCTAATTGCGCGCCAGTAAGAAGAAATTCTTATTGGAAAGCCCCCTCTTTCCTGGGAACGGCCTGGTTGCTAGTACTGTGATTCTGTAATATTATTTGTGAATAATTAAATTATTGATTTATATGATGAGGAAAATATTGATTTTATGTGGATATAGATGGAGAAAATTTTTAATGTGACAATTGTTGAAAATTAATATTTTATCTTTTTCTGATAAAATAATTCATTTAAATATATTATTTTAATAATATATTAATGGTGATATTTTTATAATGAATGTGGGATATATGAGTATATGAGGACGAAGAGTATTTTTGTGGCATTAAATGTTTAACACATATTTTGTGTGTTGGTGGACACAATTATTGACTGAAATTTGATTATAGCCTGTAAAATCGCTCGTTTGTGGATTTCGATCAATTTCTGTTTGGAATTTGGAAAAACTTCCTTCTGCAAAGTTGTGCAGAATTGAATTTCCTATAAAAACTCGCGAGATTCGAATTTTCTGACAAAAGGGCTATTTATTATGAATTATTGAAGTTCCGAAGCTCCGAAATAATTGATTTTTGGAAGTTTTAATTATTTTTAATAACAAAAACGTTTTTTTTTGTTTTTGTCATTATTGTGGAGCAACAAAGATGGCTGAAATCAATTCTTAAAAGGATGGCGTAGGAATATTTATATAATATATTATTATTATATTAAATTTTCTGCTTTGGTGTTCTAAGCAATTTCCTATAAATAGGTGCTTAGGTTAGAATTGAAAATCACACCAGAAACTGAAGTTTTCTCTCTCTATATTATCGAGCGTATTCTTGTGAGTATTTTGAGTATACTTTGAGTATTGCTATACGGTGCAAGTTCAAGTCATAGCCTATATCCGGTGTTTCAACTAGAAGTACTGTCTTTCGAGGTAAGGGATGTTATTTTCTTCTCAAATGATATTATTTCTTCAATATCATTATGCTGAAATGTTGGTTGGAACTTTTTATCAAATTTGGAACTTTTTCATGTCGGGGTTACTATTCATGAGTTACTATTCATGAGTTACTATTCACGAGTTACTATTCATGAGTTACTATTCACGAGTTACTATTCACGAGTACTATTCACGAAGCATGATGATATTTTTTGTGAAATTTCTATCTTTTGGTGTCGGAGTTACTATTCATGTATACGTCACTATTCACGTATACGGCACTATTCACCGAAAAATGAAATTTCTTCTTTTTGTCTAAAATATCTATTCTGGATACTAGCTTTGATTGGATCTATGTTTTGATCATTCTTGAATTTTACTTCAGTATGATTATTTATGAAGTATTTTTGAACTCGGATTGTTTAAAGTACGAATCCTTAATACTTGTTATTTTGTTTCACCGGATTCGTTTTCTTTAAAATATTTTTCATCATCCTCAGTCCTAAATGATGTTGATACTGAATATCTTTGGCCTGTAGTGCAAAGATGGTTGATTTTATTATGAATATCTTTGGCCGTAGTGCAAAGATGTACAGGTGTTGAGATGAACATGAACAATTGATGAATATCTTTGGCCTGTAGTGCAAAGATGAACAGGTGTTTAGATGAACATGACCGACTGATGAATATCTTTGGCCTGTAGTGCAAAGATGAAAATTTGATTTGATTTGAGATATATATTGATTGATGTTACAGGGATAAAATATTGATGATGGACTTTTAAATTCATAGATGTTAGTAGATTTTATTCTCTACTTAACTCTTCTAATGAATTGTTGTTTCCGCTGCAGTTGTTGATCTAAAACTTGCTGTCTATTGTATTCTATCAGATTTTTCCCTGTTGAAGACTAACGATAATTTGTTGTATATTATCTTAGTCATAATATTCTTTACTGGGCTAGTTGAGCTCACCCTTTTCCTTGTTGTTCCATTTTTTTTTCTCAGGAGGCGAGAATATAGCGAGTACTAGTCGGGGTATGGAATGAAGGTTCTAGAAAGAGTTGTTTAGTAGTCCTCACCATTTTTTTTGTAAAATTATGTATCAATAATTATGATGGGGATTTATTTGCATGTGGATATTGTCTAGATGACAATGTTTGTATTCAAACTCACAGCTTATGGGTTGTAAAAGTTGTAGTTGTTTCTGTACCATGTATTTGACAACTCAGAATGGGTTGGGTGGAATAGACCTATTTTGGGGTTGTCACAGTTGGTATCAGAGCTTAGGGATATGATCTCTGGCGGAGATCGGGGAATAGAACTAGGAGGGGAGAGACGAGTAAATCCTTCTCTAGTGTGTCCTACCTAAGCTTATTTGTTGGTCGGTCATAATATAGGGGTATTATGTGATTTGTTAATTTGTTTAATTAACCCTTGTTTTATGACAGTATTTGAGAATGTCGACTGTGAATGTTAACAGTGGAGTAAATGAGACCGTTGAGATGCCTGTACTTACCAACGAGGAGAACATGCAACAGGCTGGCAATGTTCCTCCTGTGAACAACGCCACTGAGCAGACGATAAACGACGGGATGTTTAGGAGCTTTTTGCAGTTCATGCAAAACCAGACGAGGGAGACTCGTGTACAGAATACGGGTGGAAATGATAGCAACGCGCGGCTTGTCACAGCCAAGCAGTTCAAAGAGTTGGGACCACCAGAATTCTGGGGAAAGCCGGATCCGATCATGGCGGAAACGTGGGTCAAGCAAATTACCAAGATATTCGATGTCTTGGGATGCACGGAGGAACAGAAGGTTCCATTCGCCACCTTTATGTTCCGTGGCGAGGCAGACTACTGGTGGGAGTCGGTGAAGCGTACACATCCAGCCGCACTCAGCATATCATGGGAGACGTTTCAGAAACTTTTCAACGAAAAATACTTTCCTGAAAGTATTCGCCATATGAAGGAAGTGGAGTTTATTAGACTAGAGCAGAATAACATGACGGTGTCCCAGTACAAGGCGAAGTTTGCGGAGTTATCCAGGTTTGCACCTCATTTGGTGGAGAATGAGGAACGTATGACGCGAATGTTTTTGAGAGGTTTGAAACCCGGCATACGTCAGTATCTCATTTCTCATAAATTTTCTGTCTATTCAGATGTTGTCAACAGGGCTCAGTTGTTAGAGCGAGATAACGAGTACGTTCAACCGAGGGACCATAACCAGGATCATACTGGTGACAGCAGTCATCAGAATAACGATAACCAGCGGAGAAAGAAGAATATGGACAAAGGCGGTAACCACTCTGGTGGTAATCGTGGCCATGAAAATAGAAGAAGCGAGTCGGGAGTAGATTTTAAAAAGAGGAGATTTAACAACGACCATGTGAAGACGATAGTGCCAGCAGCAACAGGTTCCAAGGGAGGAGAAAGACCACCGGTCGTATGTTACAAATGCGGGAAAGAGGGACATATCAGTCCAAATTGCCCACAACAGTTCAAGGTATGCTATAATTGTGGAAAGGAAGGACATATCGCTCGAGAGTGTACGGTAGTGAAACCAATTCCAGCGGGGATGGTGATTCAAAAGGCTGTCCCAGAAAAGTCAAAGTCAACAGTTCCTGGAAGAGCGTTTGTCGTGACAGGTCAAAATGCGAGGAACCCGAACGAAGTTAAAACGGGTTAGTTAATTATAATTTTTGCGAAGTTTATACCTTACTAGGTACCGGTTCTACCCATTCTTTTATCTCTCTTGCTTGCGCTCAACGTTTGAACTTGACTACGGAGAAATTAGACTTTGACCTATTTATGGAGACTCCGTTAGGAGAAACTTTCATTACATCTGTTGTTTAGAAATCTTGCTTGATTCAAGTTGGCACTATCACATTTCCTGTTAACCTTATTTCTATAGAGATATTTGCTTTTGATGTGATTTTAAGGTTAACTACTCATCATGCCAAAATTAATTGCTTTTGTAAGGTTGTTAGTTTTCATATTCCTAAGCAACCTGATATTCGAACTCAAGCAATCAAACCATTGAAGTCAAACATTTTTATATCAAGCCATGAAGTCATTCGTTTATTGAAAAATGGATGTTATGTTTTCTTAGCCCATGTCATGGACTTGAACAAAAGTACATCAGATTTGAATGATATTTCTGTTGTTAGTAAATTTCCTGATGTATTTTCTGAAGAATTTCTTGGCTTACTCCCAGAGCGTGATATTAAATTTTGTATCAACTTTGAATTCGGTACAAAACCCATTTCTAAAATCTCATATCGAATGGCTCCTATTGAACTTCAGGAGTTAAAAATCCAACTGTAGAAGTTGATACCCGAGCCTTTATCTGGTGACTTCCTTTGTGGAATGCACCGAAGCCAGACTCTTCGTAAGGGACACAATATTCGTGCGATAGTAAACTGATAGGTGTCATTGTAACGTGCTATCCAAGGTTGGGATATGAGTCACAGTTGAGAACCACCTAAGTCGATAATTGAAATACGTAGCTTTCTAGGCTTAGTTGATTATTATCGAAGATTCGTTGAAGGATATTCTCGAATCGCTATTCCATTAACGCAGCTGACTCATAGAGATACAAAATTCGAATGGAGCAAGGAATATGGGAAGAGCTTCGAAGAACTCAAGAGGAGACTCATTTCGGCACATGTTCTGACCATACCGTCTTAGAAAAACAAACGTGGTAGCTGACGTGTTGAGTAGAAGATCGTATACAAGTACGAGTACGATATTGTCAAAGACTAATTTCATATAATTTACACATAATAGAGATGGAGATGAAAACTCTAAGTACGTACGTGATGATATACGAGTATAATCGACTTTAATCGATAAAGTTAAAGTTGTTCAAGCTACACACTGGAGCTGATGAATTTGAAGAAGGAGGTGCAAGAAGTTGTTATTTCAAAAGCGAGAATTGGCGATGTGAGCAAAGCTCAAACTTTCGATTTATTAGTCCATTTGAAATTCTCGATCGAATAGGAACTGTGGCCTATAGACTCGTTTTACCGCTAAGTATGACGCGTTTTCATAACGTTTTTTTTTACGTATCGATGTTACATAAATATGTGGACGACCCGAACGACGTCATCGAGTTAGAACCGGACAAAATAGCTGAAGACTTAACGTACGAGGAGGTATCTGTCAAGATGTTGGATGGGAAGGAGCATGTCCTACGCACGAAGGTCATACCACAAGTTAAAGTTTTGTGGAGGAATCATGTTATAGAGGAAATGACCTTGGAGTTGGAAACGGAAATGAAAGCGAGGTATCTTTACCTTTTCGAAACACCAGTTACGTACGTCAATTTCGAGGACGAAATTTCATAAGGAGGGGAGGTTGTAAGACCCCGAAAATTTTTTAAATAAAAAGGAATTTCCTTTATTTATTATTTTGAAATAGTAAGGGTTGATTTGATTAATGTGGTTAGTTATGGGTAAAATGCGCAAATATTTTAAATAAGCAGGTGGTTATAAAATATTCATTGTTGACGAGGAATATTCGTTTGGTCGTGGAATATTCTTACTGTCGGGGAATATTCGTACGACGGCGCAGTCTTTTGTGGGCCCCATAACGGAAAGCGATTGGAGGAAGAAAACGACAAAAATAAGTTGTTTATAAAAAACGGCGTAGTTGTTACCGTTAACACTGTTGGAATACCCGGTGGGTAAAGTAAAGTAATACGCGTTGTTAACAGTAGCACACGGTATTGCACCAATTATTGATTCTTACGTAAGAAGGCACTACTTACAGTAATTACTGTTCATTATTTTATTGATTCAATAATTGCTGCGTTGATATTTTATATTGTTGTTGTTTCAATAATTGTCACTACACAGTATTTTTCATTATCGAAGCAATAATTCATATTATCTGAATAATATTATTAGATAACATTATTGGCAATGTCTAGAAAGTTCTGTCTAAGGAGAGGTTTGGTCACCTAATTGCGCGCCAGTAAGAAGAAATTCTTATTGGAAAGCCCCCTCTTTCCTGGGAACGGCCTGGTTGCTAGTACTGTGATTCTGTAATATTATTTGTGAATAATTAAATTATTGATTTATATGATGAGGAAAATATTGATTTTATGTGGATATAGATGGAGAAAATTTTTAATGTGACAATTGTTGAAAATTAATATTTTATCTTTTTCTGATAAAATAATTCATTTAAATATATTATTTTAATAATATATTAATGTTGATATTTTTATAATGAATGTGGGATATATGAGTATATGAGGAGGAAGAGTATTTTTGTGGCATTAAATGTTTAACACATATTTTGAGTGTTGGTGGACACAATTATTGACTGAAATTTGATTATAGCCTGTAAAATCGCTCGTTTGTGGATTTCGATCAATTTCTGTTTGGAATTTGGAAAAACTTCCTTCTGCAAAGTTGTGCAGAATTGAATTTCCTATAAAAACTCGCGAGATTCGAATTTTCTGACAAAAGGGCTATTTATTATGAATTATTGAAGTTCCGAAGCTCCGAAATAATTGATTTTTGGAAGTTTTAATTATTTTTAATAACAAAAACGTTTTTTTTGTTTTTGTCATTATTGTGGAGCAACAAAGATGGCTGAAATCAGTTCTTAAAAGGATGGCGTAGGAATATTTATATAATATATTATTATTATATTAAATTTTCTGCTTTGGTGTTCTAAGCAATTTCCTATAAATAGGTGCTTAGGTTAGAATTGAAAATCACACCAGAAACTGAAGTTTTCTCTCTCTATATTATCGAGCGTATTCTTGTGAGTATTTTGAGTATACTTTGAGTATTGCTATACGGTGCAAGTTCAAGTCATAGCCTATATCCGGTGTTTCAACTAGAAGTACTGTCTTTCGAGGTAAGGGATGTTATTTTCTTCTCAAATGATATTATTTCTTCAATATCATTATGCTGAAATGTTGGTTGGAACTTTTTATCAAATTTGGAACTTTTTCATGTCGGGGTTACTATTCATGAGTTACTATTCATGAGTTACTATTCACGAGTTACTATTCATGAGTTACTATTCACGAGTTACTATTCACGAGTACTATTCACGAAGCATGATGATATTTTTTGTGAAATTTCTATCTTTTGGTGTCGGAGTTACTATTCATGTATACATCACTATTCACGTATACGGCACTATTCACAAATACGGCACTATTCACCGAAAAATGAAATTTCTTCTTTTTGTCTAAAATATCTATTCTGGATACTAGCTTTGATTGGATCTATGTTTTGATCATTCTTGAATTTTACTTCAGTATGATTATTTATGAAGTATTTTTGAACTCGGATTGTTTAAAGTACGAATCCTTAATACTTGTTATTTGTTTCACCGGATTCGTTTTCTTTAAAATATTTTTCATCATCCTCAGTCCTAAATGATGTTGATACTGAATATCTTTGGCCTGTAGTGCAAAGATGGTTGATTTTATTATGAATATCTTTGGCCGTAGTGCAAAGATGTACAGGTGTTGAGATGAACATGAACAATTGATGAATATCTTTGGCCTGTAGTGCAAAGATGAACAGGTGTTTAGATGAACATGACCGACTGATGAATATCTTTGGCCTGTAGTGCAAAGATGAAAATTTGATTTGATTTGAGATATATATTGATTGATGTTACAGGGATAAAATATTGATGATGGACTTTTAAATTCATAGATGTTAGTAGATTTTATTCTCTACTTAACTCTTCTAATGAATTGTTGTTTCCGCTGCAGTTGTTGATCTAAAACTTGCTGTCTATTGTATTCTATCAGATTTTTCCCTGTTGAAGACTAACGATAATTTGTTGTATATTATCTTAGTCATAATATTCTTTACTGGGCTAGTTGAGCTCACCCTTTTCCTTGTTGTTCCATTTTTTTTTCTCAGGAGGCGAGAATATAGCGAGTACTAGTCGGGGTATGGAATGAAGGTTCTAGAAAGAGTTGTTTAGTAGTCCTCACCATTTTTTTTGTAAAATTATGTATCAATAATTATGATGGGGATTTATTTGCATGTGGATATTGTCTAGGTGACAATGTTTGTATTCAAACTCACAGCTTATGGGTTGTAAAAGTTGTAGTTGTTTCTGTACCATGTATTTGACAACTCAGAATGGGTTGGGTGGAATGGACCTATTTTGGGGTTGTCACAAAGCCCCACTAACACTCATAACAAATCAGAAGCTTTGAATCAAGAATTGGTTCAAAAAGTTATAAAACCCTAACTAAGAATCTGACCCTTAATGTTGTGTTAGATCTGGTGTTTATGTGTTGTAATATGTTCTATATAGTGTTAATCAATTATCTGGGTTGGTATCTTGTAGATCCATAACATCTAAGTACTCGAAATTGATGTTTTTGAAAATCTGGAAAAAGTTAAAAAAGTTGTATGACAATGAATGTCAGGCCTTATAGATCTTTGTATGTTTATGTTTTTGGTCGTTTAAATGTTTGATCTTGTAGTATGCTATGAGATCTCTATTCTAAAACTTAATTCCGGGTCATATCGTGTACAGATTGCAAGTTATGGGTGGTCAAAGTCGGTTGACCGACCATGACTTTGCATTTTCTAAGTAACCTAGAACTTGTTCATCAGTGTCTGACAACAAGTTTATGGGCCCAAATCTTACAAGTGTTTTCTTAGTTGCTTGTGTTAGTGTTTTAAGGCTATACTCTTGTATGTTTACTACATATTCATGCTCTTATATCACTTAGATAAACAACAGAATGAAAGTAATCAATGGTCAAAGTAGCCTACTCGACCCTGATTTTAAGTTTTTAGAATTTCCAGAAATCGGAAGAACAATCCTTCTGACAGACTTTGACCGGACCATATCTGCTTGATGTGTTGTTGTTATAGTGATTTTATGTAATAGATCTATACATTTGCTTGTTGGCTACACACTGAAACCTTTAGATCACTAAATCATTGCATGAACAGAAAGTTGTGAAGCCCAAAGTAGGGCAGTCGAACTATTCTTCATTTTTGGGTAACCCAGAAAATGAAGAACAACTCTGACAGCTACTTTGCATGCTTAGATCTCCTTTGTGTTATGATTTTTGACCTTGTTTGTTGTTGGATCTTGTAGGGTTACATTAGTACTATAATATATAACAATTATCTTGCCCAGAAACAACTTAGACAAGAAATTATCATGGTCAAACTAGTTAACTCGAAACTGGCATATGAAGATCTGGGTTTCTCAAGAACACTTTAGACGACGGTTTCTGTCGCTAAAGGCTATACCGACAGATTTAATAATTTTATTTATTTTAATTTCCAAAAATCATTTAAAAATAGAAATTAATTTCTGAAAATTACAAAAATTATTTTAAGTTATACATTAACTTTTAATAATTTGACATATTTTTCATAAATATTAGTATTTATTTAAATATTATTGATATTTAATTTATTTAATAAATTTATTAAATAAATTAATTGAAAATGATTTTATTATATTAAAAATTATTTTAAATGATAATAAGGTATTTAAAAATATTTTAAGTCATAAAGTATAACTTTTAATATTTTAAGGTAAATTTCATTAATAATTTAATATTAATGATATTAGATTTATTTATTAATTATATTAAATAAATAGTTTTAAAATGATTTTATTGATTTAAAAATCATTTAAAAAGGATATAAATGAATTTAAAATATTTTAAGTTATAATAAATGACTTTTAATATTTTGATAGACAATACATTAATATTTAAATATTAATGGTAATTATTTAGAAATAATTATAATTATTTTAAAAATTATTTAAGGGTAATATTAATATTTTAAAAGTATTTTAAGTTATTATAAATAACTTTAATATTTTGGCAAGGGTTTCATTAATATTTTAAATATTGATTAAATATTAATGATAATAGAATTATTTAAAATTTGAATTAGTTAATAATGATTTCAGTGTTTGAAAAATCATGATAAATTATAATAAGTGTTTAAAAATTATTATAAGTCATTTAAAAATAATATGACTGATATTTAAGTTATCTAAATGGATATTGAACTTCAGTATAAAGTTTTAGACTCGATAATTACCCGATAAAGCTATCGGTATACCGAAATTTTTTTAGAAATTGATCCGGACTTAGATAATTTGACTAGATATGTGTTTGTTTGTGATCCAATGACTGCTAAACATATGTGAAATATGATTAGGTTATGTGTTGACTGCAAACAGCAGTACTATATGTTATGATATGTTATTCGAATCGATAGAATGATCTTATTAATGATAGGTCTTGATATAAAAGATAAAACTAAGCTGTGTAAGCAGTGGATGAGGCAAGTATCCTATCTTTGCATTTACTTTATGCAATGGACATGTGTAAGCAAATATCGAAACTATTCTTTTTTATTGTTCAAATATCTTAACCTTTGTATATACTTATGCAATGATTCTGTATAAGTAAGTTATTAGATTATAATCGGTTGTACAAGTTCCTTAATTCTGTTATTATAGATCAAAATATATATTCTGTTTTTTAATTTCTAAGCATGGTTATACCAGCGAACTCACTTGGATAATCATTATATTTTATCACATGTTGATACATACTTATTGTTTTCCACATGCATACATTGACTTAAAAGTCGTCTAAGCTATTTGATTCAGCTATACACACGGATTTAAAAATATTGTTGAACAAGATAGAACTTTATTGAATCCAACCGAATTATTTTGGTTCGGATTCTAGATTAGTATGAACATCCCGAATCTAGAAAAATTTTATGCGCCTAAGGCGGATATGCTGGACGAAAATATCATTCGAACATGTACTATTGATCAATACAGGGCATAACGAGCTGATCACCCCCGTGTTTGTAAGTTATGACAGTTTACAGATGAAATTCTGTTTAACCTTTTCTAAAATAGAAAACAATGTTCATAGTCTGTCGACTGATCCCCATTTATAGTCAGTACGTAGTTTCAAAAATTTGAAATCGAAATGATATGTTGTTTATTGTTGCTTCAGCTTACTTCACAACTGTTGATTCGTTGAAGAAGTGTTATTCACGGAAAACATTTACTTTCTTCAGCTAACTGTTATTGATTGCTATTACTTGTTGGGCACTCAAATGCTCATCCTTGCTAAATTTAAATATTTTTAGCTAAATATTATCAACCAGAAGGCTCTGCCAAGAACAAAGGGAAAGGAAAGGTTGTTGAATGAGTTTTATGCTATATTATGTAATAGTTTTACTTTATTAAGATAAGGATGATATATATTATTATCATATATTGTAATGTATTAAAGTTTGCGTACTTGGGATTAGACTCTGATATATGTAAATTAAGTTTGGTATTTATATTACTGTTATTATTAATAGTATTATTCCACTCATAGAAATGGTATCGTGAAGCACCGACTTCGAGTTTCAGGTACTTGAATTTTGGGACGTCACAGAGGACAGCTAAAACAACCATCTTGGACCATCACTCTGTTCCCTGACTAGTCCCGGCTACGTTCTTATTTCCTGAAGAGAACAATAAAAGTAAAAGGGTGAGCTCAACTAGCCCAGTAAGAAATATTATGACTAAGATAATGTAGAATAAATTATCGTTAGCCTTCAACAGTGTTAAACTGATAAAATATAATAAACATCAAGTTTAACTGCAATGGAACAAGCAATCCATTAGAAGAGTCAAGTAGAACATGATATCTACTATCTTCTATGATTTAAAAAGTTTATCATCAATTTTATCGCTGAGACTCATCTTAATAAATAATCCACATCATCGAATTAGCCATGCATTACGGCCAAGGATATTCATTAGTATCATGACCACGAAATATCCATGCACTACGGGCCAAGGATATTCGTGTTTTCACCAATGGTCATGATCATGCCAACCACTGTCCATCAATCCACTACGGGCCAATGAGTACTTTTATCACATCATTTTTAACATTAAGGTCATGATTATACCAAATAATCTCTGGTCATAATCATACCAATCAACAGTCCATCTATACAGCATAAGCCACGGATGACTTTCATCACAATATAAGCATGAGGATGATGACAATGATATAACAATTCAATTAAAAGAAAACAAAGGATAAATTTTTAAAGATTTATAATTTAATTTATCCAAAATTCAATAATGTTTAAATTGTCAACATGATACTGCTTTGTGGAGTAAAATTTAAGAATAATATTGTATCAAAGATAATTTGGAGAGCAAAGAAATCATTTTTTATCATAAATAGTACCCCAGATAAATAGTAATCAAGTGAATAGTATTCCATGAATAGTACTTCATGAATAGTACCTGTGAATAGTACTCAAGAATAGTACTTTATGAATAGTACCCCATGAATAGTACTTTGTGAATAGTACCCCGTCAGTGGTATTCCGGCATGAAAAGATCAATAATTATCAAGAATGCTCAGAATAATATTTTCAAAAAAGATATTGGATGAAGCACAAATATCAAAGATATTTTACTAATTTCACGGAGTATAGAAGCAATGTTTTAACAGAATGAGTGTAGAATTAGAATTATAAAATAAAATAATATTACTCACATACTACATAGTATGGAAGAAAATATTATTTTTCGCGAATACTGAACAAAAATAATATCCCTTACCTTAGACGAAGACTGGATACTAGAATAGTGAAGTAGCAGAAAACTCTTCTTCTTTTTCTCTATAGCTTCTCTCTTTATAGCTTCTCTCTCTTTAGTTTCTCTCTCTATAATTGCTCTTGTGAGTCTTAGTGAATTGGCGAGAATGAAAGAAGAATGAGCTTCTATTTATAGGAAAATATAGTTTAGATAATTGCACGTTTTGGGGCTCGAATTATTACAGTATAGTACCTTCATCTTTTCCTCTATTTTTAATTTAGTACTACAAGTATTATCAAACTTACACCACCTCCCCTAATTGTACATCATGTGGATCAACAATTCCATTCATGTGAACAAATAGTTATATGCATGTGAACTAATAGCAATTAATTTCTCATTTATCCGATTAATTACCCGATTTATCAATTTAACCTCCAAAAATTAATTATTATCGAAATAAATGTCGATTTTCACTAACACTAATAATCCCAACACAATGGAAATATCAATTTCATCTTTAATTAAAACGAACTTATTCATCATTAATATTATAACTCACAATATTTAATAATCAGATCATTCCCAAGAAAGATGGGGCTTTTCAATAAGGATTTCTCCCTATTGGCGTGCAATTAGGTGACCAAACCCCTTTCCTCGACAAAACTTTCTAAACATCGTCAATATTGCAAATAATAATATGAATAACTTTGTCATCTCAATTATTGATTTAAAAATATAAAATATTATGCAGATGATACTGTGACAATAATTGAATCAATAATATGAGAGATATTATGCAGCAGTTACTGTAGCAATAATTGAGTATAACTGAGTGACTTCTCACGTAAGCATCAATAATCAATACCGTGTGCTACTATGCAACCATGCATATTACTGTACTTTTACCACCGGGTATTTAAACAGTTTAACGGTAAAACTTTCGTCGTTATTTTTATAAAAAGACATTTATGTCATTTTTAAACTCCGACAATACTTCCGTTGTGGGGTCCACCAATGATTTTTCCATCGTGCAAATATTCCCTATTAAAGTGAATATATTCCCTAACCAATCGAATATTTTATAACAACTTGCTTACTTTGCAAAATTTATAAATATTACCCACAACAATAACATTATATCAAATCTACACCATAATATTCAAAAATATATTTCAAGAAAAAATAATCTTTATTCATAAAAATTGGGGTCATACATGAGCTATCGGCATCAACCTGATATAAAGCCCAGGCGATGGTGACAATCCCAGTATAACGGGTTCGGGAGCATTTTACCAATCCCCGGATGGGCTGAAGGCCCGATGCTAGAAGGGGATGTTAAGCCCATTCGGTCGAAGCTCTCAGGGACATCAAAGGAGTTCGGGCATCTGAGCCCTCTGGGTTGGAGTCCTATTCGGGTTTATGGTAGTCAGGTTCGGGCATCCGAGTCCTTTGTGCCAGAGCCCTAAGTTGTAGTGTGGCGTTCGGGGTCAGGTGTTCGAGTCCTTTGGGGCCGGAGCCCAGACCAATGTATGAGTTCGGTTGGATTGGGCCTGTACAATGGGTTGTCCTGCGTGCAGATTTTGGAGCCACAAGAAGTTCAAATGGTTAAGGACTCTAGTCTTAACCATATTTTATTATGGTAACTCCAAAGGTAGTGTTGGGATTGGACTCCACTTGTACCTTTTAAGGATTTTGTTTTGGACCTAAATAATAGTAACTGTCATATTTAGGAGACCTAAACCAACTCGAAAAGGGATTCTAAGGAGCGAGAATACTATAAATACAAGGCTTAGGTTTCAATTAATAGGTAATACATCTTTGAGCACTAAACACTAAAGTCTCCATTGTTAAACCTTGTGAACGGCCTGTGTTTATTCTCACACCGGAGCTATCCCCCGGCGGCACAAGCCGTCAAGCTTCGTGTGTGATCTATTATTGTGCAGGTTCCAGCGCGTGGATTCTGTGATTGGACGCACCGGCGAAACTTGGCGTTAACATTGACGCTAGAAGGAGGGCCTTCTTTAGTGCTTTTACAATCACAACTAACGTTTCTGGTAGCAGGCCATGCCGAGCCGAGAAAATAGTGCCTCTGTCCAGGAGAAGGCAAAGACCTACCAAACCACACAGGTGAGGGGGTCAGTGAAAGATAGACTGGGTTCCAGAACTCAAGGTGGTCAGGAGGAGCCGACCCCTTCCCTCCGGCGTAAGCTCTTTCATGACAGCCAACACACGCCCAATCAGCATAGTCATGCCGATGAACACCACTCTCGAGCACACGATGGGCAAGGAAGAGACTGAGGTGAATGCAGCCGAGACCAGCGGGAGTTTGTTCTGAAGAAGAAAATGCAGTAAAACAAAGACGCCATGATTGTGACGCCCCCAAAAATAGGTATTCTTCACCCATCTTAAGTCACCAAATACATGGTACAAAATTCAAATACAACTTAATAATACAACTGTCATGTAAAATACGATAAAACATAATCTAAGAGTTTTAATATGTATATTGTCATGTAGACAGTATACAAACTCAAAGGAGTCCTCATTATATTTATTGTCACACTATTTAATTAGAATAGTGAGGACTACTAATGATATCATCTGGACCATGACTCCCTTCCCCGACTCGTCCCAGCTATATTCTCATTTCCTGAAGAGAACAGTGAAAGAAAGGGTGAGCTCAACTAGCCCAGTAAGAAACATTATGACTAAGATATAGTCAGAATAAATTATCAATAGTCTTCAACAAATTTAAACTGATAAAATACAATAGACATCAAGTTTAACTGCAGCGGAATAAGCAATCCATTAGAAGAGTCAAGTAGAGAATAAAACCTACTATCTTCTATGATTTAAAATGTTTTCATCAATCTTTATCGCTGAGACTCAGCTTAATAAATAAACAACAACATCGAATCATCCCTGTACTACGGGCCAAGGATATTCTTTAAATCATCAATGGTCATGACTATACCGAATAATCCCTGGTCATAATCATACCAAGTCCATCTCTGCACGTAAGCCAAAATATACAACAATAAAACCAATTATCAACAATCCATCTTTGCACGTAAGCCAAAGATATATAATTCAATAAACAATAGTCCATCTTCGCACGTAAGCCAAAGATAACTTTCATCACCATATAAGCATGAGGATGATGACAATGATATACGCATTAATCAAACGAAAACAAGGATAATTATTAAAGACTTTAAATTTATCCAAATATTATCAACCACTCATAATCTAATATTATTAATATCATAACAATATTTTAATTACTTCTTAAACTTATAAACAATTTATTTCAATTGTTTACACTTTACCAAATAATGCATTTAATCATTCAAAAATGTCATACTCATAAGATTTCATCACCAATGATCAAATCCCTTATAAAAAAATCTGAATATACCTTATATAGGATTTCCAAGCCATAAAATCATATTTTCCAACTTTGTTACTTCACATAACATATTTAACTCATACATTTGTAACTAAACCATTTTCATGAAAAATACCAAATCAGTCCCAAAAAATATTTCTTTTCTGGAATATAACAGAATATAGTCCCATAATGAACATATATTTTTCTCGGAATTTTTAAAATTCATTTACTATTTTTCAAAAATCAATTTCTAATTAATTCCTTAAGAAATTAGCTACCTCAAGTTTAACTCCAGAAATTCCCAAATCTTGGAAGGATCTTACACATGTTAATGTGAGCTTCCAGTTTAAATTTCATGGTCATCGGAGTTTTGGAACTTCGGTTATAGCGTTTTTCGTCGGAAAAACCTAAATATTGAAATGGTCATAATTTGCTCATTTTAAGTCGGAATGAGCTCATTTTTGGACAGGAGGTACCTTTTACCATATAATTTCATGTCCCAAAAGGAAAGAAATTTTTTCACAAATTAAGTGGCCGAAACAGCCCCTTCAAATTTATGGGCAGTAGCCTTTTTCAAAATTGGCAGTTTTTGATTCCTTTGCTAAAATCAGTCCGCACGAAAATCTACAACACCTTTTCTAGTGATTCTAGTTGGATAAGTTATATAACTCATAGATCTAACTCTAGAACTTGACCACACTCAAAAATTCAAAATATAATAGGAGATATGGTCAGTTGAATTTTATGTTCCATTTTCACCAAAATCTGATTTTCAAACCTTTGTGATTTCTAAGAAACTTTCATATTTTCACATAATAACTAACATAACTCATCATGACAATGACATAATAATTCAATAAAATAAGTTTAAGAATAAATTTTAAAGATTTATAAGTTAATTTATCCTGAACTCAATAATGTCCAAATTGTCAACATGATACTTCTTTGTAGAGTAAAACTCAAGAATGCTCAGAAGAATATTTCCATGAAAAGATACTGGATGAAGCGCAAATATCGAGGATATTCCACTAATTTCATGGAGTATAGAAGCCAAAGCTTTAATCAACTGAGTATAATAACGAATATATGAAACTGCAAATGGATTTTCACCCGCCATGCGATAATCCACATATACAGATCATTTCAACAATTTTATAAGGAATGAATACAAAGGATCCTTAACCATGCATATGGTAATCCACATAGACAGGTTATTCCAACAGAAAAATAAAGAATGGAATAACAGAAGGATTCGCCATGCATGCGATAGAGACTGCACAGATAGGTTATTCCTAACAGGATAATAAATAATGGAACCAGGTCCGGCGTAAACGCACAGACAGGATATTCTGACAGAATAATAAATACGGAATAATAAATAATGGAACCAGGTCCGGTGTAAATGCACAAACAAGATATTCAGACAGAATAATAAATAACGAAACCAGGTCAGGCGAAATTCGCACCGACGAGATATTCCAACAGAATAATAAAGAATAGAATAATAGAAGAATTTCACCATGTATGCGGTACTTCACATAAACAGGTTATTCCAACATAATAATAAGGAATGGAATAATAGAAGAATTTCACCATGTATGCAGTACTTCACATAGACAGGTTATTCCAACATAATAATAAGGAATGGAATAATAGAAGAATTTCACCATGTATGTAGTACTTCGCATAGACAGGTTATTCCAACATAATAATAAGGAATGGAATAACAGAAGAATTTCACCAAGTATATGGTACTTCGCATAAACATGTTATTCCAACATAATAATAAGGAATGGAATAATAGAAGAATTTCACCATGTATGTTGTACTTCGCATAGACAGGTTATTCCAACATAATAATAAAGAATGGAATAACATAAGAATTTCACCAAGCATAGGGTAGTCCACGTATACAGGTTATTCCAACAGAATAATAAAGAATGGAATAACAGAAGTTCTCTTCATGAATATGAAAAAAATAATACCCCTTACCTTAGAATAAAACTAGATACTGAAATAGTGAGGTAGCAGATTTCTCTTCTTATTTCTCTCTATAGATTTTCTCTCTATAATTTCTCTCTCTAGAGTTTCAGTTAATTCGTAAGAAATAATGAAGGAATGAGCTTCTATTTATAGGAGAGTGGACTGAATAGTAACTAATTCATGAACGGTCCAGATTGATTTACTTTTAAACGGACGGTCCATATTGATTTACTATTACAACTTTAAACCAATGGTCCATACTGATTCACTATTAAACTTTAAACCAACGGTCCATACTGATTCACTATTAAACTTTAAACCAACGGTCCATACTGATTCACTATTAAACTTTAAACCAACGATCCATATTGATTTACTAATATTATTTCAACCAACAGTCTGAAAAATTAGCACATCTCCTCATGGAATAATAGTACCCAAAAATGATTTGGACCGAAAAGAAATATATTTTGTTCGGGTGAATAATATCCCATGAATAGTAACTCGTGAATAGTAACTCATGAATAGTAACTCGTTAATAGTAATTTATGAATAGTAACTCTGACACAAAAAGTGCCCTGAATACCCGATTGCACAATATAACCTCCAGACATCAATTATTATCGAAATAAATGTCGACTTCCACTAACACTAATAATTTCAACACAATAGAACTATCAATTTCATCTTTAATCAACACGAGCTTATTCATCATTAATATTATAACTCACAATATTTAATAATCAGGTCGTTCCTAGGAAAGAGGGGGCTTTCCGATAAGGATTTCTCCCTATCAGCGCGCAATTAAGTGACCAAACCTCTCCTTGACAGAACTTCTAGACATAGTAAATATTGCAATTTAATAATATGAATAACTTTGTCGTCTCAGTTATTGATTTAATAATATAACATATTGTGCAGATGATACTGTGACAATAATCGAATCAATAATATGAGAGATATGATGCAGCAATTACTGAAGTAATAATTGAGTATAACTGAGTGACTTATCACGTAAGCATCAATAATCAATATCGTGTGCTACTATGTAACCACGTGTATTACTGTACTTTTACTACCGAGTAGTTCAACAGTTTTAACGGTAACACTTCCACCGTTATTTTTATAAAAAGATAATTCTGTCGTTTTCTAAATACGACAACACTTCCGTTATGGGGTCCACCAATGATTCTGTCATCGTACGGATATTTCCCGACAAAAAGAATATTCCCAGACCAATCGAATATTATACAACAACTTGCATACTTTTCAAAATTTATAAATATTACCCACAACTATAAAATTATATAAAATCCACACCATAATATTAAAAAATATTTTGAGAAATTTAAATCTTTATTCATAAAATTTGGGGTCTCACAATGATGGCCTTACGTCTTCAGCAGGAAGAGCTCGAAGAGCAGATGGCAAAGATGGCTGGGGAACATGAAGCATCCTCAAAGAAACGTAGGCATCAGAGCCGATCCCGGTCACCTCGACGTGGGGAGGCCGAAATAAAAAAGAGTAGGCCCAGAAGCCGCTCGCGGGTCAGTAGAAGTCGAAGGAGGAGATGTTCGGCAGACCGGAAGTCAGATCATCCGGGAAGATTGGGACAAAGAAGGAGGGTCGAGTCTCTCGAATATAAGAGGGACGGGCACAGATCGTCCCCTAATAAAAAGAAGTCTGACCCCCTTCACCCGAAATAAATCACGTCACTGCCGACCCTAAGAAGAAGATTCCCCCGATGGAGACGTATGACTGACTGGGGGACCCTTATGATCATTCAAACGGGTATGACAGGTTGATGACATATTATGGACATTCGGACGCTGCTAAGTGCCACATGTTTGCAACAACCTTAAAGAAGAGTGCTCGAGAATGGATGGGGACCTTAGCAGCAAGGTCAATTAATTCATGGAATAACCTTCATAAAAAATTTCACGCTCAATTCAGAAGTAACAGGAGAAGAGGAAAGATCATGGCTTCCCTCATACAGGTGAGACAAAGGTCGGACGAAAGCCTAGGCCAATACGTCAAGAGATTCCAAGAGGTTGTGGGCTCGGTAGTAGAATTAAATTCCGCTCAAGCCTTGGGATTTTTCACGACTGGTCTGGATATAGGGAAGTCTAAGAAACTGATGAAGGATCTGGTGATCAACCCTCTGGCAGATTTGACAGAAGCCTTCCATCGAGCTGAGGATTTATTGAGATTGAGGAAGCTATGGGAAATTTTAAACCACACTCCCAATCTTATGAGAAGTCTAAGGATCAGGATAAGCAGAGTTATCAGCTGTCGAACAATCAGTGGAGGTCGAATAGTTACGGACGAAAAAACTATAATGGTGGAGGTTCGGGAAGTGGCCGACCACCTTTCCCGAACAAAAATATCAACAAAGTTTATACCTCCCTCAACACTGATCGGGCGAAGATATTGGAGGAGATGCAGAATAAGCCATTTTTTGAACCATGTTTGACACATTCAATGCCCGAAAAGAGAGGTCGGGACAAGTATTGTGAATACCATCAAAGTCGCGGTCATACGACAAAGATGTGCAATGATCTGAAGGGTTTGATAGAGAAGAATGTCTAGAATGGCCAGCTAGTTCGGTATGTGGTGGGTAAGGAGAATTCTGAGGCCCCTGGGGAAGAAAATAGAGGACTAGCTCGGGATACACAGCCAAAACTGAACCAGCCAGCCTGAGGCGTGATCGATGTAATTTCTGGCGGTTCGATAGGGCGTGTGACCAGAAAAAAGAGGAGTGGACATCTCGAAGTCGTATTGTCCATGGCAGGTTCCTCGCTGAGAAAGGATTGGGCCTACCCGGGGGTATCCATCTCGTTCTCAGACGAAGACTATCCTACAGATCTAATATAGCCACACGATGGGGCGTTGGTGATAACTGATCAAGTCGAGCCAGTGGATATAAAAAAGATGATGATCAACAATGGGTCATCGGTCGACATACTGTACACTCATGCTTATCAGAGGATGGATCTAGAAGGCAAGAAAATGGAGTTGGGTAGCGAAGGCCCGTTGTACGGTTTTAGTGGGGATCCAGTACATGTATCAGGCACCATTGAACTGCTTGTCAGGATCGGCACAGCTCCCCAGCAAGAAAAGATAATGATCAGATTTTTTATGGTACAGGTAGATTCGGCATACAACGCTATACTGGGAAAGCCGACACTAGCAGCATTGCAAGTCGTTACATCCATACCTCACTTTAAGATCAAATTTCTGACACCGAACGGGATTGGGGAGTTAAAAGGGGATCTTGATATTGCCTAAAGGTGTTATCGGAACACATTAATTTCTTCGAGGGTTGGGGTCAGCAAGCAAAAGCAGACAATGGCCGTCGAAATAGAGCCATTCACTGAGAACAGCACAGAACCAATGGCCATGCCTGCCGAAGAGAATGAAGATATGGAGTTGGTCCCAGGGAATACAGAGAAGTTGATCAAGATTGGGTCGGGGCTGACAGAACCATTACGGACAGGGCTGGTGGATCTTCTTCGGGTATATGCTGACATCTTTGCATGGAAACCTAGTGATATGCCTGGTGTAAGTGAGTCGGTGGCCTTGCATAATTTCTATGTAGACCCGAAGAGAAAACCAGTGATACAGAAAAGAAGGATTTTCACTCTAGAGAGGAAGAGGATTATAGACGAAGAAATCGCCAAACTTCTGGAAGCGAAATTCATATTCAAAATTGACTACCCCGAATGGCTAGCAAATGTGGTTCTGGTTCAGAAATAAAATGGTAAATGGAGATTATGCATAGATTACACGGACCTAAACAAGGTATGCCCGAAAGATTTCAATCATTTGCCTAACATAGATCAGTTGATTGATGCCACATCGGGGTACAGCATGTTAAGTTTCATAGATGCCTTCTCATGATACCACCAGATTTCGATGAGCAAAGAGGATATCCCAAAGACGAGTTTCATCACGCATCGGGCCATATATGCTTATCGGAAGATAACTTTTGGGTTACTCAATGCTGGGGAAACTTACCAACGGATGATGAACTTCATGTTTAGAAAGTAGCTAGGCCGAAGCATGGAAGTATATGTGGACAACATGATTGTGAAAAGCATGTCAGTCTGGGATCATCTGGAGGACCTAGAAAACTGTTTTGAAACAGTATGAAGACATAAGCTGTGGTTGAACCCGACTAAATGTACCTTCGGATTAGGGACAGGAAAGTTTCTGGGATATCTAATCAGTAAGAGAGGTATTAAAGTGAATCAAGAGAAGATTCGGGCGATTCTAGATATGAAATCACCAAAGACATACAAGGATGTTCAAAGGTTGACTGGTCGGATTGCATCCCTTCGGAGATTCGTATCAAGATCAGCTGAAAGGTGCCTACCATTTTTTGACACTCTCAAAGGACCGAAGAATGAGAATAGTTTTCAATGGACTTTAGAATGCGAGGATGCATTCTAAGGGATTAAGAAATATTTGTCTTCGGCGCCATTGTTGTTGAAGCCAATCCCTTCGCAATCGTTATACTTATACTTGGCTGCAAGCTCGATGGCAATGGGGGCAGCACTGGTGAGGGACAAGGGGGGAAGATAGTTCTCAGTATACTATGTCAGCCACGTTCTTTGGGATGCAGAAACAAGATACCCGAACCTGGAAAAGTTTTCTTATGCCTTGATCATTGCAAGTAGGAAACTTCGGCATTATTTCCAGGGTCGGTTGGTGGTGGTGTATACAGATCAGCCGTTAAAGAAGGTTCTGCACAGGCCAGAAGTCTCAGGTCGGTTGGCTGCATGCACGATGGAACTAACTCAGTTTGCTTTGGAGTAACATCCCCGAACGGCAATCAAAGAATAGGCTCTGCTAGATTTCATAGTAGAATGTTCATTCACAGAATCGGATGTGGGGTCGGTTACTGATACACAATAAGGGCAGACGTCATGGACCCTCTATGTGGACGGGTCGTCAACTTTGGACATCAGCAGAGCAGGAGTCATCCTGACAAGTCCCAAAGGTTTCAAAGTCTAGAAAGCCATTGGGTTTTAATTCAAAGCCACCAATAATGAAGCGAAATATGAAGCCATACTAGTTGGACTTCGGTTGGCCCGAAGCTTGGATGTGCAGAAGTTAGTCATCTACAGTGATTCGCAGCTGGTGGTCAAGCAGATATCGGGGGAGTATGAGGCTTGGGGGGAAAGGATGTCAAAGTATTTGGTCGAAGTGAAAGACAAACTCATGTACTTCAGCTCACATAGTTGTCAAGGGATCGATCGGTCAGACAATACGGTAACAGATGCTCTGGCCAGATTGGCAACTACTGAAGCAAGTTCAATCAACGGATCGGTGAACTTAGAGGTGTTGGAATAGCCAACCGTTCTGAAGGCAGATGTATTAGCCCTGGATCGACTCGACTACTGGCTCACACCATACATATCATACCTGGCCGATGGGGTGTTACCTTTGAATTGCATGTTAGCAAGAAAGATCAAGCACAGGAGTACAAATTTTATTCTTATTGACGGAGAATTGTATCGAAGGGCCTTTAGTTCTCCACTACTCAAGTGCTTGACACCCTCAGAAGTAGATTATGCACTCTGGGAAGTACATGAAGAAATTTATGGGGATCACATGGGGGCCAAGTCACTGGCATACAAGATTCTGAGGCAGGGATACTATTGGCCGACCATCTATTAAAAAGCCAAAGACTTTGTCAAAAAATGTCTCAAATGCCAGTTAAACAGCACCATCCCTCATCGGCCTCCCAAAGAGTTGTGCTCGGTCTTATCCCCGATTCCATTTGCTGTATGGGGAATCGACATCTTAGGCCCTCTGCCAAAGGCCAAGGGGTAAGCGTGTTTTGTGATTGTGGCCATCGACTACATAACCAAATGGGTCGAAGCCAAACCTCCACAGAAGATCACCGAACAAGAATGTTTGGAGTTTTTCAAAGAGGGTGTTGTTTATCGATTTGGTATCCCGATGGCAGTGGTTTCGGAAAATGGCGGGCAATTTATGGGGTCAAAATTCGAAGCTTTTCTGAAAGAATTTGGAATTCAGCACCGAAAGACTTCAGTTGCCCACCCTCAGTCGAACGACCAAGTAGAAGTCACTAACCGAACCCTGCTTAATAGAATTAAAAGGCGACTGGACGAACTAATGGGTCGGTGGCCAGAAGAATTACTCAGTGTTTTATGGGATTATCGAACTACTCCGAGAACAACAATTGGGGATTCACCATTTAGACTGGCGTACGGGACCGATGTACTCATACTGGTTGAGATTGGATCTCCTATTCTTCAGGTCAGTTAGTATAAGGAGTTATATAATGATCAGAGTCTATAGTTAAACCTGGATCTCTTAGAGGAAGTTTGGGACTCAACTCTAATAAGGTTGGCAATTTACCAGAAGAGAACAGCTCGACACTACAACCAGAAGGTGAAGCAAAGGAGGTTCGAGGTTGGAGATTTGGTCCTTCAGGAATCAGAGGCATCAACCCCCCAGAACACTGGCATAACTGATGCCGAACTGGGAGGGGCCCTATGAAGTGGTCGAAGTGCCGAAGCCATGTACATACCGGCTTCGAGAAATGGATGCTTCTGAAGTAAAGAATGCATGGCATGCTGGAAGACTTAGAAAATTTTACCAGTAAAAGTTATGTCATTCTTTCCTTTGTTGGTGTAAACCGCTATATTTATTAATGAAATAAATGAGATTTTTCTTCGGAAACGCTTGTACTTCATTTAAATTCATAATCTTTTACATATCCGATCAGATAAACTTCGGACTTAAGCTGATCAAAAAGTGGGAAAAGACATAACTGATCGGTACAAGGCACGGGTATAACTGATCAGGATAATTGTCAATCAGATCAGATAAACTATGGACTTAAACTGATCAGAAAGTTGGAAATGACATAACTGATCGATAAAAGTCACGGGTATAACTGATCGAGAAAAGTATAATTTTTCATCAAACAAGCTTAGGACATGACACGATTAGAAAGTTCGAGATAACATAACTAATCGGTAAAAGTCACAAGTATAATTGATCAAAAAAATTTACAAACAGAAAAATTTAATACTTCATTCATCCTATAAATTTTTACAAGATCCGATCAGATAAGATTTGGATAAAGTACAAATAAAGAGAAGAAATGAAGATTAGAAAAATTACAAGTCCTAAAAGAAGCTATTTCTGAGGAGGCTCATCTCCAGCTTCGGATTCTTCATCTGAAGAGTCAAGGACAGAAGCATCGAGTCCAGCAGCAGTCAACTTTGCCCAAGTCTTCTCCTGATAGGTTTCATAGCCTTTAGCGAACTGAGCCATGATCTTGTCGGTCAAGGTAGGGGATTCTTCATACTCTTCGATTGTACGCTGCTTGACCTCGGCACGTTCATCTGTCAAGGCATTATTTTCCCGGATCACATGCATCAGCTTACTGTGCATCCCTTCAAACTTCTCCTCAAGGGCATAAAGCGCCTACAACTGGTCATTGCTCTCTTCGGACAGATGATCTCTCTCCTCGAGGAGCTTCTTGGCATGACTCTCTAGGCTGATGAATTCTTGCTGAAGAAGAGAATATTGGTCCTTGAGTTCATCAGCCTGTCGTTCGGCCTTTATAACATTATTGTGGGTCTCGACATGAAGGTTTTTCTCCTTCTTCAGCTCCGACCGAAGACCCCAAACCTCAGCACCAAGCAATTCAACTTTGGTCCTCGTCTAAGCCTCCCTTTTGGTGGCATAGGCCAGAGGTGAAACGGCTCGGGCGAGAATGGCATTGGCCTACCACACAGAGAACGTATGCATCAGTCATGAAGAACTCAACGTCAATAAAAGAAGACATTTTAAATTAACCGGCTTACCTGACATTGGGCCTTGACATAGGCCACTAGGTATTCTTTCGGGGTCATTCCCTTAAATCACTTGTCATCACCTTGAAGTTTGAAATGCTCGAGCTAATTGTAGGGAAATACCTCAGATGGACTCCTCAGCCAGAATGTAGTCGGCGTCCCCTGCAAGGAAATCGCCTCAGTGTTTGGCCTTGAGGTGGGAGTTGAAGCTGGTGGTGGATCGATTCCCATAACTTGCAGTTTGGGCCATTCATCCAACCAGGGCTTCTTTGATCGAGGCTCGAGGGGAATGTCTTCAGTTTCCTCCGAATCCTCGATCATAGCAGTTGGAGTAGGAGGCGGAGGCGTAGGCTTTGGCGGGGCTGAAGAAGTGGCCTTGGGGGGGACTTTGGTGGAAGGCTTGGTGGAAGGCTTCTTCGTCTTCTTCAGCAAGGCCATCTTCTCAGCCCGATTCATTTTCAGTACGTTATTGGTGGAAGGCTCGGCGGTAGTAGTCGAAGGAGCTGGACCCAAAGTAGAACCAGTTGAGAGTTCAGCTATCGGGATAGTCTCTTCCTTTGCTGCCTCATCAATAATAGGAAGGTGTATTGGCTCGCTCTTGATTGGTAGTGGAGTTAGGGATTCAGAGGCTCCCTCGGGTTTGAAGATAGTAACTGCAAAGAAAACAAAATAGTCAAAAATAAAGAATAAAAGGGATAAAGTTAAGGCATGAAGGGGTTAGGAGATTATAACTTATGGTCGTGTTTGTAGAGCCAGACCTCCTTGGATACAGCCTCCAAGCCCCCATTTAATCTTCTGCAGCTTCTTGTAAAATTCCTTGAAGGCATCCGCCCGATCCTTAGGAAATTTGGACACCTTTTCAATAGGGTCCTCGGGACCGGCCTAGTTCTGCATAAGTGAAAGGTCGGTTCCCCTCATGAAAAACCATTGAGGGTGCCATCCTTTGTTGCTAGATAAGGTCTTCATAAAGGTGGCTCGACCAGCCACTCGATTGAGTTGTCGAAAGCCGGGTTCCTTTGATTTCCCGACCGAAAATAAGATAAAAAAGAAATCGACGTCAGGAGTAATCCCAACCTCCTGACAAAGAGAAATGAAAGAATTCAAATGGATATATGAGTTCGACACAAGTTGTGCTAACCCGATACCAACGAAATAGAGGAAGGAGGAAATAAATTCGTGAAGGGGAAACCGGACCCCGTATTTCAGGACCCAAAGGGGAATAGCCATCCATTTTCTTTTGGGTCACCAGAACATCCTTTCATTCAGCTCTGGAACCCGTAGCTTATACTCCTTCAGAATATTGAAGATAGTTCGGATGTCAGAAATTTGGGACGTGGTGATGGTAGACTTCATGTTGATGTGAGAGTAGTCAGTTTTAGAAGCATAAATGCTTCGAATTTTCACTTCGGTAGAATTAGTTGTGGTGTCAATGGGATCCGCCGGTAAATTGATTAGAATCGGATCGCTGGCGGCGATGGAGGTAGAAAGGACGATTGGGGGTACTAGCTCGATGGTAAGAGAAATGCAAGAATCAGCCATTGAAACAAAAGAGGTTAGAAATGTAGTGATTTTGGAAGTAAAAATGAGCAAGAATAAAACGAAATGAGAAGAATTTGATGAAGTAGCTTACTCGCCGGAAATCTCTTTTGCCGGAAAGTTTGAGAAAAAGCTTTGAAATGCTGAAGATTTTAAAAAGGTGATTTTGGAGGGTAGGTTGGGGGTTTTATAGGGAAATGGCACAAAACCCTAGGGCAATTATTTATGAAGGGTGGGATCTAGTCCTGGGGAAACGTGAGACATTTCAAAAAATAAAGAGAAACCGTTTGGGTTCCCCATATAACTCATCATTTACTGGCGTGACTTTTTGAGTCCTTGTCTTTCCAAGTCTCTAATTATAAATATATTAAAACAAGAGACTGGGGGCAATGTTCAGGAGCATTCTATCTATCCCTGGATGGGCTGAAGGCCCAATGGTAGAAGGGGATGTTAAGCTCATTGGGCCGAAGCTCTCAGGGACGTCGAAGGAGTTCGAGCATCCGAGCCCTGTGGGCCGAAGTCTTATTTGGGTTTATGGAGGTCGAGTTCGGGCATCCAAGTCCTTTGGACCGGAGCCCTAAGTTGTAGTATGGCGTTTGGGGTTGGGTGTTCGAGTCCTTTTGGGCCGGAGCCCAAACCAGTGTATAAGTTCAGTTGGATTAGGCCTGTACAGTGGGTTGTCCTGCGTGCAGAGTTTGGAGCCACAAGAAGTTCAAATGGTTAAGGACTCTAGTCCTAACCATATTTAATTAAGGTAACTCCAAAATTAGTGTTGGGATTGGACTCCATTTGCACCTTTTAAGGAGATTGTGTTGGACCCAAATAATGGTAACTACCATATTTAGGAGTCCCAAACCTACTCGGAAAGGGATTCTAAGGTACGAGAATACTATAAATACAAGGCTTAGGTTTCAATTAACAGGTAATACATCTTTGAGCACTGAACATTAAAGCCTCCATTGTTAAACCTTGTGAATAGTCTGTACTTATTCTCACACCGGAGCTATCCTCCGGCGGCACAAGCCATCAAGTTTTGTGTGTGATCTGTTATTGTGCAGTTTTCAGCGTGTGGATTCTGTGATTGGACACGCTGGTAAAACCTGGCGTTAACATGCAGGAAGAATCTAATAATGGCAACCAAGCCAAGCTATCATCAGGATAAACATCAATAATCCTCAAAGAGTCACTCGTAAAAATAGAGGAACATCTTCGACGAAAATAAAGTCAAAAAGCTCATCTAAAGATAAAGAAAGTTGGTGACAATCTCAATGTCAGATTCCAATGGTCTTAGCCATAGAAAAACCTCCACGGCAGGAATCTTAAAAACATCTTTACAACATGTTGTCAAATCAGTCTCAATAGCACTAATGGACATTTCAAGTCGTTGGTGACAACCCCAACGTAGCATCGGGAAAAATCTGTTGATGAAAGCTTTTTAAACTACCGTTTGAGTAGACATCAAGGCAGTTCAGTAGAGACCATCATTGATAATTCCATCCCCAGCAGAAATGGTGGGAGCAGTCAATGACAAAATCCTATTGGAAATAATTTCAACCAAAAACATTCAGCATCTATAACATCATGTTGCATTGCATGGCATCATTTAATCTTGTCATATTTCAAGTATCTAGTAATAATTATCCTGTTCATGCTATTACATTGTATAAACATGATAAAAAGGGGCATACGTAGACACTCGAAATTTTGCATTCCTGTTACTAACCATACAGGAGGGCAGAATAGTCTTTTATCTTTTAGAGACAACCTTGGAAGTCAAATCATCAAATCCAATCCCCAAAGACAACCCTAGGAGATCAAGTCAAACCCCAGAGACAACCACGAGAGATCAAATCCAACCCCAGCAAAAATACCAAGAGATTAAGTCCAACCCTGGCGACAACACCAAGATATGAAATCCAGCCCCGACGACAATCCCGGGAGATCAAATCCAAACCCCAGTGATAACCCCAGGAGATCAAATCCAAGCCCCAAGGACAACCCCGTTAGATCAAATCCAATCCCCAGCGACAACCCCGAGAGATCAAATCTAAACCCCTATAAGACCCCCAATTTTATGAAATAAAAGTATGCAATTTTTTCTTATAATTACTATTCAATAAATGGTTAAATTGATAAAAGTTTAAAGTTAAGGGTGATATATGAAATTTTTTTAAAATAAGCAAGTGGTTATAAAATACTCATTGTTGTCGGGGAATATTCGTTTGGTCGTGAAATATTCTTTCTATCGGGGAATATTCATACGACGGCGCAGCCTTTTGTGGGCCCCATAATGGAAAGCGGTTGGATGAAAGAAATGACAAGTTTAAGTTATTTATAAATAACGGCGTAGTTGTTACTGTTAACACTGTTGGAATACCCGGTGGTTAAAATACAGTAACACGCGTTGTTGCACAGTAGCACACGGTATTGCACCAATTATTGATTCTTACGTAAGAAGGCACTACTCAATAATTGTTACAGTAATTACTGTTCAGTATTTTATTGATTCAATAATTGCTGCATTGATATTTTATATTACTGTTGTTTTAATAATTGTCATTACACAGTATTTTCCATTATCGAAGCAATAATTCATATTATCTGAATAATATTATTAGATAACATTATTGGCAATGTCTAGAAAGTTCTGTCTAAGGAGAGGTTTGGTCACCTAATTGTGCGCCAGTAAGGAGAAATTCTTATTGAAAAGCCCCTCTTTCTTGGGAACTGCCTGGTTGTCATTATTGTGATTCTGTAATATTATTTGTTAATAATTAATTATTGATTTATATGATAAGGAAAATATTTATTTTATGTGGATATAGATGGAGAAAATTTTTAAAGTGACAATTGTTAAAAATTGATATTTTATCTTTTCTTATAAAATAATATTTTATTATATTATTATAATATAATAATGATGACATTTTTACAATGAATGTGAGATATATGAGTATATGAGGAGAAAAATATTTTTATTGCATTAAATGATTAACACATGTTTTGTGTGACAGTGGATCCCATTTCTTGACAGAAATTTTATTAGAGCCTGTAAAATCGCCCGTTTGTGGATTTCGGTCAATTTCTGTTAGGAATTTTGAAAAACTTTCTTTTGCAAAGTTGTAGATGATGGAATTTCCTATAAAAGGTCAAGAGATTCAAATTTTCTGACAAAAGGGCTATTCATTATGAATTATTGAAGTTCCGAAGTTCCGAAATAATTGATTTTTGGAAGTTTTAATTATTTTTTAAAAGAAAAACGTTTTTTTGTCATTTGGTGGGATCCAATGGTGTTTCAAAATTGCTGAATTCAGTTGTCAAAGAGGTTGGCGTGAAAATTTAATATAAATAATATTATTTTAATAAATTTTCTGCTTTGGTGTTCTAAGCATTTTCCTATAAATAGGTGCTTAGGTTAGAATTGAAAATCACACCAGAAACTGAAGTTTTCTCTCTATTTCTCTCTCTATATTATCGAGTGTTTTCTTATGAGTATTTTTATATCTTGAGTGTTGCTATACGGTGCGAGTTCGTTCAGCGTTGTTCCAGTCAGAAGTACTGTTCTTTTGAGATAAGGGATAGTAAGAGATAGTAAGGAATTGTAGGGGACAGTAAGGGATAGTAAGGAAGGTTATTTTCTTCTAAAATGATATTATTTCTTCAATATCATTATGCCAGAATATTGGTTGGAAATTTTTATCAAATTTGGAACTTTTTCATGTCGGGGTTACTATTCATGAGTTATTATTCATGAGTTACTATTCACGAGTTACTATTCATAAGTACTATTCACGAAACGTGATAATGTTTTTTGTGAAATTTCTATCTTTTGGTGTCGGAGTTACTATTCACGTATACGGCACTATTCACCGAAAAATGAAATTTCTTCTTTTTGTCCAAAATATCTATTCTGGATACTATCTTTGATTGGATCTATTTTTTGGTCTTCATTCTTGAATTTTACTCCACTCTGGTTATTTATGAAGTATTTTTGAACGAGAATTGTTTAAAGTACGAATCCTTACTTTTTGTTCTTTTGTTTCATTGGATTCGTTTTCTTTAAAATATTTTTCATCATCCTCAGTCTTAAATGATGATATAACTGAATATCTTTGGCCTGTAGTGCAAAGATGAATGATTTTTGATGAATATCTTTGGCCCGTAGTGCAAAGATGAACAGGTGTTTAGATGAACATGACCAACAGATAAATATCTTTGGCCCGTAGTGCAAAGATGAACAGGAGTTTAGATGAACATGACCAACTGATAAATATCTTTGGCCTGTAGTGCAAAAATGACTTGTTGATGAATATCTTTGGCCTGTATTGCAAAGATGACTTGTTGATGAATATCTTTGGCCTGTAGAGAAAAGATGACTTGTTGATGAATATCTTTGGTCGTAGTGCAAAGATGAATTTATTAGTAGGATTACGAACATAAACTGTGATTTGGTATAATCATAATCTTTGATGTTTCAGGTGATGAAAATTATCTTTGTCCTGGATGAGAAAAGGAATTTAGAACTACAATTACGATTATGAGTTATACACGTGATTGTGGACAGGAATTGTTGATTGATGTTACAGGGATAAAATATTGTTGGTGGACTTTTAAAATGGAGAAGATAATAGACTTTATAGTCTATTTGACTCTTCTAATGGATTGCTCATTCCGCTGCAACTATGGTTGAAAAGTTTTATCATCTACCATATGTTCTAAATCTCTGATTTATTACTGTTAAAGGCTATTGATAATTTATTTATCTTTAGTCATGATATTCTTTACTGAGCTAGTTGTGCTCACCCTTTTACTTCACAATTTCTTTCAGGTTATAAAAGTGTAGCTGGGACAAGCGGGGAATAATAGGGGAATAGAACGGTGGTCTATAGATGTTGAGGGTGAGGTGAATTTAACTTGGAAGGGTGTTTTGCCACTATCATACAAGATGTCTAATGACATACAACCTCGTGTCATCATAAGACAGGGTTGTGCTCATCCACTTGCTGAGTATATTTACAAGTACTACCTATATAATCTTGGTGTTTGTTTGGAGTATAATTCTAAATTAGAGACGGTGGAGATAATGATATGTCAAGAGAAGACACTCCATTGGGAAGAATATGATAGTAATCTTCTCGTTTTTCTTTGGGGTCTATTGGGTCAACCAAGGATAATTTTGTGGGCATATGATATCTATCATAACCTAGATGCATGGCCTCCCATGTACGAAGGTTTCCTTGAGCACTTCCCAAAGATTTTAATTTCTAAAACAGTTCTAGATTGTACCTTTATGTAAGGTATCACTGTGAGGTGTTGTCCATAGTTGGGACATGCGTCATAGTTGGTATTAAAACTCACAATATATGTGTTGTTGTATTTTTCACGACAATTGTGGTAATAAAGTTATAGTTGATTTCTGTACCATGTATTTGGCGACTCAGAATGGGTTGGATGGAATGGACCTATTTTTGGGGCGTCATATTAGGTATCAGAGCTTAGGGATATGATCTCTGGCAGAGATCGGGATTAGAACTAGGAGGGGAGAGATGAATAAATCATTCGCTAGTGTGTCCTACCTAAGCTTATTTGTTGGTCAGTCATAATATCGGGATATTATGTGATATGTTAATTTGTTAAATTAACATTTGTTTTTGTAGCTGTATTCTAGAATGATATCTGAAATACAGGTGATGAGCAATGGAGAAAACATGATGACAGGAAAGATGGAATCTGAAATGAAAGCAAGGTATTCTAAACTCTTTGAAATATCAGGAACGTAAATTTCGAGGACGGAATTTCATAAGGAGGGGAGATTGTAAGACCCCGAATTTTATGAAATAAAAGTATGCAATTTTTTCTTATAATTACTATTCAGTAAATGGTTAAATTGATAAAAGTTAAAAGTTAAGGGTGATATATGAAAATTTTTTAAAATAAGCAAGTGGTTATAGAATACTCATTGTTGTCGGAGAATATTCGTTTGGTCGTGAAATATTCTTCCTGTCGGGGAATATTCATACGACGGCGCAGCTCTTTGTGGGCCCCATAACGGAAAGCGGTTGGATGAAGAAAATGACAAGTATAAGTTATTTATAAATAACGGCGTAGTTGTTACCGTTAACACTGTTGGAATACCCGGAGGTTAAAATACAGTAATACGCGTTGTTGCACAGTAGCACACGGTATTGCACCAATTATTGATTTTTACGTAAGAAGGTACTACTCAATAATTGTTACAGTAATTATTGTTGAGTATTTTATTGATTCAATAATTGCTGCGTTAATATTTTATATTACTGTTGTTTTAATAATTGTCACTACACTGTATTTTCCATTATCGAAGCAATAATTCATATTATCTGAATAATATTATTAGATAACATTATTGGCAATGTCTAGAAAGTTCTGTCTAAGGAGAGGTTTGGTCACCTAATTGCGCGCCAGTAAGGAGAAATTATTATTGAAAAGCCCCCTCTTTCCTGGGAACTGCATGGTTGTCATTATTGTGATTATGTAATATTATTTGTGAATAATTAATTATTGATTTATACGATAAGGAAAATATTTATTTTATGTGGATATAGATGGAGAAAAATTTTAAAGTGACAATTGTTGAAAATTGATATTTTGTCTTTTCTAATAAAATAATATTTTGTTATATTATTGTAATATAATAATGATGAAATTTTTACAATGAATGTGGGATATATGAGTATATGAGGAAAAAAGTATTTTTGTTGCATTAAATGATTAACACACATTTTGTGTGTCGGTGGACCCCATTTCTTGACTGAAATTTGATTATAGCCTGTAAAATCGTCCGTTTGTGGATTTCGGTTAATTTCTATTATCAATTTAGAAAACCTTTCTTCTGCAAAGTTGTGGATAATGGAATTTCCTATAAAAAGTGGCGAGATTCAAATTTTCTGACAAAAGAGCTACTTATTATGAATTATTGATGTTCCGAAGTTCCGAAATAATTGATTTTTGGAAGTTTTAATTTTTTTTTAAAAGAAAAACGTTTTTTTGTCATTTGGTGGGCTCCAATGGTGTTTCAAAATTCCTGAATTCAGTTGTCAAAGAGGTTGGCGTGAAAATTTAATATAAATAATATTACTTTAATAAATTTTCTGCTTTGGTGTTCTAAGCATTTTCCTATAAATAGGTGTTTAGGTTAGAATTGAAAATCACACCAGAAACTGAAGTTTTCTCTCTATTTCTCTCTCTATATTATCGAGTGTATTCTTATGAGTATTTTTATATCTTGAGTGTTGTTATACGGTGCGAGTTCGTTCAGCGTTGTTCCAGTCAGAAGTACTGCTCTTTTGAGATAAGGGATAGTAAGAGATAGTAAGGAATTGTAGGGGACAGTAAGGGATAGTAAGGGAGGTTAGTTTCTTCTACAATGATATTATTTCTTCAATATCATTATGCCAGAATGTTGGTTGGAAATTTTTATCAAATTTGGAACTTTTTCATGTCGGGGTTACTATTCATGAGTTATTATTTATGAGTTACTATTCACGAGTTACTATTCACGAGTACTATTTACGAAACGTGATAATGTTTTTTGTGAAATTTCTATCTTTTGGTGTCGGAGTTACTATTCACGTATACGACACTATTCACCGAAAAATAAAATTTCTTCTTTTTGTCCAAAACATCTATTCTGGATACTATCTTTGATTGGATCTATGTTTTGGTCTTCATTCTTGAATTTTACTCCACTCTGGTTATTTATGAAGTATTTTTGAACGATAATTGTTTAAAGTACGAATCCTTAATTTTTGTTCTTTTGTTTCACTGGATTCGTTTTCTTTAAAATATTTTTCATCATCCTCAGTCCTAAATGATGATATAACTGAATATATTTGGCCTGTAGTGCAAAGATGAATGATTTTTGATGAATATCTTTGGCCCGTAGTGCAAAGATGAACAGCTGTTTAGATGAACATGACCAACAGATAAATATCTTTGGCCTGTAGTGCAAAGATGGACAGGTGTTTAGATGAACATGACCAACTGATAAATATTTTTGGCCTGTAGTGCAAAAATGACTTGTTGATGAATATCTTTGTCCTGTAGTGAAAAGATGACTTGTTGATGAATATCTTTGGCCGTAGTGCAAAGATGAATTTATTAGTAGGATTATGAACATAAATTGTGATTTGGTATGACCATAATCTTTGATGTTTCAGGTGATGAAAATTATCTTTGTCCTGGATGAGAAAAGAAATTTAGAACTACAATTACGATTATGAGTTATACACGTGATTGTGGACAGAAATTGTTGATTGATGTTACAGGGATAAAACATTGTTGGTGGACTTTTAAAATGGAGAAGATAATAGACTTTATAGTCCATTTGACTCTTCTAATGGATTGCTCATTCCGCTGCAACTATGGTTGAAAAGTTTTATCATCTACCATATGTTCTAAATCTCTGATTTATTACTGTTGAAGGCTATTGATAATGTATTTATCTTTAGTTATGATATTCTTTACTGAGCTAGTTGTGCTCACCCTTTTGCTTCACAATTCCTTTCAGGTAATAAAAGTGTAGCTGGGACAAGCGAGGAATAACAGGGGAATAGAACGGTGGTCTATAGATGTTGAGGGTGAGGTGAATTTAACTTGGAAGGGTGTTTTGCCACTATCATACAAGATGTCTAATGACATACAATCTCGTGTCATCATAAGACAGGGTTGTGCTCATCCACTTGCTGAGTATATTTACAAGCACTACCTATATAATCTTGGTGTTTGTTTGGAGTATAATTCTCAATTAGAGACGGTGAAGATAATGATAGGTCAAGAGAAGACACTCCATTTGGAAGAATATGATAGTAATCTTCTCATTTTTCTTTGGGGTCTATTGGGTCAACCAAGGATAATTTTGTGGGCATATGTTATCTATCATAACCTAGATGCATGGCCTCCCATGTACGAAGGTTTGCTTGAGCACTTTTCAAAGATTTTAATTTCTAAAACAGTTCTAGATTGTACCTTTATGTAAGGTATCACTGTGAGGTGTTGTCCATAATTGGGACATGAGTCATAGTTGGTATTAAAACTCATAACATATGTGTTGTTGTATTTTTCACGACAATTGTTGTAATAAAGTTGTAGTTGTTTTCTGTACCATGTATTTAGCGACTCAGAATGGGTTGGATGGAATGGACCTATTTTGGGGGCGTCACATTTGGTATCAGAACTTAGGGATATGATCTCTGGCAGAGATTGGGATTAGAACTAGGAGGGGAGAGATGAATAAATCATTCGCTAGTGTGTCCTACCTAAGCTTATTTGTTGGTCAGTCATAATATCGGGATATTATGTGATATGTTAATTTGTTAAATTAACATTTGTTTTTAAAGCTGTATTCTAGAATGATATCTGAAATATAAGAGATGAGCAATTGAGAAATCATGATGACAGGAAAGATGGAATCTGAAATGAAAGCAATGTATTCTCAACTCTTTGAAATATCAGGTACGTAAATTTCGAGGATGAAATTTCATAAGGAGTGGAAATTGTAAGACCCCGAATTTTATGAAATAAAAGTATGCAATTTTTTCATATAATTACTATTCAGTAAATGGTTAAATTGATAAAAGTTAAAAGTTAAGGGTGATATATGAAATTTTTTTAAAATAAGCAAGTGGTTATAAAATACTCATTGTTGTCGGGGAATATTCTTTTGGTCGTGAAATATTCTTCCTGTCGGGAAATATTCATACGACGGCGCAGCCTTTTGTGGGCCCCATAACGAAAAGCGGTTGGATGAAGAAAATGACAAGTATAAGTTATTTACAAATAACGGCGTAGTTGTTACCGTTAACACTGTTGGAATAACCGGAGGTTAAAATACAGTAATACGCGTTGTTGCACAGTAGCACAAGGTATTGCACCAATTATTGATTTTTACGTAAGAAGTTACTACTCAATAATTGTTACAGTAATTATTGTTGAGTATTTTATTGATTCAATAATTGCTGCGTTGATATTTTATATTATTGTTGTTTTAATAATTGTCACTACACAGTATTTTCCATTATCAAAATAATAATTCTTATTATCTGAATAATATTATTAGATAACAGTATTGTCAATGTCTAGAAAGTTCTGTCTAAGGAGAGGTTTGGTCACCTAATTGCGCGCCAATAAGGAGAAATTCTTATTGAAAAGCCCCCTCTTTCCTGGGAACTGCATAGTTGTCATTATTGTGATTCTGTAATATTATTTGTGAATAATTAATTATTGATTTATATTATAAGGAAAATATTTATTTTATGTGGATATAGATGGAGAAAATTTTTAAAGTGACAATTATTGAAAATTGATATTTTATCTTTTCTAATAAAATAATCTTTTGTTATATTATTATAATATAATAATGATGAAATTTTTACAATGAATGTGGGATATATGAGTATATGAGGAAAAAAAGTATTTTTGTTGCATTAAATGATTAACACATGTTTTGTGTGTCGGTGGACCCCATTTCTTGACTGAAATTTGATTATAGCCTGTAAAATCGCCCGTTTGTGGATTTCGGTCAATTTCTATTAGCAATTTAGAAAACCTTTCTTCTACAAAGTTGTGGATAATGGAATTTCCTATAAGAAGCCCCGAGATTCGAATTTTCTGACCAAAGGGCTATTTATTATGAATTATTCAAGTTCTGAAGTTCTGAAATAATTGATTTCTGGAAGTTTTAATTATTTTTTAAAAGAAAAACATTTTTTGTCATTTGGTGGGCTCCAATGGTGTTTCAAAATTGCTGAATTCAGTTGTCAAAGAGGTTGGCGTGAAAATTTAATATAAATAATATTATTTTAATAAATTTTCTGCTTTGGTGTTCTAAGCATTTTCCTATAAATAGGTGCTTAGGTTAGAATTGAAAATCACACCAGAAACTGAATTTTTCTCTCTATTTCTTTCTCTATATTATCGAGTGTATTCTTATGAGTATTTTTATATCTTGAGTGTTGTTATACGGTGCGAGTTCGTTCAGCGTTGTTCCAGTCAGAAGTACTGCTCTTTTGAGATAAGGGATAGTAAGAGATAGTAAGGAATTGTAGGGGACAGTAAGTGATAGTAAGGGAGGTTAGTTTCTTCTACAATGATATTATTTCTTCAATATCATTATGCCAGAATGTTGGTTGGAAATTTTTATCAAATTTGGAACTTTTTCATGTCGGGGTTACTATTCATGAGTTATTATTTATGAGTTACTATTCACGAGTTACTATTCACGAGTTCTATTTACGAAACGTGATAATGTTTTTTGTGAAATTTCTATCTTTTGGTGTCGGAGTTACTATTCACGTATACGACACTATTCACCGAAAAATAAAATTTCTTCTTTTTGTCCAAAACATCTATTCTGGATACTATCTTTGATTGGATCTATGTTTTGGTCTTCATTCTTGAATTTTACTCCACTCTGGTTATTTATGAAGTATTTTTGAACGATAATTGTTTAAAGTACGAATCCTTAATTTTTGTTCTTTTGTTTCACTGGATTCGTTTTCTTTAAAATATTTTTCATCATCCTCAGTCCTAAATGATGATATAACTGAATATATTTGGCCTGTAGTGCAAAGATGAATGATTTTTGATGAATATCTTTGGCCCGTAGTGCAAAGATGAACAGCTGTTTAGATGAACATGACCAACAGATAAATATCTTTGGCCTGTAGTGCAAAGATGGACAGGTGTTTAGATGAACATGACCAACTGATAAATATTTTTGGCCTGTAGTGCAAAAATGACTTGTTGATGAATATCTTTGTCCTGTAGTGAAAAGATGACTTGTTGATGAATATCTTTGGCCGTAGTGCAAAGATGAATTTATTAGTAGGATTATGAACATAAATTGTGATTTGGTATGACCATAATCTTTGATGTTTCAGGTGATGAAAATTATCTTTGTCCTGGATGAGAAAAGAAATTTAGAACTACAATTACGATTATGAGTTATACACGTGATTGTGGACAGAAATTGTTGATTGATGTTACAGGGATAAAACATTGTTGGTGGACTTTTAAAATGGAGAAGATAATAGACTTTATAGTCCATTTGACTCTTCTAATGGATTGCTCATTCCGCTGCAACTATGGTTGAAAAGTTTTATCATCTACCATATGTTCTAAATCTCTGATTTATTACTGTTGAAGGCTATTGATAATGTATTTATCTTTAGTTATGATATTCTTTACTGAGCTAGTTGTGCTCACCCTTTTGCTTCACAATTCCTTTCAGGTAATAAAAGTGTAGCTGGGACAAGCGAGGAATAACAGGGGAATAGAACGGTGGTCTATAGATGTTGAGGGTGAGGTGAATTTAACTTGGAAGGGTGTTTTGCCACTATCATACAAGATGTCTAATGACATACAATCTCGTGTCATCATAAGACAGGGTTGTGCTCATCCACTTGCTGAGTATATTTACAAGCACTACCTATATAATCTTGGTGTTTGTTTGGAGTATAATTCTCAATTAGAGACGGTGAAGATAATGATAGGTCAAGAGAAGACACTCCATTTGGAAGAATATGATAGTAATCTTCTCATTTTTCTTTGGGGTCTATTGGGTCAACCAAGGATAATTTTGTGGGCATATGTTATCTATCATAACCTAGATGCATGGCCTCCCATGTACGAAGGTTTGCTTGAGCACTTTTCAAAGATTTTAATTTCTAAAACAGTTCTAGATTGTACCTTTATGTAAGGTATCACTGTGAGGTGTTGTCCATAATTGGGACATGAGTCATAGTTGGTATTAAAACTCATAACATATGTGTTGTTGTATTTTTCACGACAATTGTTGTAATAAAGTTGTAGTTGTTTTCTGTACCATGTATTTAGCGACTCAGAATGGGTTGGATGGAATGGACCTATTTTGGGGGCGTCACATTTGGTATCAGAACTTAGGGATATGATCTCTGGCAGAGATTGGGATTAGAACTAGGAGGGGAGAGATGAATAAATCATTCGCTAGTGTGTCCTACCTAAGCTTATTTGTTGGTCAGTCATAATATCGGGATATTATGTGATATGTTAATTTGTTAAATTAACATTTGTTTTTGAAGCTGTATTCTAGAATGATATCTGAAATACAAGAGATGAGCAATTGAGAAATCATGATGACAGGAAAGATGGAATCTGAAATGAAAGCAATGTATTCTCAACTCTTTGAAATATCAGGTACGTAAATTTCGAGGATGAAATTTCATAAGGGGTGGAAATTGTAAGACCCCGAATTTTATGAAATAAAAGTATGCAATTTTTTCTTATAATTACTATTCAGTAAATGGTTAAATTGATAAAAGTTAAAAGTTAAGGGTGATATATGAAATTTTTTTAAAATAAGCAAGTGGTTATAAAATACTCATTGTTGTCGGGGAATATTCTTTTGGTCGTGAAATATTCTTCCTGTCGGGAAATATTCATACGACGGCGCAGCCTTTTGTGGGCCCCATAACGGAAAGCGGTTGGATGAAGAAAATGACAAGTATAAGTTATTTACAAATAACGGCGTAGTTGTTACCGTTAACACTGTTGGAATAACCGGAGGTTAAAATACAGTAATACGCGTTGTTGCACAGTAGCACAAGGTATTGCACCAATTATTGATTTTTACGTAAGAAGTTACTACTCAATAATTGTTACAGTAATTATTGTTGAGTATTTTATTGATTCAATAATTGCTGCGTTGATATTTTATATTATTGTTGTTTTAATAATTGTCACTACACAGTATTTTCCATTATCAAAATAATAATTCATATTATCTGAATAATATTATTAGATAACAGTATTGTCAATGTCTAGAAAGTTCTGTCTAAGGAGAGGTTTGGTCACCTAATTGCGCGCCAATAAGGAGAAATTCTTATTGAAAAGCCCCCTCTTTCCTGGGAACTGCATAGTTGTCATTATTGTGATTCTGTAATATTATTTGTGAATAATTAATTATTGATTTATATTATAAGGAAAATATTTATTTTATGTGGATATAGATGGAGAAAATTTTTAAAGTGACAATTGTTGAAAATTGATATTTTATCTTTTCTAATAAAATAATCTTTTGTTATATTATTATAATATAATAATGATGAAATTTTTACAATGAATGTGGGATATATGAGTATATGAGGAAAAAAAGTATTTTTGTTGCATTAAATGATTAACACATGTTTTGTGTGTCGGTGGACCCCATTTCTTGACTGAAATTTGATTATAGCCTGTAAAATCGCCCGTTTGTGGATTTCGGTCAATTTCTATTAGCAATTTAGAAAACCTTTCTTCTACAAAGTTGTGGATAATGGAATTTCCTATAAGAAGCCTCGAGATTCGAATTTTCTGACCAAAGGGCTATTTATTATGAATTATTCAAGTTCTGAAGTTCTGAAATAATTGATTTCTGGAAGTTTTAATTATTTTTTAAAAGAAAAACATTTTTTGTCATTTGGTGGGCTCCAATGGTGTTTCAAAATTGCTGAATTCAGTTGTCAAAGAGGTTGGCGTGAAAATTTAATATAAATAATATTATTTTAATAAATTTTCTGCTTTGGTGTTCTAAGCATTTTCCTATAAATAGGTGCTTAGGTTAGAATTGAAAATCACACCAGAAACTGAATTTTTCTCTCTATTTCTCTCTCTATATTATCGAGTGTATTCTTATGAGTATTTTGATATCTTGAGTGTTGCTATACGGTGCGAGTTCGTTCAGCGTTGTTCCAGTCAGAAGTACTGTTCTTTTGAGATAAGGGATAGTAAGAGATAGTAAGGAATTGTAGGGGATAGTAAGGGATAGTAAGGGAGGTTATTTTCTTCTAAAATGATATTATTTCTTCAATATCATTATGCCAGAATGTTGGTTGGAAATTTTTATCAAATATTAGAACTTTTTCATGTCGGAGTTACTATTCTTGAGTATTATTCATGAAACATGATGATGTTTTTTGTGAAATTTCTATCTTTTGGTGTCGGAGTTACTATTCACGTATACGGCACTATTCACCAAAAAATGAAATTTCTTCTTTTAGTCCAAATTATCTATTATGGATACTATCTTTGATTGGATCTATGTTTTAGTATTCATTCTTGAATTTTACTCCACTCTGGTTATTTATGAAGTATTTTTGAACCAGAATTGTTTAAAGTACGAATCCTTAATATTTGTTCTTTTGTTTCACTGGATTCGTTTTCTTTAAAATATTTTTCATCATCCTCAGTCCTAAATGATTATATAACTGAATATCTTTGGCCTGTAGTGCAAAGATGAATGATTTTTTATGAATATCTTTGGTCCGTAGTGTAAAGATGAACAGGTGTTTAGATGAACATGACCAACTGATAAATATCTTTGGCCCGTAGTGCAAAGATGAACAGGTGTTTAGATGAACATGACCAACTGATAAATATCTTTGGCATGTAGTGCAAAGATGACTTGTTGATGAATATCTTTGGCCGTAGTGCAAAGATGAATTTATTAATAGGATTATGAACATAAACTGTGATTTGGTATAACCATAATCTTTGATGTTTTAGGTGATGAAAATTATCTTTGTCCTGGATGAGAAAATGAATTTAGAACTACAGTTACGATTATGAGTTATACACGTGATTGTGGACAGGAATTGTTGATTGATGTTACAGGGATAAAACATTGTTGGTGGACTTTTAAAATGGAGAAGATAATAGACTTTATAGTCTATTTGACTCTTCTAATGGATTGTTCATTCCGCTGCAACTATGGTTGAAAAGTTTTATAATCTACCATATGTTCTAAATCTCTGATTTATTACTGTTGAAGTCTATTGATAATGTATTTATCTTTAGTTATGATATTCTTTACTGAGCTAGTTGTGCTCACCCTTTTGCTTCACAATTCCTTTCAGGTAATAAAAGTGTAGCTGGGACAAGCGAGGAATAATAGGGGAATAGAACGGTGGTCTATAGATGTTGAGGGTGAGGTGAATTTAACTTGGAAGGGTGTTTTGCCACTATCATACAAAATGTCTAGTTGGGACATGAGTCATAGTTGGTATTAAAACTCAAAACATATGTGTTGTTGTATTTTTCACGACAATTATTTTAATAAAGTTGTAGTTGTTTTCTGTACCATGTATTTGGCGACTCAGAATGGGTTGGATGGAATGGACCTATTTTAGGGACGTCACATTTGCTCAGCAAAACCGCGGGAGATCAAATCCAAACCCCGGTGACAACCCCGGTAAATCAAATCCAAACCCTAGTAACAACCCCAGGAGATCAAGCCAAAACCCGGAGACAACCTTGAGAGATTAAACCAACCTCAGAGACGACCCGGAGGACTGTCAAAAGTCAACAGCAGTCCAATCTCGGAGACAACCCTAAGAAAAGACGGCTACAACTGCATCAAGCCCGAAACCAACCCGGGAAGGCTAAAATAGTAATTTTACTAACTCGACATTAATTCACCCAAATCACTACAAAAGAAGTCATGCAGAACTATAACATCAATCTTGAGTGAAAATAGCACAAGACAGCTCAACGAATGGAATGTGAAGACTTGAAGATCTGGTCATGCACCCATCTTCTCAGATTCAGAAAATGTCAAATCGCATGTCATTTTATAGCTCTCGTCAAGGGCTTTCTTGAAAGGTATAGCACGCCTCCATCAGATTCTCGGATTAAAAGTTATGAAGGTTCGAGCAGACATTGCGTTGATCTGAGTGCACGTACTTCATGACAATGGGACCCACGGGTACTTTGGTCTATAAATAGACCCCCCATCAGCCATAAAAGAAAGAAAAAAAGGAGAAAAAAAGAGATATATACTAAACACTTGTATACATATATACTACAACATATCAAATTTTAACTAGTGAAAACTGAGTTTTCAAGCTCCAAAAGCAGTCTGAAGCCTTCTTTGCAGCACACTGTAAGATTTTTACGATTTAAAACTTTCTCTTGCTTTAATATATATATATATAAAAATTTCCACCGATTAGTTGTCCCTAGATCCTCGATCCGTAGCTTTTTCTCGCTTTAATATACATATATAAATATAGAGAGAGAGAGAGATTTGAACCGAACAGTTGAGCTTGGATCGACAATCTATGGCTTTTACTTGCTTTCATATATATATATATATATATATATATATATATATATATATATATATATATATATATATATAGAGAGAGAGAGTCCGGATCAGGTCCGGACTCCCGGATTTTGTTAAAATCCGGACTTTTTTTTTTTTTTTTTTTTGCTTTTTTTTTTTTGAAACAACTAAAAAAAAAAAATTATGGAATTGGAATTTTTACATTATACAGTGTTTTGGGTGTGATTTGGATGCCTATAACAAAACATGTCTGTACAGTCTAGGCAGACTGTACATACATTGGTTGGTGTAGGTATTAAAAACACACCCAAAACACTGTATTATTGAAAAATTTCAGTTCCATAAATTTTTTTTTTTTTTTTAGTTATTCTACCAAAAAAAAAAAAAAAAAAAATCAGGTCAGGATTTTACTCCCGTCCGGGAGTCCGGACCTGATCTTGTTTATATATATATATATATATATATATATATATATATATACGAAAAGTTTCAAGAGCATAATTCTTAAATAGCATAATGCCTTAAATAGCATAATTATATCAAAACGACGTAGTTTTGTAAACACGCGGTGGCATTTTTGTAAATACGCGGTGGCATGGTATTTACAAAAATGCCACCGCGTGTTTACAAAACTACGTCATTTTGATAAAATTATGCTATTTAAGGCATTATGCTATTTAAGAATTATGCTCTTGAAACTTCCCGTATATATATATATATATATATATATATATATATATATAATTATATATATATATATATATATTAACTGTTTACTGTGATTAAATATCTATTTTAACTGTTCATTCAATGTAAATCTGTAATATTTGAATCTGTGGACTAGATTTATCTAAATCTAGCTATATCTAACTTTTAATCGATTCAAAAGTTATAAAATTGAAACCATTGAGCTAGAATGGCTAAGATATATTTCAATTTAGTTTTCTTTCTAGTTTTTTTGTAAATATTACGCAACCCCGTGACCCTAGATCTGTATCTATAGGGAACGGAAAGCTTGGTCACGCGCAGACAGGGATTTAACTGATGAATCCTTTGGTTTGCGTCGTTTAGATTAAATATATGTTTTATTTTAGTATCCTCATTATGCACATATGATATTATGTGAGCCTAGGAGCCATGGGATCTAAGATGATCTAGCTGACGGATCTAGATTTGGTTTCCATGATGGACCTTTTCAATTGTACCGTTAGCTTGAAAATCATATTTATGGTGCTCAGGTCACTTCGATGGCTTTCATGACCATAAGGAGCCCGACACTTATATGTATATTATTTTGTCGAAGATGCTTTGACTCTCGAGAATAAAATCAAAACAAGTCGAATACGGAATAAAATGGAAGTATCAAAGGTCTCAATTACTATATGAGCATAAGGGTTTAAAAACCTATTTTCAAAACATCATTTGTGTATATATTGCTTAAAATTGAACTTTTATACAAGTCAAACCCTTTGTATATAGGTGAAAACGAGGCATAGCACTACTTCCAAATAATGCATTTAGGCCCAATTTACTACGTTCACACACACTTCAAATAAATAGGGAATTGAAAAGACGCGGTAACCGTGTTTTCATGAAAGGTAAGGGGTGCCTAACATCTTCCCCCCGCTTAATCAAGCCCCCGAACTCTATGAATCTCGATTTTCAAGGCATGTTAAACAGAGTCCAATAATTAGGCCTTTTGCAAAACTTTTCAAATTCAGTTGAGTTGGTACAACCATTTCACTACTACAAACTAGCGACTCTGAATTTTCAAATCGTCGACATTTTGTGTTGGACTCTTTTCAAACTCGCTCTTTTAAATAAAATTCAACACATAGAAAACATAAAGGGAAAGAAATATCTAAAAGAGGAATTCCAAAAAAAAGAAATTCTTTTCGACGTCAACACATCTTTTAATCACTCTTATTGACTTACTATTATGCGTAAATCAACAATCTTCTACTCAAATCGTATTCTTCCCATCTACATATATGGATACCAAACTCCCCTTAAACTTCCAATAATATATATTCGATTTGAGTCTAGTTAATCACGTCTTCTAAATGACAAGTCACTCTTCTCAATATCTCTTTAATAGTCTTCCCGAAAAGAACCTACCACTTGACAAGTGCACACTCTTCCAATATATCTTGTTAAGAGTCAAATCAAATACCTTTGCAGGAAGAATCCATTACATAATGCTCAATCATGAGTTATATTATTCATCATACAATTCTTGACCCAAGCTCATAATTGAACATGAATCAAATTCCAATGAATATTGTTGAGTAATGTATGGCTTTTGGTTAAACATGGCAAACGGGTCGGGCCGGCCCAAACGGGCTGGGCCAAAATGGCCCAGTTTTTTTGGGCTAGAATTGTGAGGCCTGTGGCCTGGGTTGGGCCAGGCTGGGCCAGCCCATGGGCTTCTTCTTCTTTTTGTTTGCAAAGTCATACTACACAATTTGTCAATTTAACTCAAAGTAAAAGAATAAAGACCATATAGTTTTGCTTCGCTTGAGCTTTTAACAGCTGGTGATAAGTATATTTGATGACAAGTAGATAACAACAACCAAGATGAATAATAAAAATACAAGCAGTTTAAAAATAAAAATATATTACTTTCTTTTAACTCAGAAATAAGGGTAAAGTTGGAAATATATTTTTTATTATTATTAAATTAAATAATTTAGGTACTTCGTATGTTTTCCCCTTCCATGCCCAAATCAATAATATTATTACAACATCCTATTGATAAAAAGAGTTATTTTAACTTTTTAAAATAAATATATGATATGATTAAATTTAGGATTAATATAAATCTATTTAATTTTAATCAATATGTAGTATTGTGAATGTAGTAAAACTATCTAAAATTTCTATTAATCTCAAAATTTTATATTCTTTAGAGTTACATAAATATATTTTTCAATATAATTTTTAAAGTTAAATGGAGAATCTTTTTATAAATGATATTCCTGTTTGAGAAACTTATGTATTTGATAGAATTAAATTTTAATAAATTTAAATTGAAAATTTTTACTTATGATTCAAATTTAACTCAATTAAAAAGACAAACAAATTAAAACTAGAGATGTACATTTTGTTTAAACGATTGTCTTTTTATTTTTTATACTTTTATGTAGACACATGTTAAAACAAGCAGTTGTAGCCCAGTTAGATTGAACTCTTATTTAATGACTTGGAGGTCCTGTGTTTAACCCTCACAAGCAGCATTGTTTTTATTTTTTTTTAAAAATAATTCATGGACGAGCTGTGCCAAAATGACCCAACTTTACGTGGGTTGCAATAATAAAGCCCAAATTCCTTTTTTTGCGAGCGGGCTAGACTGGTCAGCTAGCCCAGGCCTCTTTTTCCAAGTCTACCTTTGATATAACTTGTTCTTCGACAAGTTTTGAATTAATAATTTAATATTAGAATATGGTCTAAAAATTATGTCATAATATTTAATATTGTTTGTAATGGCTATGAATATATATATATATATATATATATATATATATCCATTCGTGGCAAACCGGTTGCCACGGATACTATTCAGCAACCATGATCTTAACCCTTGACCTCAATATTGAATGGCCCAATTTAATCACAATTTCTCTCTGCCACTAGAGACTCTAGTGGCAGTAATATTCCTTAAATCGGCATGACAAATTACCAAAAAAGCCCATGCCCTCCTGCCACACTGCCTGCCGCTATAAGTTGTTGCGGAAGTGTGGCTATTTTACTAAATGAGATTGATTCAAAACCCACTTATATTATGTATACATGGGTGCACCCTCTATCCCAAAAATAAGATAAGTTTGAATTATAAAATTTATATAAATTATTATTAGATTTAAAATTCATGTAATTTATTTTTAATTTTTAAAAATTATAAATTTATGATTTAATTAACATTTTTCAAATAATTAATAATCTTAAATTCAGATAAAAAAAATCACATGAATTTATAATCTTAAAATTTAATAATCTCAAATTGTAAATTTGATGAATTCATATAAATTTTAAGATTATAAATTCATGTGACTTTTTTTATCTCAATTTGAGATTATTAATTATTTTTTAAAAAAGTTTAAAATTTATATGAATTTATCAAATTTACAATTCAATTGTGAAAATTATAAATTATTTGAAAAATGTTAATTAAATCATAAATTTATATTTTTTAAAAATTAAAAATAAATCACATGAATTTTAAATCTAACCTTGAACCTCGAACCAAGAAATCACGTTTGGCTGAGGGTCCTGAACTGCAAGTTGTAGACACCGACCATAACTACCTGTTGGCCGACTACCTGTTTGCCGAAGAGCCCATCAGAAGTGCTTCCCTTTACTCTGTTCAATCATTTCAAGCTGTCGGGTGATGATGAACGGTTTAAGGGATTCTCTTCCGAAGAGTATCTGGTGGCTTACGTCCAGACTCAATGTCAGGTAATTTCGAGGGCATCTAACTTGGTTTTTTAGACTTATGCTTTGATTTTCATAGCTAATGTATGCGTTTATCGTAGGCCAATGCCCTCCTTCTAGCGCCAATGTTAACGCCAAGTTTCACCAGTGCGTCCAATCACAGAATCCACGCCCTTGAACCAACACAGTAACAGATCACACATGAAGCTTGACGGCTTGTGCCGTCGGGGGATAGCTCCGGTGTGAGAGTAAGTACAGGCCGTTCACAAGGTTTAACAATGGAGGCTTTAGTATTTAGTACTCAAAGAAAGTATTACCTCTTGACTGAAACTCAAGTCCTGTATTTATAGTATCCCCGTACCTTAGAATCCCTCTCCGAGTCGGTTTACGACTCCTAAACATGGCAACTACCATAATTTGGGTCCAACAAAATCTCCTTAAAAGGTGGAAGTAGAATCCAATCCAAACACTACCTTTAGAGTTACCTTATTCAAATACGGTTAGGACTCTATACGCAGGACAACCCACTATACAGGCCCAACCCCACCGAATCCACCATCCGGTCTGGGCTTCGGCCCAAGGGGCTCAAAGGCCCGACCCCGAACACCATTCGCCACAATAGGGTCCCGGCCCAAAGGGCTCAGATACTGAACCCGAACCCCTTCAGTATTTCTGAGGGCTTTGTCCCATTGGGCTTATAAACCCCCTCTAGCGTCAGACTTTCGGCCCACCCGGAGGTCGGTAAAATGCTCCCAAACAGTACAATCATAGGAGGGGTAATCACAAAAGTGTTCCTTGAAGTTTGCAAAATTCTTCGATTTTAATTTATAAGAGTATCTTTAGCAGATGGACTATTTGTTAGACTATATTTAGTCCATATGATATTAACATATATCCTTTAGTTTTTAGGGTTCTTTATATAAGTATACAACAAATATAAAGTAATTACAAAAAAATGCATCAACCAAATATTTACAAAAAGATTGCACATATTACAAAAATAGTATAATTCACATTAATAAGAAAACCTAAAATCAAGGACAAATAATTGTCATACTTAATAATTCAAATTCAAATATTTGGATCTAACAACAACAACAAATTCAAATTCAAAATAATAATTCAAATTTAAATATTCAAATTTAAATCTTCATCTCCCTCGCATACACTTTGAAATAATACACCTTCGCTACACCTCACATACTCGACGCTACACCGTCGCGAATCTCCGTTGTCCAAAACACCAATGAGAATAAGAAGAGATTCGCCCTACAAAAAATTTAAAAATAAATAAATATAACTATTAATGTTGTGAAAAAAATTTAATAACTATTTTATTACTCGTAAATAATAAAATGGTTACCTTTATATGAATGGTTGGCTACCAACTCAATCACATTTAAATGAAATTGGTAACTTAATAAAACTGAATTGGTAACCAAACTTTTATACCAAGGTAACTAAACTTTTATACCAAGATCACCAATTTATCTTCACACCTGCATTATGAATTAGTTACCTTCGTCTGAAAGTTTGGCAACCAACTGTATGAAGGTTTGGCTACCAACTGTATTACATGCAAAATAATTTGGAAACTTAATAAAACAGAATTGGTTACCTTAGTATGAAGGTTTGGCTACCAACTGCATTATGAAAAAACTGCAGAAACAAAGCGAAGGTAACGTTCTTCCCTTCTCCTTAGTCTCCACACTCATCCCCGATCCTTCATACTACGCCGAGTCCATTGCACCGTTTCAAGACTCCATTTTCTCTTTTTTCTCTCTTCTCCATCTTCATATAATTAACAAACCTATAAGGGTGTTCCTATAAGAAGCAGGCGCCTTTGGCAACGGTATTTATCAAGATCACGTGTGCAAGAACAGACTCCTTGTCTTTCATCCGTTGTGCTTCATCAATTATGATGTACTTCCAATCAACTTTTGAAAGTTTTGAGCGATCATACATGATAAACTCATAGGTTGTGACAAGTACATTAAATTTCATCGCACAAACCTCCTAATTAGTAGATAAAAGTCGGGGCTTCTTACTTGTGAAAACAATTTTGTTCGATGATCCTTGTTACCTACATAGTAAATGTATGACACTAATGGTAGCCAATTATGAAGCTCACTCTGTTAGATAGCCAAAGTTAGCTGTTTGCAGAAACATGGGAAATAAAACACTCTTGATCATGGATTCATACGTTGAATACTAACTGTCGTTGTTATAGATGAGGAGAAAGAGAGAGAAAAAGTCATGGGTATAACTAATCCATAAATTAAGGAATCCTAATTGAATACTAATCCCCTAAATTAAGGAATCATAAATGCATTAAGATTGTAAATAAATATGGAAGTGTATTACTTGTCTAAAAATTTTATGAGGGTACTATTGTTGTAATTATTTTTAAAAATATAATAGAATATGTAATTCACCCTAGTTTTTAATCCTTTCAGCAGATGGACTATCCTGTGGATTATCCCGTGGACTATAATATAAAAAGATTAAAATAATTAATGAATTTAAAATAAACTCCAACCGTCATATTCCAACGACCATATTCTAACGTCTATATTTTAAAGAACAAATAACATCTATAAATATAAGGCACATCTAGTCTCTCATGTTCACTAATCTCAACTTCATACATCGGAGGACCATGATTTTCCATCTAAAAAATAAATTAAAGAGATATACATCTAAAAAATTAAATAAATTAAATTAAAGAAATAAATTAAATACATCGGAGGACCACTTCGTCTTCTTCATCTCCTTCTTCACAGACCTTTTTCTCCTTCATCTCCTTCTTCATAGACATTCATCTCCTTTTTCTTTTTCTTCATCCTCTCTCTCATTTAATTATATTAAAATTAAAGTACATGAAATTTTCGTTCCTTAATTTGGTCTTTTTGGATTGCCGAAAAAATGACTCGACTAAATATAGTTCATCTGCTGGAGCAAAATCTACTTCCTAAACTAAATATAATATATGATTTTTACAACTCCGGTCTGTTAGAGTTGGTCTAAGTTCTAGAATAAATAATCAACGTCTTGAATATTTTTTTTAAAAAATAATCTTGTTCGTTGTTCCCTTTTGGTTGTTTCAGAATTTGTCATTTGTCAAATTTATAGGACTCCAATACAATTGTTTACGTATTAACTCTTCTTATATGTTATATGAGCAAAATATATATACATCTTCAAATAAAATGTATTTATTTTTTTAACAAAATTCAAGGAAAAACCAATAAAAAATGAGAATTTTTTTACCACTTCTAACAAAATATAAAAATTATTTTTAATCATAATGTGAAAAACATGTTAAAAAAATAAGTAACAAAAAAATGAATTAAAAGAGACTAAAAGAACACAACGAAGAAAACAATACTCCCTTTGTTTTTAAAAGATTGTAGTTTTAGAAGAAAAAATTTGTTTTAAAAAATTTGTCGTTTACAATTTTCGAGGAGAATAAATTATTTACTTTTTTATATTACCCCTACCTTCTCTCATTGTCCCAAGAAATTCTTTTCTTTATATTAATAGTTTTTAACTTCCCATAAAGGGGTAATGATGTAATTTTAAATAAATTTTACTTGATAAATGATACTTTCTTAATCTATATACAAAAATCTGATAAAAAAACGGAGGTGTAGTAGTATTTTAGAAGAAATTTAGTATTCCTTAAAGTTGGCAACTTCTTCATTTTTAATTCAATGTGTTCTTTTGGTTTCTTTTAATTCATTTTTTGTTCCTTATTTTTTTTACATGTTTTTCACATTATGATTAAAAATAATTTTTATATTTTGTTAGAAGTGATAAAAAAAATTCTCGTTTTTTAAATTTTAATTTTAATTTTTTATTGGTTTATTCTTGAATTTTGTTGAAAAAGAAATACTACTACATGTTATTGGGAGAAGTATATATATTTTGCTCATATATACGTATAAGAAAAGTTAATACGTACACAATTGTGTTGGAGTCCTATAAATTTGATAAGTGACAAATTCCGATCATAAACTGACCGAAACGATCAAAAGGAACAAGATTGCTTTTTAAAAAATCTTTGAGGGGTTGATTGTTTATTTCCAAACTTATGGATTAAAATCGAAGAACAAGATTACACTTATGTCATTATCCCGTCATAGGAAGAAGACAAATGCATGACACTGACATCAAGAATCATGCGCTTTACTTTACCTAACAGTGTATATTTTGTTTGCCTCGAGAATCACGTGCTCGTAATTTCCCACCATAATTTTGCCGACAGTTATTAGGTCATTTATATTAACATATGTTTATAAGAGAATTGAAAAGCCCGACCTTAGCTCAGTTGGTAGAGCGGAGGACTGTAGTGTGCTAGTAGCTATCCTTAGGTCGCTGGTTCGAATCCGGCAGGTCGGAATATTATTTTTCATAGTATTATTTTATTTATATTGAATTATTTTCTTTTATTATTTAAAATAAAACTACTAAGGTGAGTTTACCATTTTGCCCTTTAAAAAAGTATAACTCAGTCAGAAGATTCAAATGAACCAAAATTAATTGATTTTGGGCCACAATGAGACATAAAACTTTAGGGGCCGCATAGAATTTGAATCATAATTTGGAGGGACAATTTTATAATTCTTCCATATAATTATTAGGGGTGTTAAAAAAAATGATATATTCGGTTTTTAGGGAAATCGAACCGGTCGGTTCGGTACGTACCGGGTTTTCGATACCGATTTCGGTAGGAAGGGTTTCACAAACAACAATTATATTCACAAACAACATCAATTAATTCGAATTATATTCACAAACAACAATTATAAAATTGTCCCTCCAAATTATGATTCAAATTCTATGCGGTCCCTAAAGTTTTATGTCTCATTGTGGCCCAAAATCAATTAATTTTGGTTCATTTGAATCTTCCGACTGAGTTATACTTTTTTAAAGGGCAAAATGGTAAACTCACCTTAGTAGTTTTATTTTAAATAATAAAAGAAAATAATTCAATATAAATAAAATAATACTATGAAAAATAATATTCCGACCTGCCGGATTCGAACCAGCGACCTAAGGATAGCTACTAGCACACTACAGTCCTCCGCTCTACCAACTGAGCTAAGGTCGGGCTTTTCAATTCTCTTATAAACATATGTTAATATAAATGACCTAATAACTGTCGGCAAAATTATGGTGGGAAATTACGAGCACGTGATTCTCGAGGCAAACAAAATATACACTGTTAGGTAAAGTAAAGCGCATGATTCTTGATGTCAGTGTCATGCATTTGTCTTCTTCCTATGACGGGATAATGACATAAGTGTAATCTTGTTCTTCGATTTTAATCCATAAGTTTGGAAATAAACAATCAACCCCTCAAAGATTTTTTAAAAAGCAATCTTGTTCCTTTTGATCGTTTCGGTCAGTTTATGATCGGAATTTGTCACTTATCAAATTTATAGGACTCCAACACAATTGTGTACGTATTAACTTTTCTTATACGTATATATGAGCAAAATATATATACTTCTCCCAATAACATGTAGTAGTATTTCTTTTTCAACAAAATTCAAGAATAAACCAATAAAAAATTAAAATTAAAATTTAAAAAACGAGAATTTTTTTTATCACTTCTAACAAAATATAAAAATTATTTTTAATCATAATGTGAAAAACATGTAAAAAAAATAAGGAACAAAAAATGAATTAAAAGAAGGGTCCTTTACACTAATATACAACATTTAGAAAGTAATTACAAAAATAAAACATACACAACATAATTACAAAAATAAACACATAAGCAATATAACACGCCTAAAATCACGTGTCATTATCCAGTCAGTTATCCAATTTCATATTTGAAATTAACCGTCCCTAAAATCATGCAACTTTGAAATCGGAATAACAGATCAACGACGGAGAAGCCAAAAATACGAAGCTGAAGCCTCCTATCGCGACTAAACTCGTAATCGGAGAAGACGAAGCCGGTTGTCGCGACACATCTCTAAGATCGAAAATAGCATACAAAATCAACAACCCCTTCAAGATCAGTAACCAAATACTGCAGTGATTGTTGAATACAAGATCAACATCAACTTCGATCAAAAAATACTGAGGTATGTGAGTTTAAAATTTATAATAATATAGTTAGCTATTGTTACTACGAATTACTATATTGGTTACATTTTTTAAGTTTTTTGCACTTAAAATGGTCACACGGTAAGAATAATGAATGTTTTGATTGCAATATGAATGTTTTGATTGCAATTGCATGTAAAAATGCACTTGGTTACTGTCTAACTATGTCTATGTTGCTGTTTAATGCTGGATTGTTAATGCATAATGGTACTAAATAATGTTATATTGGTTGCTGACCAATAATGATTTGGTTACTATGTCCATTACATTGGTTACTGACTAATAATGAATTGGATATTGTGTACCATTGCTTTGGTTACTGACTAATAATGACTTTGTCACTGTGTAACATTATAATGGTTACTGATTATTACTTGGTTACTGACTAATGCTGACTTGGTTACTGCTTAACATTACATTGGTTACTGTCTAACTATGTATATGTTACTGTTTAATGCTAGATTGGTTAATGCATAATGGTACTAACTAATGTTGCATTAGTTACTGACTAATAATGATTTGGTTACTGTGTACCATTACATTGATTATTGACTAATAATGAATTGGCTACTATGTACCATTGCATTGGTTACTGACTAATAATGACTTTGTTAATGTGTAACATTATAATGGTTACTACTGAAGACTTGGTTACTGACTAATGCTGACTTAATTACTGCTTAACATTACATTGGTTACTGTCTGACTATGTCTATGTTACTGACTAATACTGATTTGGTTACAGTGTACCACTACATTGTTTACTAACTAATAATGACTTTGTTACTGTGTAACATTATAATGGTTACTGATGAAGACTTGGTTACTGACTAATGATGAATTGGTTACTGTTTAACATTATATTGGTTACTATCTGACTATGTATATGTTACTAACTAAAAATTATTTGGTTACCGTGTTCCATTGCATTAGTTACTAACTAATAATTACTTTGTTACTGTGTAACATTATAATGGGTACTGATGAAGATTTGGTTACTGACTAATGCTGACTTGGTTACTGTTTAACATTATATTGGTTACCGGATAACATTGATTTTGTTACTTACAATTACTTATTCTGTTGACAGACAATGGAGATGATTCCAGTTGTACTTTATTTCAATGACACATGGGCTGATAGTAACCAATACACCAAATTTGAAGTTACTGGCATATTAGTTCCATCAACAATTTCGTTCAAAGAAATGCTAACCAAAATATGCAGTGCATTACGGCTAGACACAAACGCAATAACATTGTCAATCAAATTTCATATTAGAAACGACATTCCACCGATCAGTATATCAGATGAAGAAACCTTACAATTCTTTCTGGAAATGAGTAGAAAATCTGATGAACAAGGTAAATTCCCAATGATTGTGGATATTGAACACAGAATGGGACGCACAACCTTCTTGCAAAACTTGACAAATGTAGAAGAATCTACAATTCACGATGTAATGCCAATCAGATCAACACAAGGGAATTCAGCACTAGTTCCACTAACAAGCCAATCATGCCAATTTGGAACGCAATATGTTGATCAGCTTGCAATGGAAATTATTGAACAACAACGAGACAGACAGCATGACAAATCATACGCAGAAGAACGATATGATGATGTAATATCGGATCCGAATGAACGTGAAGTAAAATTACATCAAACCTACACAGACAAAAAAATCCTCTCACAAGCTATGAGTCTGCATTCAATCAGAAAAAACAGACAACACAAAGTCCAACGAACAAGTTATAGAGACTTTGTGCTAGTGTGTGTATGTGATGAAAATTGCAAATGGAAGATGAGAGCATCAAGTTTCAGAAAAACCAGTATGTTCAAGGTTAGAGAATTCAATGATATCCACACTTGTTCGGTCAATGTATTGTTGGGAGACCACAGACATGCAAATAGTGAGTTGGTCAGTGAATGTATAATGCAAAAAATAACAAATTTGAAGAAAATATACACACCAACCGATATTGTGGAAGACATGATGTCAGAATATAATATGTCTATCTCTTACCAAAAAGCATGGAGATCGAAGGAGAAAGCGTTGGAAAAGGTGAGAGGAAATCCACACGACTACTCACTCATCCCATCATGGTTACACATGCTGAAGAAAACAAATCCAGGTAACACCTTAAAAACATTTATTGGTTTTATAGCATTATACAGTAACCGATATGATGTTCCATATTAACCAAGATATCATTACACGATAGATTGTTTACCAATGTAAATTTTTTACTGATTAATATTGTATTGGTTACCTTCATGCAATATGCTGGTTACTGTATAATATATTGGTTTCCAAATATGTGGTTACCAAGCATTAGTCATTAATATTATTCAGTAACCAAAATAGCATTAGTCAGTAAAAAATTAAGCATTATACTGTAAACAATAAACTATTACACAGTAACCAATACACCTTTAGACAGAATGCATGTTTAGTTATTATTAGTATTAGACCATTTGTATGCGGTTATTATACATGTTTGGTTACCTTAATACGCATATTTAGTTACTAAATGTAATATACAATTTGTGTACCATTAACCACATGAACGGTTATCGATTACTAGTGATTTGGATATAGTATACTACTTGTAATTCTAATGATAGTTCTGATGTTTTATATCAAGTTCCGTCATAGCCCTTGAGTTGGAAACAAATGGTCGTTTCAAGTATCTATTCTTTGCCATTGGAGCATCCATTCAAGCATGGCACCATTGTTTTCCAATCATTGTAATCGATGGCACATTCATATAATCAACTTACGGGGGACATTACTGATAGCAAGCACACAAGATGCAAATCGAAACATTATTCCGATTGCTTTTTCAGTTGTTGACAGCGAAAATGAATTGTCTTGGAAATGGTTTTTTGTAAATTTGAGAATTGCTTGTGGAGTTAGGGAAGGTCAATGTATTGTTTCAGACAGACTTGAAGCCATTATACAAGGACTGAATTGTGTGTTTCCGGATATCATGCATGGTTCCTGCACATATCATATACTGAAAAATATAAAAAATAGATTCAAAAAGAAAGGAGAAGAAGTTAAACAGGCTTACAACGGGGTTTGTAGAGCTTACACTGTTGAACAATTCAACAAACACATGGCTGAACTTGATGCCATTGATCCTCGAATAAGGACATATCTAGAGGAAGAAGTCAAGTTGGATAGGTGCACTAGGCTCCATGGGACTGTAAGCAGGTACTCAACAATGACTTCAAACACCGCCGAATCTATTAACAATGCAATCAAGTTTATCAGGGATCTTCTAGTTGCGATAATGATGGAATGCCTACGTTGTCTGGTTCAAAGATGGTATTTCACAAACAAACAAGCAGCCATATCAACATTCACAACACTTTCCACAACAGCTGAGAGAAAGTTGCAACCTAATATCTTTAAATCAAAGACACTTAAGGTAATTAATACTCGATTTAAATTATTGCATCCTAATTTGCATTTGCAATCTACTGACTATTACTAACTTGGTTACTTACTAATGCTAACTTAGTTACTGTGCAATATTAAATTGGTTACTGACTATGGCTGAGTTGGTTACTGTGTAACCATATAATGGTTGTTGGCTATTGCTGAGTTGGTTACTGTGTAACATTATACTGACTAACAGTAACTTGGTTACTGGATAAAATTATAATCTTTATTGGTTATAGACTAATGCTAACTTACTTAATGTGCAAGATTATATTGGTTACTGACTACTACTGAATTGCTTACTGTGTACTTATATACTGGTTATTATATAATGCTTATTTGGTTACTGTGTAACATTATATTGGTTACTGATCAATACTGACTTAGTTACTATATAATGTTGGAGAATACATAGCATGATTTGATGTTTTAATATGCTTGTGATTATTGTAAGGTCCTTAATTGAATTTATATACAAGGACTTAATGATGGAAAGATCAAGATTGTTAGGCTGATCTAAGCTTTCAACGTGTATCATTCTGTTCTAGAATGTATAGATAGAAAGATCAAAACTGTTAGGTTGATCTTATGATGTAATAGATAGGCTTGTCTGATCGTCGAGCACTGCACCAGAAGTCGTAGTCTGCCAGGAGAGTCAGAGTCAACTCGGGAGCTATCGAGGCAGAATAGGAGTATGCAAGATAGTGAGATCTCAGAGTTTGTAGACTTCCAGGGGAAACGAAGAAGGATCGTAGTGTGTCAAGAAGAGCCTCCTCGGGATCGTAGTGTACTGAGGAATTCATGTTCTGAATCGTAGAGACAGCCTGCCTATAAGCCGAACGACAATCTGCCGAAGCTAAGTATGAAATGCACTGTACGCTCAGAGTCGTAGAGTCTAGCGATGCCAAAGTCAAAGACAAAGATCGTAGACCACACTCTGCGATCGTAGAGTCCACTGAACAAATGCAGAGATCGTAGTCGGACAAGATCAGATGAAGACAACAAGCTCAAGTCAGCGATCGCAGAGTGGACTCAACGTTCACCAAGCTAACTCTCCGATCGTAGTATACTGTAAGGAACATTAAGTTTACAAGTCAGCGATCGTACAGTGGACTCAACGTTCACCAAGCTAACTCTACGATCGTAGTGTGCTCTCGGGATCGTAGAGTCAACAACACGATCTGAATCGTAGAGTACAACAATCCAAAACGTAGAGCAACATCTGTCATGTCAGAAAACGTTAAAGCCTCATGAGTTGTTAATTCAACAATACGAGGAATGGATCCTAGATGCTGCAGTGCCCATCAGTCCCAGAATAAATGAAATATCCTTAGTATGCAACAAAGAAGCGTATTGAAGAAGCTAAGGATAGTACTATGAATGAAAGGGACAAAACACCTTTTCAGGTGGTAGGTGAAAAAGCAGCCTGCAGTGTCAGTGGTCCAGAATGCAGAATTCAGAAGATGTGCAGAAATGTCTCCATCACAGTACACAAAATTCAGATGCATTTAATGCCACAACGGATGGATCCAACAGATAGTTTTCAACATCACATATATACAGATCAGACAGATGAAAGAAAAAAGGAGGCAAGTATAAACATTCAACGTGAAGAACTCTCTAAGGCTCAACTCTACGATCTGAGATATTACAAAGCTTGCTCAGCTACTCAGCGATTACGAACCAGAGCTTACACATCAAACTGAGTAGCAACCTTCAGAACGCAACAACAACAATCATCAATCAACTGAAGAAGTATACCAAGTCTGCTGGACTTGAAGAGTTCGTAGTGAACTGTAAGAAAGCTAAGTTTGCTGGACTTGAAGAGTTCAAAAGTGAACTAGAAAAGTTCCTAGACTGCTGGTCTAGAAGGAATCTGTGTGATTCAGAAGATTGTATAAGACATCCTTAGTGGATATCCTACTCGTTGAGTAGAAGAGTGGACTAGGAGCTTTGAGTGCTCTGAACCACTTAAAAACAAATGTGTCGTTTACATTCATGCTATAACTGCTATAACTGTTATATCTGCTATAACTTCCTTACTCGCTCATAACTCCATTGCTTGGTAAAGAAGATTAAAACAAACATTAATTCCGCAACGTTTTAATAATTATCTAAGAACAAGTTAAAACGAAAAGATTTTCAAATATCTATTCAACCCCCCCCCCCTTCTAGATAACTTGTGCCTACTAGGGACTAGAAATTGGTATCAAAGCAGGTTCTATTTTACAGCTTACACGCTTTAGTAGATCCAATGGCACTCGTACCAAGAGAATCCAGGACCGGGGGAGGCAGCAAGCCACCAATGTGCAACAAGGATAAATTTGCGAACTGGAAAGTCAGGATGCAAGCTTACATGGACTCAATAGATGAAGATCTATTTGAGACTGTTCTTAATGGGCCCTATATACCAACAAAGCTTGCACCAACCATTGACGATCCAAACAGAGTACAAATAAAAGTAAAAGAAGAATGGACAGACACATAGAAGAGAGTTGTCCAACTTGACAAAAAGGCGAAGAACATCTTGTTCCAATCCTTAGAGGACGATCTGTTTGAAAATGTTGTAAACAGCAAAACAACTAAGGAGGTTTGGGAAGCACTGCTGATTATGCACGAAGGAACTGAAGAAGTTAGAGAGAACAAACAGTCTCTTCTAACACAGCAGTACGAAATGTTTGCTCATGTGCAAGGCAAAAATGTAACTGCCACTTATGAAAGATTCAACATTCTGCTCAACTCTCTACGAGCATATGGAAAGATCTATCCTAACAAAGATCTGACCATAAAGTTCATGAGAGCTCTACCGAGCAAGTGGGATGCAAAGACCACTGCAATAAGAGAGTCAAAGAATCTTAATGAGATGACAGTTCAACAACTCTATGGCAATCTCCTGACATACGAGCTGGAGCTAACCCAACGTGCTGAAACCCTTTCAGAAGGAAGAAGAAATGACAAGGGTGTTGCTCTCAAGGCAAATGAAGGTGCATCAAAAGTCATCACTGAGACTGACTATGATGATGATGAAGACGATGATGATGACTTTGCTATGCTGGTAAAGAGACTAAGAAGGTTCATGCGACAAGGCAGAATCGGCAAGCCAAGGAAAGTCAGCTACTACGTTAGCCAGGAACAAATAAATGATTTATGCTACAACTGCAAGAAACCTGGTCATTTCATTGCCAACTGCAACAAGCCTATCAAAGAAGAGCTAAAGAAGAAATCCAAGGCAAAGAAAGAATACAAAGGAACCAAGAGGCCTCAGAAAAGAGACAAAGGCCTGGTTGCCGGAGGATCGTGGAGTGATTCAGATAACGACTTAAATGCAGACTCCAGAGATGAGGAAGAACCACATATGGCCAATCTGTGCTTAATGGCCAAACATGCAAAGGACAAACAAAGCCTAAACATACATGATGTAAGTATCGATGAGGTATTTGATTTTAATTCTCCTGATGTAGATATAAGTGACTTAAGAACTGCTTTTCATGGTATAACCATTGATCTACATCAATACATGAAGTGGTTCAGAGTCTTGTCTAAAGATCATTCTCTTCTTTAAGAGGAGAAGAAGAAAGTTCAAGAAGAGCTTGAAACAGCCCTTCTAAGTACTAATCTTCTCTCCAAGCTTGAAGTTGAGAATGAAACTTTGAAACAGACAAACACACATCATGCTCAAAGAGAGTCTATGTTAACCTCTAAAATTGAGGATCTAGAGAAGACTATCTCTGCATGGAACAGATCCACATCTTCCATGGATTGCCTGCTCTCTAGTCAGAAAAGCGCATTCGACAGAACGGGCTTAGGCTTTGGGGAATCCATCTCAGAGCTAAGTATGGAAAAGATAATGGAAACTAGCACCAGTAATGTCTCAAGTTTTGGTAGAGGCATTGCTTGTGTGAAATCCTCACAGTTGGAAGAACCAGTTCAACCTTGTTCCACTGTCTCTAGTTATACTCAGAGAAGTAAAGGATCTCACGCTGGTCTGGGTTTCATCAAGGAAAAGAGTAACCCAACCTCTACTTACCAACCTCGAAGAATCGTAGAGTCAAACAAAATCAACTCTACGAATCAACTGGGAAGATACAGTAGAGGTAAGGCACACTCATCACTATTTATGAAACCTAAGGACACGTGGAAGAAAGAGAGTCAGTTTAACATAAGGTTAACTAAGGAACCATACAAGTCCAAGTGGAAGATGAATCACCACACACACATAGGCATGCATTATAATAGATACTTCATATGCAATAAATATGGTCATAGGGCCACAAAGTGTTATTATAATTCCATGCATGTGAGACCCAAGATTAGACAAATTTGGGTCCCCAAAGGCACTAACAAAGAAGGACTCATGCAAATATGGGTACTAAAATGAAGGTTCAAATGTTTTGACAGGAAAAGAGCTCCACGTCCTCAACATGGTATCTGGACAGTGGTTGCTCGAGGCATATGACAGGAAACAAAGCTCTACTATCCAACTATGTAGAAAAGGAGGGTCCCTCAGTCATCTTTGGAGATAATGGTACTGGCAAGATAAGAGGCTATGGCTCATCCGGAAATGGTGTGATATCATTCAGTAAAGTGGCCTATGTGGAAGGTCTGCAGCACAACCTTCTAAGCATTAGTCAACTCTGCGACAAGGGACATCAAGTAACATTCATCAATAATCAATGTCAAGTCAGAGATTTGAAGACATCTGCAGTAAAGCTAACCGGAACAAGAGAAGGAAATGTCTACACAGTAAATCTTGGACAACTAAGCTCAGACGAGATAATATGTTTTCTAGCTAAAGCTTCTGAAGAGATGAGCTGGCTATGGCATCGAAGATTATCCCATCTCAACTTTAAAAGCATGTCCAAATTGGCATCAAAAGATCTCGTGGCTGGCCTTCCTAAGTTCAACTTTGTAAAGGAAAGGCCATGTAATGCCTGTCAGTTTGGAAAACAAACCAAAAGCTCATTCAAAAGCAAGACTGATAACTCTATTGACAAGACCCTACAGTTGCTTCACATGGATCTCTTTGGGCCAATCCCAACAACCAGTCTCGGAGGAAAAAGATACTCTCTAGTCATAGTTGACGACTACACTCGATTCACATGGGTATTCTTCCTAACGTCAAAGGATGAGACAAGCTCCGAATTAATCAAGATGTTCAGAATGGTGATGAACGAGAAAGGAGAGAAAATCAAGGCTATAAGGAGTGATCATGGCAGAGAATTCAATTTCTCAGAATTGGATCAGTTCTGCACAGACAATGGCATCAATCATAACTTCTCATCTCCACGAACTCCTCAACAAAATGGAGTCGCTGAAAGAAAGAATAGAACCCTGATAGAGGCTGGGAGAACTTTACTAGCAGCAGCCCGTCTGCCTGAATACTTTTGGGCAGAAGCAGTCAACACTGCATGCTACACTCAGAACAGATCACTAATTCACTCTACGATCAAGAAGACACCCTACGAACTATGGAAAGGAAGAAAGCCAAGTGTCAGCTACTTTCATGTCTTTGGATGTGCATGCTATATTCTCAATAATGGAAAACAATACCTGACAAAATTTTAACCAAAATCAGATGAAGGAATCTTCCTTGGGTATGCCACGGACAGCAAGGCATACAGAGTGTTCAACAAAAAGACGCTGAATGTCGAAGTCTCAATACACGTCATTTTTGATGAAACTGACTTAGACAAAGCAGTACCTCAAGACACTACGACCAATGATGCGAACACTACGACTGAAGTCGTCGAGGTCAACACTACGAGTGTAGTACCAGACAGAGAAATCGTAGAGCATGATAATGCAATCGTAGAGAGGACCATCCAAGATAATGAACCTCCACTTCAAGAAGAAGAAATAGACCTTGAAGACTTAAGACAGGAAGGCATCAGGACAAATGTTCCAACTGGCAGCAGATGGGCAAGAGATCACACTCAGGATCTAATCATTGGAGATCCGAATGCTAGAATCAAAACAAGATCTGCTACTCAGAATGAATGTTTCTATCTAAGCTTCTTGTCACAAATTGACCCAAAGAAAATAGAGGATGCAATGGAAGACTCCAGTTGGATAGAAGCTATGCAAGAAGAACTCAACCAATTTGAACGAAGCAAAGTGTGGAGATTGGTGCCAAGACCAAATGATCATCCAGTGATAGGAACTAAGTGGGTCTTCAGAAACAAAATGGATGAAGATGGGGTCATTACCAGGAACAAGGCAAGATTAGTGGCAAAGGGCTATTCTCAAGAAGAAGGTATCGACTATGATGAGACTTTTACACCCGTTGCCAGGCTAGAAGCCATCAGAATCTTTCTTGCCTTTGCTGCCCACATGAAGTTCAAAGTCTTTCAGATGGATGTCAAGAGTGCATTTCTAAACGGAGAGCTTCAAGAAGAAGTCTATGTCGAACAACCTCCAGGTTTTATCAATCCATCTCTTTCCAATTATGTCTATAGATTAGATAAAGCCTTATATGGTCTTAAACAAGCACCTAGAGCATGGTATGAAACACTAACTAACTTCTTAATAGAAAATGGGTTCACTAGAGGCAGGGTAGATACCACATTATTCCTTAGAAAACACAAAGACAAAGTCTTACTAGTTCAAATATATGTTGATGACATCATTTTTGGTTCTACTGACGAAAAATTATACAAGAGATTCTCTAAGCTAATGCAGAGCAAGTTTGAAATGAGCATGATGGGTGAGCTGAATTTCTTCCTTGGACTACAAGTGAAGCAAACTGATGAAGGAATATTCATAAATCAAGCCAAATACATCAAAGACTTGTTAAAGAAGTATGGCATGGAATCAGCTTCTCCCATGAAAACACCAATTGCTCCTGCAACTAAGCTTGACAAAGATGAGAATGGTAAAGGTATTGATATAACTCAATACAGAGGTATGATAGGTTCTCTTTTATACCTAACTGCTAGTAGACCAGACATAATGTTCGCAACATGCATATGTGCTAGATTTCAGGCTAACCCTAAGGAGTCTCATTTATCTGCTGTAAAAAGGATCTTCAGGTATCTCAAAGGCACACCTTACTTGGGGCTTTGGTATCCCAAGGAATCCTCATTTGAACTAACAGGATACACAGATGCTGATTTTGCAGGATGTAAAATAGATAGAAAGAGTACCAGTGGCACCTGTCAATTGCTAGGAAATAGGCTTGTGTCCTGGTTCAGCAAAAAGCAAAACTCAGTGTCCACTTCGACTGCAGAAGCTGAATATATTTCTACTGGCACCTGATGTGCTCAAATTCTATGGATGAGAAACCAGTTAGCTGACTATGGGTTTGATTTCAAATCAATACCCATACACTGTGATAACACAAGTGCCATAGCAATAACTCATAATCCTGTTATGCATTCTAGGACCAAGCATATTGAAATAAGGTATCACTTCATTAGGGATCATGTGCAAAATGGAACTATATCACTACAATATATCCCTACTGAAAATCAACTTGCAGATGTTTTTACTAAACCACTAGATGAATCCAGATTCAATAAGTTATTAAGTGAACTAGGCATGCTTAATTTTCAACCATGAAATATATGCTCTAGACTGTGCTAACCATAACAGGTACAAAGGCTAAACTCAATATCATAGACATGATCAAGGAAAGTCCACGACCGTAGAGTTGAAAGGATAGACTCGACGATCGTAGAACAGACTTGACGATCGTAGGACAGACTCTACTAATAATGATCAGATTCAACGATGCCGGACAGACTCTACTAATAATGATCAGACTCAACGATGCCGGACAGACTCTACGAATGATGATCAGACTCAACGACTGTCGAACGGACTCGACGATCGTAAAACAGACTTGACGATCGTAGGACAGACTCTACGAATGGTAGACAGACTCAACGACCAGAAGACTACCTCTACGATCGTAGTCATTCTAAGGGCATCTCAGCACTGAAGACTCAAAGGGCAAATCAGTACATTCAAGCAAATCAAAAACGTAGAGCCAAGCAAAAGGCGACACCTGTCCCACTAAGTCAAAAAGAGAGAGGGAAGCTACAAGTATAAATTGGAACCGTATTTTTGAAATCTAAAGTTCAAAAGATTATCTTTCTCTCTCAAAGCAAAACCCTAACTCAAGAGAAAGCTCAATCGTATTCCACTTCTCAACCACAGAATCATGGTTGTTTCAAATGTAATCTCAGGCTACAGACTCTGTTTCGATGAGTTCAAGGATGCTCCACCAAAGTTTCACAAGACCTTAGCACTACTAAAGAAGGCAGGTCTCGAAGAGGCGCTGAGTACCGACACCCTCATCTATCCCAAGTTAGTGAAGGAGTTCTACAAGAATGGAGTGTACGAACTCAACACCATCACTACACGAGTAAGAGGAGTTGAAATGACGCTAAGGGAAGAAAACTTCAATCTGGCCCTAGGTTTCAAGGATACAGGGCACTCACTTCTCGACAGCATAAGATTTGAAGAGGGGTTGAAGAGAATGCATCACAAAAAGAACTCCTCTGTAAAAGGTTATAAAAAGAAGGAATTCCCTCAAAGGTATGAATTTCTAGCTGATATTGTTGGGAAGTGTATCTACTGTAAGAGTTCAGGTCATGACTCTGTTAATGAAGTTCAACTTAAACTCATGACTGCCATAACTCTTGGAATTCAACTAAATTATAGAGCCATACTACTTGAGTGGATCGGCAAGCGGATTGTAGGCTCGAAGAAATCAAAAAGTACTCAGAAGATGATGTATGGGAGATTTATTAGCATCATTCTGCAATCTGTTGTGGGTGATAAAATTGGGGATGATGAAGGAGAAGCCATCAACCCAAACTGAAGAATGACACAACAGTTGTTTAAAAACTGGGAAAGAAACCCTGCTGAGTATACAAGAATGATGACAGAGTCCAGTGGGAGAACTGGGGAACAAGGGGAAGCAGGAATGACTATGGTCAATGAAGCTGAAGAAGAAGAAGAAGCAGATAAGGGAGAACCCTCTGCTCTTGTCAGGAAAAGCAAGGGCAAGAGAAAGCTGAGGGGAACACAAGTCGAAGAGCCTCAAGGATCTGCAACTAACATGCCTGTAGAGTCCTCTGACATAGAGACTCTAAGGAGGCTTAGGAACACACAACAGCAAGAAGAGGCTGAAGAGGATCAAGCCACCATTTCACAACTCTTAAAGAAGAATAAGGCTGGTCAAAAGTCCAAAAGACCAACAGTGTCTTCAATCGTAGAGACTCTGCTGTTCTCTAAAACCAGGCCAAGTGTGGCAAAAATGGAGGAAGCTGCTTCAAGGACAGTGGCCGGTCAATGTGGCAAAACAACCAAAGAAAAAACCAGCAAAGCAAAGAGAAAGCTGGTCAAGAAGTATATTCTTGAAAATGAAAAAGTTCTGAAGAAGGAAGCCAAGAGCATGGCTGTAAAAGTAGAACTTCCCCAAGCAACCGAAGAGAAGAATGCACCAGCTAAGGGGGAGAAGCCTACTGCTCAAGAAGAAGTTCCAGCTGAGGGGGAGTTTCTAAAAGAAGATGATCATATTGAGGGGGAGCCTCACAATATCCTAATGACTAAAGAAGAAGTCCTTGCTCAAGATAAAGATGAACCAATGCCAAAGGTCATTGAGATAATGGATTCTTCAGAAGACAACAAAGAAGAGAAAGAGGATGATGATGATGAGCTTGAAATAACTGGTGTAGGTAAAGATGGATACAGAAGCTATCTGTACAACCAAATGTTTTCTTACCTTCCCATGATGGCATACCATCAAGCTCAGAATATGAAATCATGGGACCACATGTTCTGGAGCTTCAAGGAATATCCAGCAATCACAGTTCTGGCTCATGTATTTCCAAGGGAAGTCATCTTTGCTAAAAAGTTGATTACAAACCATTCCTCATCAAATGCCAAATCTGAGGTATTGACTATCCCTACAAGCTTTAGAGTTAATCATCAGCCATCATCTTCATTTAGTTATTTCTATGAATTTCCTAAATGGCTGAAAGTGGTTCTCAACCCAATAAATCAGTTTCCAGTTACAGAATCCCAAAATTCTGTAACTGAAGAACCAGAAGAAGCCAACTTTGCTCAGCTCCAACAAATCTCCTGCTCTACGATTCCAGGCTATAGTCCTCTAGAAGAATCAAATATCGGAATCGTAGAGTCACCTATCCCATCCATCCAAACTCAAGCCCCTCCATCAGACATCCCTTCCTCGTCCAGAAATGAATGCTTTAATCTTGAACTTGCTCTCTGCTCCCTAAAAGAACAATTCAACAATGCACCACCCTCTTCCTCAAGATTTCCCCAGATGGATGAGATTCTCTCAGAATTGTCTACCAAGGCCGATCTATCAGCTATGTCTAAGAAAGTGATCAAGGAACTAGAAGAGAGTCTTGACGATCACTCTGAACTGATTCAGCTGAGACTGACATCCATGATCAATGCTGCAAACACCCTTCCACAATCTCTGAGCTCTGAATTGTCCAAAACACTAAAAGAGATCATCAGAGAAATGCTTCAAAGCATAAAGGACAGGGATGACATTCACTTCCATGCAGCCAAAAGACATAGGGATGCTGTCTTAATCTTACAGCAACATCAAGAATCTCAGAACAAACAGATGTTGCAGAGCATTCAAAATCTTCAGACTGCTGTCAAAGAGTTTCAACAATTCTATGTCAGCAGCGGCCAACAAACAGACAACATTCTATCCATCCTTCAACAAAGAAAAACAAGGTCTGAAGTTCTCATTGAAGAAAATAGAGAAGACATTGCTCAGACCAAAAGTCAGCTAAACGAACTTGTCCAAGGAGTTGCTCGTCTGTCAGATGACATTCGAACTCTTGATGCTGACATAAAGGGGGAGAAAAGAGGCAAGGGAGATCGGGAAGGAGATCGTGCAGACCAAGGACATAAGGGACGCGGATTCCAAATAACAAGGAATCCGCCTGCAAGGCATATCTCTCAGCAGACTCAACGATCAGATCAGCAGGAAGTCTTAGTGGCTCAACCTTTAAGAAGTCAAGGGCCAGCTTCTAGCTCACAAGGAGTAACCGCAACAGGCCTAAGAATGCCAATTGGAGATCCGACGTTTATGAACAGGCACGACCACAATCCAAGATTAAGTCCCAGTGAGCTCGAAGATTTGGCTAAGAGAGATGAAGTCAGCAGAAAAAGGAGAGCAGAAGAAAAGGCAAATCCTCCAAGGAGCAAGAAGCCAAGAAAATAGAGATAAGTTGAATTTCACTTCTTATTGATGTATCTATTTCAAATGTAACATCTATCTTCATACATCAATAAATTCATGCTTATTCTCTAGAAATTTCAGCTGCTCACTGAAATACTAAGTCATGTTTATTTTTCTGCACTGCATATAATCAATAATCATAACAAATCTCCTTAGTTATGTCAACATCAAATAGGGGGAGATTGTTGGAGAATGCATAGCATGATTTGATGTTTTAATATGCTTGTGATAATTGTAAGGTCCTTAATTGAATTTATGTACAAGGACTTAGTGATGGAAAGATCAAGATTGTTAGGTTGATCTAAGCTTTCAACGTGTATCATTCTATTCTAGAATGTATAGATAGAAAGATCAAAACTGTTAGGTTGATCTTATGATGTAATAGATAGGCTTGTCTGATCGTCGAGCACTGCACCAGAAGTCGTAGTCTGCCAGGAGAGTCAGAGTCAACTCGGGAGTTATCGAGGCAGAATAGGAGTATGCAAGATAGTGAGATCTCAGAGTTCGTAGACTTCCAGGGGAAATGAAGAAGGATCGTAGTGTGTCGAGAAGAGCCTCCTCAGGATCGTAGTGTACTGAGGAAGTCATGTTCTGAATCGTAGAGATAGCCTGCCTATAAGCCGAACGACAATCTGCCGAAGCTAAGTATGAAATGCACTGTACGCTCAGAGTCGTAGAGTCTAGCGATGCCAAAGTCAAAGACAAGGATTGTAGACCACACTCTGCGATCGTATAGTCCACTGAAAAAATGCAGAGATCGTAGTCGAACAAGATCAGATGAAGACAACAAGCTCAAGTCAGCGATCGCAGAGTGGACTCAACGTTCACCAAGCTAACTCTCCGATCGTAGTATACTGAAAGGAACATTAAGTTTACAAGTCAGCGATCGTAGAGTGGACTCAACATTAACCAAGCTAACTCTACGATCGTAGTGTGCTCTCGGGATCGTAGAGTCAACAACACGATCTGAATCGTAGAGTACAACAATCCAAAACGTAGAGCAACATCTGTCATGTCAGAAAATGTTAAAGCCTCATGAGTTGTTAATTCAACAATACGAGGAATGGATCCTAGATGCTGCAGTGCCCATCAGTCCCAGAATAAATGAAATATCCTTAGTATACAACAAAGAAGCGTATTGAAGAAGCTAAGGATAGTACTATGAATGAAAGGGACAAAACACCTTTTCAGGTGGTAGGTGAAAAAGTAGCCTGCAGTGTCAGTGGTCCAGAATGCAGAATTCAGAAGATGTGCAGAAATGTCTCCATCACAGTACAGAAAATTCAGATGCATTTAATGCCACAACGGATGGATCCAACGGATAGTTTTCAACATCACATATATACAGATCAGACAGATGAAAGAAAAAAGGAGGCAAGTATAAACATTCAACGTGAAGAACTCTCTAAGGCTCAACTCTACGATCTGAGATATTACAAAGCTTGCTCAGCTACTCAGCGATTACAAACCAGAGCTTACACAGCAAACTGAGTAGCAACCTTCAGAACGCAACAACAACAATCATCAATCAACTGAAGAAGTATACCAAGTCTGCTGGACTTGAAGAGTTCGTAGTGAACTGTAAGAAAGCCAAGTCTGCTGGACTTGACGAGTTCAAAAGTGAACTAGAAAAGTTCCTAGACTGCTGGTCTAGAAGGAATCTGTGTGATTCAGAAGATTGTATAAGACATCCTTAGTGGATATCCTACTCGTTGAGTAGAAGAGTGGACTAGGAGCTTTGAGTGCTCCGAACCACTTAAAAACAACTGTGTCATTTACATTCATGCTATAACTGCTATAACTGTTATATCTGCTATAACTTCCTTACTCGCTCATAACTCCATTGCTTGGTAAAGAAGATTAAAACAAACATTAATTCTGCAACGTTTTAATAATTATCTAAGAACAAGTTAAAACGAAAAGATTTTCAAATATCTATTCAACCCCCCCCCCCCCTTCTAGATAACTTGTGCCTACTAGGGACTAACATATAACATTATAATGTTACTTAGATTTATAATTTTTTCTTTTATATTGGTGGTTACTTATTGACTAATATTGTATACTAGTTAATTGGTTACTGCATATTTGGGATGCAACTCTTAATCATATAATGGTTACTGACTATTGCTGACTTGGTTACTGTGTAACCATATAATGGTCGCTGGCTATTACTGAGTTGGTTACTGTGTAACATTATACTGACTACAAAAACTTGGTTACTAGATAAAATTATAATCTTTATTGCATAATATTAATGACTAATATTGACTTGGTTACATACTATTGTTGACTTACTTAATGTGCAACATTATATTGGTTACTAACTACAACTTAATTGCTTACTGTGTAATTATATAATGGTTACTGTATAATGCTTATTTGGTTACTGTGTAACATTATACTAGTTACTGATCAATACTGACTTAGTTACTATGTAACATTATAATGTTACTGAGATTTATAATTATTTCTTTTATATTGGTGGTTACTTGTTGACTAACATTGTGTACTAGTTAATTGGTTACTGTATATTTGGCATGCAACTGTTAATCTGATTGTATACATTGGGTGTTGTAGGTTGAGACATCAAACTTAGTGATTTTCACTGTTTACGATGTCTCTAAATAGTATATTGTGGACATCGAACAAAAGACATGCACATGCCGTAAATTTCAATGCCATGAGATGCCTTGCCCGCACGCTGCTGCTGTTATGAGCAAGAGAAATTTGAGCTATTATGATTTTTGATCAAGAAATTACACTAAAGGAACTTTGGTCAAGACATATTCAGCTTCCATCATGCCATTAGATGACAAAGAAAACTAGGATGTATCAGAAGAAGTAAAAAACATATGTATAAAACCACCCAACACAAGAAGGCCAGCAGGAAGACCAAAAAAAGGGAGGTACAAACACGGATCTGAAATCAAAATTCAAAACAAATGCAGCAGGTGCCAAGAAAAAGGACACAACAGAAAGACATGCAGTAATCCTCCGGTTTTAAGACCACTAAAAAGGGTCTGATATAGTGCAGTTAAATTAAGAGTGTAGATACATGAATGTATTATTGTTTACTTTGAGTAACCATTAAACGATTGGTTTGTAAAATTTTTGATTGTGTATAGTAAACAAAATTGTTATTCATTTATATATTGATTTCTGATTTCAATGAAACATTAACAATAACAGTAATCAAACAAATACATAACAGTAACCATAACAGTTTTTAATGGTAACCACATATTTACATATCAGTAACCATAACAGTTACCAGCTAATAACATAACAGTAACCATACCAGTTTTTAACCAAATAATTACATAACAGTAACCATAACAATGTTTAATGATACCCAAATAATTACATAACAGTAACCATCACAGTAACCACCTAATTTCATAACAATAACAATACCATTTTATAATGGTAACCACAACATAAACAACCTGTATATCCAGCAACATATAATTAAAAGGGTATTGAAGTTTATGAAACCCATGTATACTCACACATGTCCACTTAACATATGACATATGTCCTGATATAATATTGTTACTCTGGTTACTATCAAATCATTATCTGGTTACATATTTATACATGATTGGTTACCAACTGTATATTACAAAATTTTAATTGGTTACCATTTTATATATGACAGTAACCATAACAGTAACCATGCCAGTTTTTAATGTAAACCAACTAATTACATAACAGTAATCATAACAATGTTTAATGGTACCCAAATAATTACATGACAGTAACCATCACAATAACCACCTAATTTCATAACAGTAACCAAACCAGTTTATAATGGTAACCACAACATAAACAACTTGTATATTCAGCAACCTGTAATTAAAAGGGTATTGAAGTTTATGAAACCCATGTATACATAACACATGTTCATTTAACATATGATATATGTCCTGATACAATCTTGTAACTCTATGGTTACTATCAAATCATTATCTGGTTACCCCTTTATATATGATTGGTTACCAACTGTATATTTCAAAAAAATTCAACAAACACAACTTAAAAAGAAACAAAATACCAACCAACAAACAATATCTCTTTCATTAATGCTAATATAATCAAATATGTAATCCCATCTACATAAGATCCAATGAACATAAAAAATCATAAACCATACACAAATGTTGTGTATAACACCAAAACTTAAAAAAAATACACAACAAAATTAATAAAGACAAAACAACAAAATCCGAACTAATCAAAATCTGGAACAAATCTTCCTGGAAATTCTCTATCAGTATCATAGCCCTCCAATTGCTTGTTCCTAGCATGCATAAATAGGTTTGTGCATAACTTTTTCTGATACTTCGCAATGGGGAAAGGAATAGGAATCTGATCAAACTTCTGATGAATGACATGCTCAGCAAAACAAATTGTGAACATCCCACAATCACTGTAACAACAAACAACATATAACAAAAATCAAAAATAAAATCAACCTATATGTAATAATTAAAAAATGTACACAATTTAACCCTTACCCCTCTACTTGTTCAGGAACCGTCTCAGCAAATTCCAACTCAATTATATCGTCTTCGTCCTTGTTGCGATACGGGTCACTGCTGAAGTCAATGTCAGACCTATCCTTCCAAAAACCAGACTTGCGCAGTAGTATGGGAAGAATGAAGATGTACGGCTCACAAACATCGGATATTTTAGTTTGTATGGATTTCCTTTTTGGTTGTAGAGAATTGTAAACAGTTAGACACCTACGATGCACATCAAAAGACATCAACAACCAATGGTCCGTTGATGACATATGAATTGGGAACAACACATAGTCAACGTTCCTCCATGGTGTGTTGACATCCATAAACAGCCCATGTATGTATTCAGCAACATCACCCTCCCCAGACAGAACAATTTTGTCACAATTTTTTTTTTGTATACTCCTCGAAAAGAGCGGTGATCTTGCTGTGAAACCAACAATCCGTGGTCGTTACCCTTATAGGAACACTTTCGGAATGTCTTGCCAATTTATGGAAATAATACAAGGCAATATTGATGTGCAGAGCCAAAAAAAATTAATAGGATATTAACAGTTGTTGGAAAATGCAAGTATGTGATTAATATAACTAAATAATGTAAACATAACTACAATAACATAATTTTTAAAAAAATACTCACATGGTCGTCTAACCACTGCCCAGACGTCTTTAATTTATAGAACCACATCTTTGAAGATATTGCAATGGATCCAAATTCAAAAGAAGGCGTGATAATATCGTTCTTTCCAGGAAATTTGTCCGTCCTTCAATATAAAAACATAATATTAGTATACATACTAACATTAACAATTACCGTATTAATATACACACTACTACAAATCAAACTTGCACGTTCTATAATTAACATACTAATCAACCAACTTAATTTTAAACAGTACCCTGCTAACCAACAAATATTAAAATCATAACCATAATCAAATAGTAACTAATACATAACTAATAGGTAACCAAAACATAAACTAATATTAACCAGAATATAAAGTAATAGTAACCATAACATTTATTTAATAGTAACCACGCCATTTATTTAATATTAACATTTATTAAATATTTAATATTATGCAGTAACCAAAACAGCATTAGTCAGTAACCAATTAAGTATTATACAGTAACCAATGTAATGTTACACATTAACCAATACAACATTCGACAATAACCAATACATCATTAGACAGTAACAAAAACAACATACCAAAATCAGTAAACTAATAAACAACTTAATTTTAAACATTAAACTGGTAACCAAACCATAATCACATAGTAACAGAAACATAACTACTAGGTAACCAAAACATTATCTAATAGTAACCAGAATATAAAATAATAGTAACCATAACATTTATTTAAATATTAACCATATGTTACTACAATAATACAAACTTATTTGTTTCATAAAAAACTATAGCATTGTTAACAACAAAAAACAAACTTTTTTCTGTAATTTATTCTAATTTTGAACTATTCTTCAAACAATGCCTCTTCAAATTTTGAGGGCATCTCCATGCATGATTTGGGGAATGCACTTAAACGTGCAAGTGTTTGACTAGCAGCACCCACTACAGTAGATGATGAACCAGCCGATCCGAACGCTGCTGTATATGAAGACCGTAAAATGGCACTCTTTGCATATTCACGTACAGGTCTACCACCGGCTTTGTGGACACTCTTCTCCAACTCATCACACTTAGCTATGTCCTGTGTGGTGAGAACCATAAGATCAAGAGCATACCTGATTGCTGCCTCACCTTTCTTCCCCTTTTTCAGTTGACATAAAAAGGTAATATATACGATTAGTAACCTGAATAAAATAAACTAGTAACCAACTTACTGTACAACAACTAATAAACTAAAATGAACATGTTATATTAGTAATCTGAATAACATAAACTAGTAACCAAATCATAATATAATAGTAGCCAAAACATATTATAATGGTAACCAAAACACAATATCATAGTAACCAATTCACTATATAATGGTAACCAAAACATAAATAACATTTCAATAAATGATGGCCCATAATTATAACACTAACCTTATCAGCATCATACACAACAATCTCTTTCCCAGTACATTGGCTTAATATGTCAAAAGACGGCATGTCATTATTATTGTCAATCTGCGCAAAATAAAGAACCATTTAATAATTAAAACAAAAGACATATATCACATAACAAAACAAACAAAAATGTCTAACCTTGACATCTTCTTCATCATCATTATTTTTTTTTCATCGGGTTCTTCAACCATAACAGCACGTTCAACTTCATTAGCAATCTCAATTACATTCACATCACTCTTCTCCACGAATATTGACACATCATCACCAACTTCATTAACCAATTCAATTTCATTCCCACCCTTCTTCTCAACTTCATCCAACACGTCATCACCATCATTATTCTTATTCACTTTTGAACCATGATCAACATCCTCATCAACATGGACCTCCTCCATCCTGACATCATCATTCTCATCAGCAACGTCATCAGCATCATCATCATCAGCTTCATCACCTTCACCACCTTCACTGCCTTCATAACCTTTATCACCTTCATCTTCATCATCATCATCATCACCAGCATTGTCAGAATCGTCATCATCAGAATCACCATCAAGCTTTTTGTCCCCCACGTCTTTGATAGCACGTAACTCATCTCTAATAATGGACCTAAGGTCCCTGCATAACTGGACATGTAAAAGCTGTATTTCATCTTTAATATCAATTCGCAACTTTCCAAATTCTTTCTTCAATTCAGAAACATCTTTTTTCAATTCAGACACTTTTTTCTCCAACGGCTTATACCGTACATCAATTGCCTCTTTCACAACAGATACATCAACACCAATGTTGTCGACCTTCACTTTTTTGTCTATTTTCTTGTCACCATCCTTCCCATTAAAAAAGTGAAAACCGCCCAAATCAAGTCGATCCTTCTCATCGGACGTGGGAGTCAAACTGTTTATCCTCATCTGAAAAATAATAAGTATACTTTAGTATATCATCTAACAAACAATGTACAATTACATTGAAATAAACAGTAAATAAGGAATCATAAAACATAATCAGTAACCAAATACATATATACAGGTAACCAAATGTATAATAAGTAGTAACCAACTAAATGTATAAATGTAACCAAATGTGTATATGATTGGTAACCAACAACAATGTCATTAGTAACCTGAATGTAATCTAATCAGTAACCGTATTTGAATATTCAAGTAACCAAAAACATTGTTATTATTAACATGCATATAAAATAATCAGTAACCAAACGTGTATATAAAGGTAACTAACTACTTTGTTGATAGTAAACTTCTCATAATATATTCATTTATCAAGTATATAACTAAAGGTGAAACAACATACCTGTCCGGAACAAAAAACTAATTCATTCAACTTGTCATTAGAAAGCGGCTTCATTAACTCCTTCCATCTGAATAAACGGACATCTGATGGATGCTCGTCATTGCATATACCCCGACTTTTGAATGTCGGAATAGTTTCAAACATAAAAACTTGGAATACATACAGAAGCCCATTCAATTTGTACAGTTTGGTGTAATGATCCATGTAAAAATTGTATGTTGAAACACCATTCTTTCCTTTCTTATAACGCCCCTTCAAAGCATTAGACAAAAAGTACTTTGTCATCTCAAAAGCAACTTTCCCCCAAGGAAAACTATTAACATCACCGTAACACAAAAAAGTAACCATTGCCCCATCAACGTAATTTTCAAAAAATGTGCACATAATGAAATTAAATACCAAAAATATCATAGACATCTTAATAGCTTCGTCATCATCATCAAAAACTGCCTTCCTATATATCCTACCTATACTACTACGTGTCACAGCTTCGTCACCAAAAAACTTACCAATAAGCATATTCTCCATACCTTTATATGGAGTTATATCATCCTCACCTTTCCATCTCAACCCAGATATCATACAAAACACAGGCAAACCGAACCTGACCCTTTTCTCTCCGAACAAAAACCACATTTCACCGTCATCCTTCTGGTGAACCTCCCTCACAAGAGCGTGGTGAATAATCTGGGAATACATTTGGTGCTCACCAAACTCAAGAAAATTCCCAAAACATGTTGGCTTAAATTTATCCAGCTGACTCTTATTCAATTTTTTTACAATGATACTGGGGACTTCCATGTCGCACCAATATATCACTTTTCCGTTGAATTTTCTATTTCATTCCTCGTAATAAAGATCCCATAACTGCAAGTAAACAAAATCATATTTACAAAGTTAACCAACCAATCATATGATAGTAACCAAAACAACATAGACAATTAACCAATATAGCTTTAGTCATTAAACAAAATATCGTTAATCAATAACCAATCCAGCATTAGACAGTAACCAAGACAGCATTACACAATATAATAGTTAGACATCAACCAATAAATCATTAGACAGTAACCAAGACAACATTATACAGTAAACAACATGTTATAAAAAGGTAACCATTGTAAACTGGTTACTTATTAATGCTCTCTTATTTATCTTCATGCAACATGTTGGTTACTATCTAATACATTGGTTACCAACCATGTGCTTACCAATCATTAGTCAGAAATATTATGCAGTAACCAAAATAGCATTAGTCAGTAACCCATTAAGCATTATACAGTAACTAATATAGCTTTAGACAATATATTGGTTAGACAGTAACCAAAACATCATTAGACAGTAACCAAAACATCATTAGACAGTAACCAAGACATCATTAGACATTAAACAAGATACACATAATACAGTAAACAAGACACACATAATACAGTAACCAAGACAGCATTACATAATATAATAGTTAGACAGCAACAAATAAATCATTAGACAGTAACCAAGACAGCGTTATATAGTAAACAACATGTTGCAAGAAGGTAACCAATGTAAATTGGTTACTTATTAATGTTGTCTTGGTTACCTTCATGCAACTTGCTGGTTACTGTCTAATACATTGGTTACCAACCATGTGCTTACCAATCATTAGTCAGAAATATTATGCAGTAACCAAAACAGCATTAGTCAGTAACCCATTCAGCATTATACAGTAACCAATACAATGTTGCACAGTAACCAATACAACTTTAGACAATATATTGGTTAGACAGTAACCAAAACATCATTAGACAGTAATAAAGACATCATAAGACAGTAACCAAGACATCATTAGACAGTAAACAAGACACATATAATACAGTAACCAAGACAGCATTAGACAATATCCAAAACATCATAAGACAGTAACCAAGACATCATTAGACAGTAATCAAGACACTCATAAAACAGTAACCAAGACATCATTAGACAGTAACTAAGACATCATAAGACAGTAAACAAGACATCATTAGACAGTAACCAAGACACTCATAAAACAGTAACCAAGACATCATTAGACAGTAACCAAGACATCATAAGATAGTACCCAAGTCAGTTTTGGTTACCTTCATACAACATGATGGTTATTATCTAATGCATTGGTTACCAATCATGTGGTTACCAAGCATTAATCATTAATATTATGCAGTAACCAATTAAGCATTATACAGTAAACAATAACAATATTTAAATTAACACACCTTTAAAATTCGTTGAGTTGGAATTATCTTCTGGATAAGCACTTGAGCTTCATTCTTAACAGGGACATCAAAATCAAAATCTAATTGCACTTCGGAATGTTTGATATCACTATGTATCACCAAACTACTATCATTCTTACTTGATTTATTACCTACATCCTTCCCATTTCCCTTCCCCTTGCTCTCCACAACAAACTTCTTCAAGTTCTTAATAGAATCACCCTCCACGATCCTTTTCCTCTTTCCATCCTTCTTACTTGTATCATTCCTTGTATCAACCATTCTATACAAAACATAAAAACAACACAAACCAAAACAATGAATACTCCATTCTGTTAGTAAACTACTTTAATATATAATACATTAAACTTAATAAGAAAATACTCACTTGAAGCAATAATAAACACCAAAGTCGATCAATGGAGAAGAATAACGAGTAACAACGACAATGAACTAGACAAGTAACAACGACAACGACAATGAACCAGACGAGTAATGAGTAACAACAACAATGACGAACAACTCAACGAGTATGCCGAACAACTAAACAAATATGATAGAGATGAAGTACACACGAACACAGATGAACAACAATCATCGAAAACAGTAGTTTTTAACTCCGATTACGTTTAGTCGCGACAGAGGAGAGAACAAGGGTTTTAACATGTGCAAAAGGGTTTGGTAACTGCAGAGTCCCGTACAAATGATAGGCGGTTATCACGCGATTCAAAAAAAAACTTTTTGCCATGTCAGCCAATTAATATTTATCCCTTAAATTAAGGACTCTTAATTATATTAGTATTGTAAATATATATGATGAAATGTCATATTTTTGTAATTATTTTATTAGTGTATGATTTTTGTAATTACTTTCATAAATGTATTATAATATGTAAATGTTCCTTAAAAGAAACCAAAAGAACACAATGAATTAAAAATGAAGAAGTTGCCAACTTTAAGGAATACTAAATTTCTTCTAAAATACTACTACACCTCCATTTTTTATCAGATTTTTGTACATAGATTAAGAAAGTATCATTTACCAAGTAAAATTTATTTAAAGTTACATCATTACCCTTTTATGGGAAGTTAAAAACTATTAATATAAAGAAAAGAATTTCTTGGGACAATGAGAGAAGGTAGAGGTAATATAAAAAAGTAAATAATTTATTCTCCTCGAAAATTGTAAATGACAAATTTTTTAAAACAAATTTTTTCTTCTAAAACTACAATATTTTAAAAACAAAGGGAGTATTGTTTTCTTCGTTGTATTCTTTTAGTCTCTTTTAATTCATTTTTTTGTTACTTATTTTTTTAACATGTTTTTCACATTATGATTAAAAATAATTTTTATATTTTGTTAGAAGTGGTAAAAAAAGTCTCATTTTTTATTGGTTTTTCCTTGAATTTTGTTAAAAAATTAAATACATTTTATTTGAAGATGTATATATATTTTGCTCATATAACATATAAGAAGAGTTAATACGTAGACAATTGTATTGGAGTCCTATAAATTTGACAAATGACAAATTCTGAAACAACCAAAAGGGAACAACGAACAAGATTATTTTTTAAAAAAATATTCAAGACGTTGATTGTTTATTCTAGAACTTAGACCAACTCTAACAGACCGGAGTTGTAAAAATCCTATATTATATTTAGTTTAGGAAGTAGATTTTGCTCCAGTAGATGAACTATATTTAGTCGAGTCATTTTTTCGGCAATCCAAAAAGACCAAATTAAGGAACGAAAATTTCATGTGCTATAATTTTAATATAATTAAATGAGAGAGAGGATGAAGAAAAAGAAAAGGAGATGAAGGTCTATGAAGAAGGAGATGAAGGAGAAGAAGGTCTGTGAAGAAGGAGATGAAGAAGACGAAGTGGTCCTCCGATGTATTTAATTTATTTCTTTAATTTAATTTATTTAATTTTTTAGAGGTATATCTCTTTAATTTATTTTTTAGATGGAAAATCATGGTCCTCTGATGTATGAAGTTGAGATGAGTGAATATGAGAGACTAGATGTACCTTATATTTATAGATGTTATTTGTTCTTTAAAATATAGACGTTAGAATATGGTCGTTGAAATATGACGGTTGGAGTTTTTTTTAAATTCATTAATTATTTTAATCTTTTTATATTATAGTCCATGGGATAATCCACATGATAGTCCATCTGCTGGAAGGAGTAAAAACTAAAGGATATATGTTAATATCATATGGACTAAATATAGTCTAACAAATAGTCCATCTGCTAAAGATACTCTTATAAATTAAAATCGAATAATTTTGCCAACTTCAAGGAACACTTTTGTGATTACCCCTCCTATGATTGTTACTGTTTGGGAGCATTTTACCGACCTCCGGGTGGGCCGAAAGTCTGATGCTAGAGGGGGTTTATAAGCCCAATGGGCCGAAGCCCTCGGAAATACTGAAGGGGTTTGGGTTCGGTATCTGAGCTCTTTGGGCCGGGACCCTATTGTGGCGAATGGTGTTCGGGGTCGGGCCTTTGAGCCATTTGGGCCGAAGCCCAGACCGGATGGTGGGTTCGGTGGGGTTGGGCCTGTATAGTGGGTTGTCCTGCGTATAAAGTCCTAACCGTATTTAAATAAGGTAACTCCAAAGGTAGTGTTTGGATTGGATTCCACTTCAGAGAGGGATTCCAAGGTACGAGGATACTATAAATACAGGACTTGAGTTTCAGTCAAGAGGTAATACTTTCTTTGAGTACTAAATACTAAAGCCTCCATTGTTAAACCTTGTGAACGGCCTGTACTTATTCTCACACCGGAGCTATCCCCCGATGGCACAAGCCGTCAAGCTTCATGTGTGATCTGTTACTGTGTTGGTTCAAGCGCGTGAATTCTGTGATTGGACGCACTGGCGATACTTGGCGTTAACATTCGCGCTAGAAGGAGGGCATTGGCCTACGACAAACGCATACATCAGCTATGGAAATCAAAGCATAAGTCTAAAAAACCAAGTTAAACGCCCTCGAAATTACTTGACATTGAGCCCGAACGTAAGCCACCAGATACTCTTCGGAAGAGAATCCCTTAAACCGTTCATCATCGTCCGACAGCTTGAAATGATCGAACAGAGTAAAGAGAAGCACTTCTGATGGGCTCTTCGACCAACAGGTAGTCGTCCAACAGGTAGTTGTGGTCGGTGTCCACAACTTGCAGTTCAGGACCCTCAGCCAAACGTGATTTCTTGGTTCGAGGTTCGAGAGGAGCCTCCTCGGTGTCCTCTGAATCTTCGATCTTCGCCACTTGTGTTGGGGGTGGAGGAGCTGGTTTCGGCGTGGCAGTAGAAGAGACCGTCACCACTTGTGTAGGGGGTGGAGGAGTTGGTTTCGGCGTGGCTGAAGAAGAGACCTTGTGGGGGGGCTTTGGTGGTAGGTTTGACGGAAGGCCTCTTCGTCTTCTTCAACAAGGACATCTTCTCAGCCCGACTCATCTTCAAAACATTTTTGCTTCCGGGTTCAGCGACGAAGGTGTCCGAAGGGGCAGGACCCGAAGCAGAACCAGTCTAGAGTTCTGCAATTAGGATGGTTTCCCCTTCGGCCGTATCATCAGTAATGGGAAGCCAGATCGGCTCGGGCTTAATTGGTAGAGGGGTTAAAGACTCGTCGGCCCCCTTGGGCTTGAAAATCGTCACTGCACAAGGAAGAATTGGTTAAGACAATGGCTATCAGAGCAAGACGAAAGAGAATTAAATGATCTATGGACAAGTTAAAAATGAGATACTTACACCTGTGTTTGTACATCCAAGCTTCGCTGGACAAAATTGTTAGACTCCATTCGGTCTTACTCCACTTCTTGTAGAAATCTTTGAAAGCACCAGACTGATCCTTCGGAAATTTAAACACCTTGGCGATAGGATCTTCGGGATGGGCCCAGTTCGGGAGAAGTTTGAGGTCGGTCCCTTTCACAAAGATCCATTTTGGGTTCCACCCCTTGTTGCTCGAAGGAGTCTTGATGAGGACGGTTCAGTTGGCTTGTTTGTTTAATTACCGAAGGTCGGGTTCCTTCGAACGACCGACAGTGAAAAATGCAAAAAAGAAATCAAGACCAGGAGTGATCCTGATCTCCTAGCACAGGGCGATGAAAGAAATCAGGTGGATGTACGAGTTTGACACAAGTTGTGCGAACCCGATCCCAACAAAGTAGAGGAAAGAGGAGATGAATTCGTGAAGTAGAAACCGAACCCCATACTTTAGAAGATACAGGGGTACAATAACCCACTCACCCTCGGGTCTCCAGAACATCCTCTCCTAGGAGTGGGGTATCCGAATCTTATAGTCCTTCGGTATGTTAAACAGTACACAGATGTCTAAAATCTGGGAGGGGTGGACTATCGATGGAGTGTTGATATGTGAGAAGTCAACCTCAGAAGCATAAACACTTCAAATTTTGGTCTCGGTATTGTCTGTGGAGACAACGGTAGGGGCTACTGGAAGATCAACTAGAACCAGGTCGCCGGTAGTGACTGTGGGGGGAATCGATTCAGTGGCAGGAGGAATGCTAGAATCAGACATTAGTAGTAAATGAGGTGTAAATGTGACGCCTAGAAGCAGGAATAAGCAGAAAGGGGAGGATTTGAAGTTGATTTGGGAGTAAGAAGACCTGAATCAAAGAATCATTAAACAGTTGATCACTTGCCAGAAATCGCCTTCGCTGGGAAGTTTGAAATAGAAGTTTGAAATGAGGAAGGTCTAAAAAGGGTGACAGTGATGGCTGGGTTGGTGGTTTTATAAGTGAAGCTACACGGGACCCAATGGCAGTTATTTATGGTTGGTGGCCCAGTCTTGGGAAAGCGTGTGGTATTTCAAAAAACGAAGAGGAACCGTCTGGGTTCCCCAGGCAACCCATCATTTGCTGTTGTGACTCTTTGGATTCATGTCTTTTCCATTCTCTAATTATAAATAAATTATAACAAGAGACTGGGGGCAATGTTCGAGAGCATTTTACCGACCCCCAAATGGGCCGAAGGCCTGACGCTAGAGAGGGTTTATAAGCCCAATGGGCCGAAGCCCTCGGAGATGCTGAAGGGGTTCGAGTTCGGTATCCGAGCCCTTTGGGCCGAGACCCTATTATGGCGAGTGGTGTTCAGGGTCGGGCCTTCAAGTCCCTTAGGCCGAAGCCCAGACCGGATGGTGGGTTTGGTGGGGTTGGGCCTGTATAGTGGGTTGTCTTACGTAAAGAGTCTGGAGTCCTAACCGTATTTGAATAAGGTAACTCCAAAGGTAGTGTTTGGATTGGATTCCACTTCCACCTTTTAAGGAGATTTTTTTGGACCCAAATTATGGTAGTTGCCATGTTTAGGAGTCCTAAACCGACTCAAAGAGAGATTCTTAGGTACGAGGATACTATAAATACAGGACTTGGGTTTCACTCAAGAGGTAATACTTTCTTTGAGCACTAAATACTAAAGCCTCCATTGTTAAACCTTGTGAACGACCTATACTTATTCTCATACCAGAGCTATCCCCCGGCGGCACAAGCCGTCAAGCTTCGTGTGTGATCTGTTACTATGCAGGTTCAAGCGCGTAAATTCTGTGATTGGATGCGCTGGCGAAACTTAACGTTAACAGTTACATAAAGAGAATATGTATTGTAATATTGTAGTGGAGGTATCAAGCAAACTTGGCTTGTAAAGTTGGTAATACACATTATCTTTTTCCTTATTCTTATTTTTTTAAAGGTAAAGAACTAATTTTGTGACGCCTCCAAAATAGGTATACATCACCTATTCTGAGTCGCCAAATACATGGTACAGAATACAAATACAATCTTAAATATACAATAAGAGAGCTGTGAGTTTTAATACAAACATTGTCTTCTAGACAATATCCACTCTCAGAATAAGTCCTCATTACATTTATTAATACACTATTTAACATAATAGTGAGGACTACTAATACTATCATCTGGACCGTCACTCCGTTCCCCGACTAGTCCCGGCTACGTTCTCATTTCCTGAAGAGAACAATGAAAGAAAGGGTGAGCTCAACTAGCCCAGTAAAAAATATTATGACTAAGATAATGCAGAATAAATTATCATTAGTCTTCAACAATGTTAAAATAATAAAATACAATAGACATCAAGTTTAACTCCAGCGGAACATGCAATCCATTAAAAGAGTCAAGTAGAGAATAAAATCTACTATCTTTTATGATTTAAAAGGTTTTCACCACTTTTATCGCTGGGACTCAGCTTAATAAATAATCCACATCATCCCTGCACTACGGCCAAGGATATTCATTTGTATCACAACCACAATTTATCCATGCACTACGGGGCAAGGATATTTGTGTATTCATTAATGGTCATGATCATGCCAACAATTGTCCATCAACGCACTATGGGCCAATGAGGACTTTTACCACATCATTTGTAACATTACGGTCATGATTACACCGAATAATCTCTAGTCATAATCATACCAAGTCCATCTATGCACTACAGGCCACAGATGACTTTCAACAAAATATAAATATGAGGATGATGACAATGATATAAGAATTCAATAAAACAAGTTCAAGAATTAATTTATTCAGGAACTAATAACGTCCAAATTGTCAACATGATACTTCTTTGTAGAGTAAAATTCAAGAATACTCAGAAGAATATTTTCATGAAAAGATATTGGATGAAGCGCAAATATCAAGGATATTCCACTAATTTCATGGAGTATAAAAGTCAAAACTTTAACCAACTGAGTATAATAAAGAATGGAATAACAAAAAAATCACCATGCATACGGTACTTCGCATAGACAGGTTATTCCAACAGAATAATAAATAACGAAACCAGGTCAGGCGTAATACGTACCGAGAGGATATTCCAACAGAATAATAAAGAATGGAATAACAACAGAAATCACCATGCATGTGGTACTTCGCATAGACAGGTTATTCCAATAGAATAATAAATAACAAAATTAGGTCTGGCGTAAAACGCACAGACAAGATATTCCAACAGAATAATAAAGACGGAACCAAGTCCGGCGTAAAACGCACAGACAAGATATTCCAAAAAAATAATAAAGACGGAACCTGGTCCGGTGTAAAACGCACAGACAAGATATTCCAACAGAATAATAAAGAATGGAATAACAACAGAGTTTCACCATGTATGCGATACTTCGCATAGACAGGTTATTCTAGCAGAATAATAAATAATGGAATAACAGAAGAATTTCACCAAGTATAGGGTAGATCGCGTATACAGGTTATTCCAACAGAATAATAAAGACTGGAATAATAGAAGTTCTCTTCATGAATATAAAAAAAAATAATACCCCTTACCTTATAAGAAGAGTACTCCGACGGTAGGACGGGGATATAGTTGAAGAAACTTGCACTACGCTAAAGAAATACGCTCAAGATAGAAGAATAATTCTCTCTACAGTTTCTCTCTCTAGATTTTCAGTGAATTCGTAAGAAATAATGAAGGAATGGGCTTCTATTTATAGAAGAATGGACTGAATAGTAACCAATCCATGAAAGGTCCATATCGATTTACTTTAAGCGGACGGTCCAGATTGGTTTACAATAAAATATAATATATTCTATTTATAATCTAATAAAACGAATAAATTTTAAAAAGATTTTACTATGCAAACACTATGCAGGCACTATGCAAACACTATGCATAATAAAATATAATATATTCTATTTATTATCTAATAAAACGAATAACTTTATAAAAGTATTCTGTTTTATATAAAAAGATTTTACTATTAGCCTAATAAAATGAATAACTTTATAAAAGTATTCTGTTTTATATAAAAAGCTTTTCTGTTTTATTATATTAATAATACTAATAAAACAAAACTTCATCATCATTATTATTATTCACACTATTAATCGACCAGGTCGTTCCCAAGAAAGAGGGGGCTTTCCGATAAGGATTTCTCCCTATTGGCGCACAATTAGGTGACCAAACCTCTCCTTGGCAGAACTTCTAGACATCATTAATATTGCAAATAATAATATTAATAACTTCGTCATCTCAATTATAAAATATCAACAATAATTGAATCAATTAACGTGAGATACTATGCAACAATTACTGAAGCAATAATTGAAAAAAACTGAGTGACTTCTCACGTAAGCATCAATAATCAATATCGTGTGCTACTATGAAACCATGCGTATTTCTGTACTTTTAACACCGGGTGTTTCAACAGTTAACGGTAAAACTTCCGCCGTTATTTTCATAAAAAATATTTTTTTCATTTTCTCAATCCGACAATAATTCTATTGTGGGGTCCACCAATGATTGTGTCGTCGTACGAATATTCCCCGACCAATCGAATATTATAAATAACTTGCGTACTTTGCAAAATTTCTAAATATTACCCACAACTATAACATTATATCAAATTCATTCCATAATATTTAAAAATGATAATTATAAAAAATTCATCTTTATTTATAAAAGTTGGGGTCTTACAAATTTACTATTCTCCTTTCTTTTAATGTCTCAAATTGCTAACTTGTTTAGAAGTTACATTGAAGTCTTAGCATGATTATACTCCCTTATCCTCAAATACGACAAGTAAAATATAATTTACATACATATTAAAAAAAGAGAGAATAAAAAAATTTTAAATTTATTTTTTGTGATTTCACAAAATTATTATATAAAATAATGAATATTTTTATTTTTATATTAATTGAACCTCACTAAATGAATTAATTACATTTTATTTTATATATTTTATCTAATTTTTTTAAAGAGAAAAAAATTATACATTTAATCATCATTTAATTCGAAGATGCAGGGAGTATATAGTTAAGATTATATGTTAGTTATAATGGAATTTGGTGTATAATCATATGATATTACCTCCGTTCCTAAATGATTGTTATTTAAGATTTTGGCACATGGATTAAGAAAGTATCATTTATCAAATAAAATTTGTTTGAAATTTCATCAGTACCCATTTATGGAAAGTTGAAAACTATTAAAACAAGGGAGAGAATTTTTTGGGACAATAAGAGAAGGTAGGGGAAATATAGAAAAGTAAATAATTTATTTTCCTCAAAAGTTGTAAACGACAAACTTTTTGGAATAAAATTTTTCTTCTAAAACGACAATCTTTTAGGAAGGGAGGGAGTAATATTTTATTTTGGAAGATAATATTTTCAATAACGAAATACGGGAACAAATTGAAAAAAATTAGAAATTACTCAAAATTATATAGAGAAATCATTTTCACTTATCTTAGTACATTAGTGCGTATTTATAAGAGTATGATTATATTTGTTGAATGCAATTAAGTGATACTCCATCCTTCTAAGTTTATTTATCCTATTGTTTTTTAGTTTGTTTAAATTTATTTGTTCTTTTTTTTAATATTATTTTTGATCTTATTTTTTAAATACTATCCTCGTTTAATTTTTAAAAAAAGTTCAATAAAAATTAAATGACATACATTGAAAAATTAGCATTATTAATTTTTACATTAGAAACACAATCACTCTTTTTTTTTCCTCATCTGTCTCATTTATTTTATTATTTCAAAAAAACAGTTAGGAGATTAATTAAAATAAAAAAGGATTCTAATAAAATAGTTAAGATGGGTAATTTGAAAATAATTTTTTTTCTTAACAAGCGTTGTAGACATTCGAAATTTCGCTTTCCTTGGACTAACCTGCAGGAGGGCAAAAGCGTCATTTCATTTCGGAGACAACCCCGAGGTAGGGCAAAAGTATCATTTCACTCCGGTGATAACCCCGAGTAAAGATCAAGGTGTAATAATGTCCAGACACGGAGCGAATCGAACGAGGATCGCAAAGCTGAGGTTGTGCCCTACAAGAGGGCAAAAGTGTCATTTCACTTTGGAGACAACCCCGAGGTATGGTAAAAGCATCATTTCACCCCGACGACAACCCCGAGGAGAGATCAAGGTGCAACAATACCCATACACAGAGCGAATCAAAGGAGGATCGTAAAGCTTAAGATGTAACCATAAGATGTCATCACAACAACTACTGAACCGCGAGCTATCGAAGATGAGCCGATTGATGACTCTCAGGAGACGGAAGATACCTTTTTAGCTACTTGCATCATCTTCCTGAACTCCTAATCAATCAGAATCGACTGCATTTCGTAGCCTTCCGCAAAAACTTTCTAGGATTTTTGGGTACGTAGCTCAACTTTTACCAGACTGGAACTAAAAGACACGAACTTTGAGACAGCGGGACCCGTGGGGCCCAGCCTTAGTTTTACTTGCTCCAGCCACATGTACACCTACGACTGACTTCGGTTGGCATAAGTAGCAGCAGAAGCTCATAATCCACATAACACAAAGAACGAATAGAAAGCTAGAGAAAGAGCTTCACATTTAGCATTTCTATATCACATTTTCATTTTTTAATCTCATATCATATACATATTGTAAGTTTTGAGTGATATAAGTTGAATCCAAGCCAAAAGAAGTTAGTTCACGCAACCCCCAAGATAAAAAAAACACTCATTTTAGCCACTTTCTTTATAACTGTTGTTATAAATACTAGTTTTATGTAGATATAACAGTTTCTACCGATTAAATTTGTTATTTTACATATATATATCGTACATTGGGAGGTAGACACTGAGCTTCTACCGGTTATATTGTGAATATCAGTTGTAAATCAGTTATTTGACTAGATCTACCTAGATCTAGCCAAATCTAGCATTTTGAGCAGTTATGAAGCATGATTCTCTGACCCATATGCTAGATTGGTTCATATCTATGGTAAATCTAGATGTTTTACTACTTTTGGTCAGTCCCAGTCACTCTATAAAACCCTTGATCTGTATCTAGAGGTGAGAAGGTCCTAATGGCTATATATGGGAATTTCAACTAATGAAAACACCTAATATCAAGTCTAGGATGTTGTATATATATATATTTAAGAATATCAATGTGAGCTTAGGAATCCTGCGGTTGAGATCTACTGAATAGATATTAACTAGATTCCCATAATGGACCTTTTGGTTTAAATGTAATGTTTAAATACTGCAAATCGTTGTAAATGTAATATTGGATCATAAAACGAGCTTGAGGGGTTCATCCCAAGAATTCAGATTTAAGATCCCATGATAGTGCAAATTATTTTGTAAGTGTTTGAATTCATCGAGATAACTTTCATGCCCGATGATGATCTGACCTCTTTTTGGCGCTTTATTGGATACATGATCATCCAAAACAATTTTCCAATAAAACTTTCACCAATGCTACGGAATCACATATTGGGTCATATTGCAAAAACTTTTAAATCCGGATGAGTTGGTACATCCATTTAAACCATATCAACTGGCGAATGTCTCATTCGGTCCAATCATAAAAATTAAATTTTGGTAAAATAAATCGACTAAATGTCGGTCTTTTCCTAAAATCTCACCATTTAATCAAATCAATCGACAAATCAAAATAGAATGGCTAAGAAAAAAAAGACATAAGATAAGGAAAACAAAAATTTGAAAGAGGATTAAAATTATTTAAATAATGTTACTATTACAAAAAAAACTCACATAATGCTCACATACACACATGCATATTTGTGGGCCTCACAGTATGTATGTGTGTATATGTGAGCATTATGTGAGCTTTTTTGTGATAATAACATTGTTGAAATTATTTTTTCTTTCCCAGCGTCAACAAGCGTGACTTTTAAACTAGGACAATTAAAATTTGACAGACAAAGGATATTTCTATGTGCTCAGTATATAATTAATGTTTGGGTCATTTAAGATTTGTGGTGCTTGACAAAAAATATATTCCATACATGTTTTTTGACCTAAATTTGTAAACTAGTTTACTTAGCCTTCGAAATTTATTGAGGGTGTATTTAATAAATACTTTTAAATATATTTTTTCAAGTGTTAGACTTTTGTAGAGTTTGTAGATTTTAATTACGTTTAAAGACTTTTAAAGACTCCATGAAATAAGTGACATATTTTTATAGATTTTTTGCCAAGACTTTGATAGACTTTTGTATACTTCTAATATATCTTGCATCTTATATTAATTGTTAAAAAGTCAACAAAAATATTATATTTTAAATAAAATGAGTACGATATTAAATAATATTAAAATATATTGACAATGTCATAACCTAATTTGAAATAAAAGGTATTGTTGAAGTTGAATTATTAGATCATACCCAGTCTATTACAAGAAAATGTCATATTTCATAATTTTTATATTTCATAAAAAAGTCATTTTCAGCTAACAATAATATAAATTTATAATTTCGATTTAAAATTTTTCATTGTCGTTTTCCTATCAAGTTATTATTACTAAACTAAAAATTTATAATTTTCAACGAATAACAAAATTAAAAAATTTATTACATTTAAAATAAACACAAAACAAAATACCATTGAGATTATTTTTAAATGTAATAAATGAGATTTTTTTATGGGAGAGAAGAAATATAAAATGATATTAAAATATTTGTTATCTTCATTTATACCATTGGTTCTATTTGGAATCCTTAACGCTACTCTCTCTTTTTAACCCTTCCTCTTTTTTTTTTTCTCTCCTTACCTGTTATAATAGCTCTCTTTACTTTTGGGGTTTTATTTTGTGAGGACTGAGGCAGAGAGAGAGAAAGTGAGAAAATATATATATATATATATATATATATATATATATATATATATATATATATATATATATATATAGGGTATCCATCCACAGCAACCGGTTGTTGGGAGCAACCCCTTTTGGCCCAGCCGCTACAACCTGTAGCGGCTTATATATATAAAAAAAATTGTCTAAGGCCGGTACAGGTTGTAGCGGCCGGGCCAAAAGGAGTTGCTCCCCAACAACAGATTGTTGTGGATGGAATCCCATATATATATATATATATATATATATATATTGTTTTCTTTTCTCTTCTTTGTTTGATCCACTCTATCTCTTTTTCTTTGTTCATCTTCTTCCTTTCTCAAATATTTAGAAGTGTTTGAAAGTCTTTAGAGATGAGGTCAGACTTTGGATATGCGTATCTCTTCTTTTAAAGTCAGTCAAACTCTACTATTTGATAGAAATCTAAAAAATCTATGACCTTTTGAATACTAAAATATTTTTATAGACTTTGTAAAAATCTCAATTCAATACCACCTAACTTTTAAAAACATTACAAAAGTCGTAATTGAATACCAATAAACTTTTATAAACTCTTTAAATGTCTTGATTGAATACAACCAAAATTTTAAATTCTTTAAAAATCTTATTTGAATACACCCTCCTAAAATTACATATTTGAGTCTAACCTTAACAAAATGCCATAATTCATCAAAGAGTTATAAAAAGATTAAAGATAAGTTTATAAATTTTATAAATGAGACCCCTTCTATGAAATAAGAATATGTGTTTTATGTTCCTCATATATTAAATTCAGGTAAAAAGCACTTTTATCCTCTGTGGTCGTCGACTTGTAAGCATTGAGTCATTGTACTTAAAAAAAATACAATTGACCCATTGTGCTTTTTAAAAATTATTAATCAAGCCATTCCGTCCAATTTTACTCACGGACGTTAAAAAATTAGACCAATTTTCTTACGTGACTTTTAAAAAGAAAAACAAAACAAGTTATTTCCTACGTAGCAAGCTAGTCACCCAAATTTCTAGTACTAAAAATTTCTTTGTGGGATCCAATAAGCCAAGATGAACCCAATACTCCTGACCCGGTGTCTAGGGCCATTCTTCAAGAAGATCATCTTGTTCCAAACCTTTAGTTGGCAGCCATTATTGTGAAAGATCATATTCCTGAAACTAATAATGAGGCTGATATTGGAGGATGGGGATTGAAAATCCTCAAGAAAGTTGGGAATAGGCACACAAATGCTTCTATAGAGACGGAAGTACCTTCTCAATGTTGTGTACGTAATGATGGTGAATGCTCTACTAGTATGGACATTCTAATCCCAACTAATTTTCATGGCGGACCAAGAATAAGAAAGGGTGGCCCTTCTAGTCTTACTAAAAGATGGAGGTCTGGTGAGCGCTGTGATTGTGGCGGCTGGGATATTGGGTGCCTAATCACCTTACTCAACACTAAGCCAAGCAAAACAGAGGTTTTTCCAAAAATAAATATTCGCTGAGAGGGCAAGACATTTGATCTCTTTGTAGAGGCGTGTCAAACTTTTTTCTCAAAAGTTTTAACTTTTCTGTTTTTAAACTTTTTGTTGGGAACCTCATACTTGTGAAAAATCTTGTGATCCGTTGCACAACTTCTGTTTTGCAGGGGAACCTCATACTTGTGTTGAGATCGTGAAAGTTGGGTAATTGGGGATAAAGGGAGATCGAAAAGGACGGAGTTGATCGAGGAATCTTTGCAAATAGGGTTTTTGATTTGAGAATTTTAAAAGGAATAAGAAGCACAAGACTGTTCATCTTCATTCTTATTTTGATTTTGATTTGATTCTATTTTTTATTTTGTTTTGTTTTTTTGTTTTTATGTTTAGTTATTAATAGGTTTTAATATTTTTAATAATATGTTTTTTTTTATGTTTAAGCCTAAATTTATTAATTTTATTGTATTAATATTAATATTAATTTTTAAAATAAAAATAATAATTAAAAGAAAAGAAAAGAGATAAAGAAAAAGAAAAAAATTATAAAAAAATAAATTAAAATAATAATTTTAATTTTATTATTATTTTAATTATTTTTTACCACATAATTAATGATTTTATTAATTTTTTTTGTGTTGTCACATAAGAAAATAATGAATTTTTGAATTTTTTTCAATGTTACTTCTGAAAAATTTGACGTTGAACGGAATGATTTGAATTTTTATTTTTAAAAAATACAATGAATCAATTATATTTTTTTAAAATACAATGGTTCAATACTTATAAGTCGGGGACCACAAGGGGAAAATGTGCTTTTTGACATTAAATTCAAGTCGTTAGAAATACCGAAAAATATTACTCCTATTTAAGAATTATAATTTCTCATTTCCCATTATTCCATAGTCATTTTCCACATTTAATGTGCGTCTTGGATTTTTTTGGATTAGGTAGGGGTAGTTCTGTCATCACAAACATGAGGAGAGAGCTTATCCACTTATTAACCTTTCTCATCCACGTCAGCTATAGAAAATACCCCTTTCAGCTTAGATTAATAAGAAAGCAATCACAACGAAAACCGGTAGCGAACAAACCAAGAAACTTACAAAGAAAATGACTTCTGTTAACGTTAAATTTCGTCTACGCGTCTAATCACAGAATTCACGCGGTAGAACCTGCACAATAACAGATCACACAGAAACTTGTCGGCTTGTGCCGCCGGAAGATAGCTCCGGTGTGAGAATGGGTACTTACAAGGTTTTAACAATGGAGGCCAAGTGTTTAGTGCTCAAAAGTATGAATTACCTCTTCATTGTAACCCTGACATGGTATTTATAATAATCTCACTGCCTTAGAATCCTTCTCCTAATCGGTTAAGGACTCCTAGCTATGGTAGTTACCATAACTTGGGTCCAACACAATCTCCTTAAAAGATGCAAGTAGAATCCAATCTAATCACTACCTTTGGAGTAACCGTATTTAATTATAATTGGGACGTCCAACTCTGCACGCAGGAAGGTCCACTGTACAGGCCCAAACTATCCCACTGTCAGGTCTATGCTTCGGCCCAAAGGACCCGAAGGCCTGATTCCCAACAGCACACAACAGGATAAGGCTCCGGCCGAAGGGGCTCGGATGCCGAACCCGAAGACATCCACCAAAGTGAGGGTCCGGCCCAGAAGGACTCAGACGCCGACCCGAACACCTCTAAATCCACCATGGACTTCGGCCCAATGAACTCATACAACTTCTCTAATGTCGGGCCTTCAGCCCAAGTGAAGGTCAGCAGAATGCTCCCGAACAACTTCAAATAATTCCAATGGAGTCTGGCTGCTACATATTCTCTCTAATCCTCCATCTTAAATCTTTCTTCTTTTTGGATCTCTGCTTCTTCAAAGAAATACCCACAATAAGGTATGTCTCTTTCTTTTTTCTTTTTCTTTTTTTCTTTTTTTCTTTTTTTGTGTCTTCATAAATTATATATTGTTCTTAATTGTTAATGCATTGCCAGGTTTGGGCAAAAGGATTTGTGGGTTTTAATGGGGGTTTTCTTTTCATTTAGAGTTTATCAAGAATTTGATTGATTTTGATTTTCTTTCTCATTTTTCAGAACCTATGTTTATTTAAGTTTAAATTATTAATATTGAAAATTAATTAAGTAATTTTTCTAAGTATCTGTTGAGTTTTGTTGTTAACCTGCTAATATGATGTTACATTGAATATTATTTATTTATTTATATTGACAACTTGACAAGTTTAGTTTAGATTAATGGTAATACATGTGAAAAGATGGGTATTGAAAGACATGATTCTTAAGAATTGTAATGTAAATATTGTCTTTGAATTAGCCTGCACTCCAACTAGTTTTGGATAAAATGCATCGTTGAATTGAGTTTATTTAACATTGCCTTTGAGTCTATGAAGTGGTTGACATTGTATTGTGCAGGGTTTGATAAATGTTTAATTTTTAACGAAATTGCGGTCAACTTCCAAAAGTTTATTTCTTTTAATCAAATATGGATTCACAGAAAAGAGATCATGGTCCAAATTGAGTGTTTGGTAATTCGTGGTTGGTACTATCAAAAGAAAGCAATTAAAGGCTCTTAAATATATTATAACGAAGAATGCCTTGCAATTGTACAATCTTCCAATATAATAGATGACTATTAACAAGATTATATGTCACGGTAATGAGGGTGATTACCATACAATTATGCTAAAAATTGTGGTGTTGTTAGAAAATATCTCTTGCATTGATTGTCCTTAAGGAAGCTGGAGTCATGACTAATAGTCTAGCACTCTTGTTCTTCCCCATAAATTTTTTTTTCCCAGAATCATCCAAGGTTATTTTTTCCCATACTTGTTTGTGTGATTTTTGATAACAGTCAAAATATGTAAACAAGTAACAGTTGGTTTTGGTACAAGTGAACAATACAATCATTCACTTTGATTAGTTTTCCACCACCTTTCATCAGTGTATCTCAGAGAATGTATTTTGGGAAGAGCAGATGTTCTCTTCAAGATCTATCCACATTTCACATTTATTGAATAAACAAGATTTAAAGTACTTCTAACAAGAAACTTCTATTGATATGTTTAGTCTAAATATGACGGAAGTCGATACAGGAAGTTCACGATCCAACGAGAAGCGACCTGTGGGATGTACCACACTGAGAAACGAATCGAAAAATCCTGCAGATAATGGTGGAAGCAGTCCTGTGTTTATTAATCATGGTAATAATTGTTAGATAAAATAATAGTATCACAGCATAAGATTTTACCTGTTTCGATAATTGCATTAAAGAATCATCAAAGCTAATTTATTTGGCGTATTTGAGTTTAAGTTGCTAAGATTTTTGCAGTAATGTACTTGCGCAACAGATCAGATTTCATGGACTTATCAACCGCTCTCTTACTAGACTTCCATGATCATATTTAGTTTGCTTTCCCCAAGATTTTTCCTATAAAAGCAACAAGATCTTTTTGCCAAATTACCATCATTACACCCTCCCAACACGAATTCAATTGCCAGTAACATTTTCTGTTTGCCTCGTAAATTCCTGGGAAATTGACTATAGAAAACTGGATGATTACTGATGTATCCAATCTCGTTCCCCTTCCTATTTCTCTCTCTTCTCCACTTTCCTGCAAAGTGAACTACCTGCTTGGTCATCCTGAACAAAGTTTTTTTGTGAAATGTTTAATGATGAATTATTTTGGTGGTGCCATCGCAGAGACATTGCGTAAGAGCTGACAAAGTGAATGTTAGGATGCCATGCTGCAGCATTTTCTGCTTTGTATTAGAGGGTTGGGACTATATTTGCAGCTTTCATTGAGAACTTTCTCCTAGTCATCTTAGATTGTCAATTACTCCCCCGTGTTCCACAAAAATTATTTTAAATACACTTTCAACACAAATTAAGAAACTTAAAGTAGATGAGAGAGTACAAGTTAAGTTCCATTTTTACCCATAGTGGACCCCACATAAGTGCAATAATGAATCATTTTTCTTCTTAAAATTAGTGGACCCACCTAAGTACTTTTGAGTTTTGAGGGTAAAGTAATTGATATCGGACAATCTCGCGCAACATGGTTGGACCAATACAAGAGACTTTGGAAGTCTAATATTGTTTGCAATGGCTACAAATTTGGCCAGATATTGTGGTAATTACAGAATGAAAGGAGAAACAAATTTGCATATAGATATTTAGTTACATTTAAGCTTTTACGTGACCTCTAAAAATAATACAGCGTAATAGTAATATGTGAAATGTATTACGTAGCTGTAATTGCTTGGTATGAGAGCAGAAGAAAATGGATTGGAGATCCATCTCAAAGATCGCAGAGGACATCAAAAGATCCAATTATAAGGTACACGCCTTTAGCCAACAACATTTTCTTAGTGCCACTAATTTTAATTTGATGTATAATATTTTTTTGATGCAGTGATGTTTTATATTTGTTTGAAATATAATATACATCTCCTTGCTGTAGTTGTACTATGCCCTGTTTCCTGAATACTTTCCACTTCCTGATGGAACCAGTTGCATTAACAGTAACGATTTGTATAGTTATATAGGTTACAAAAAATAATAGAAAGCTGCCATTATGCAGTGTGGTACAACAAATGTGAAGTACTGGAAGACAGTATTATTTGCATAAAGTTGTTGCTTGCTTGAATCCACGTAACTCTTGTCAGCCCAAGTTTCTATATCATTGCAGCAATAAACTTCCTCCAAAGAATAGGTGTTCTATATATAGATTCAGAAATAATTGAATTACTGTTGGTATATCATAGAGTGGGGAGCTATAATCTGTAATAGTTTGGAAGCACCGAAAGGTTAGCTTGGTTTATTACCATTAGAGAGTTCAGAATGGATATTTTAACTAGGAATTAGCTGGGGAATGTAATACATTGTTGAGAAATCAGACTCACACAAATACAATAAGATAAACACAAACAGACTACTGTATGAGATATAAATTAATAATACCAAAATTTTACGTGGAAACCCAACTGGAAAAAATCACGGAGAGATCTCATAAAATCACTATGAAAATAATATAGAGATTACAAACTCTCAACTCTAACTGAGCTTTTCTATTCTCTACGATTCTTTGCTCCTCAACTGATGGTGTATTTTAGTTGCTCATCAGAGCATTCTATTTATAGAACAAACTCAGGAGACACACTCCCTTAAATTAAGGAGAAAAGTTTGAAAACTTTGCTGATAGGTGGCTCCCATAGGAGATTTCATGGAACAAATTAAGAATAGTTTCCTTGACAAGAAGACTGTGAAATCTCCCTATTCAAAGACTTTGATGTACATGCATTTATTGGGGTTCCGACTGACAAACCAAAATAGGAGTCAATATTCAACAATTTCCACATTGGCTCATATTCTCCAAAAACTACGTATTGTGAACTTTTTTGTGTCTGTGAATGTATCCCTCTCCTTAGATACTCCACCACGAACTCAGTATTCAATGAAGTGAATTATAAGTCCAAGCAATGCTTGAGCTTTTCTGTTGTAAATGACTTTGTGAGCATATCTGCGACATTCTCCTTTGTGTGAACTTTGCGAACTGCAATGTAACCACTGTTCAGCTACTCACGAATCTTGTGATACCAAACATCTATATGTCCTGGGCCTCCTGGCGTGGAACACTTGGTTCTTCTCTAAATGAATAGCACTTTGACTGTGACGCCCCCAAAACAGGTATACATCACCCATTCTGAGTTGTCAAATACATGGTACAAAATTAACTTCAACTTTATTATTACAAGATATAACTGTGAGTTTAAATACAGATATTGCCATCTAGACAATATCCACATACAAATAAATCCCCATCATAATTATTGATACATTATTTTACAAAAATGGTGAGGACTACTAAACAACTCTCTCAAGGACCATCAATTCATATCCCGACTCGAACTCGCTATATTCTCGTCTCCTGAGAAGAAAAATGGAACAAAAAGGAAAAGGCTGAGCTCAACTAGCTCAGTAAAGAATATTATGACTAAGATAATATACAACAAATTATCGTTAGTCTTCAACAGGGAAAAATCTGATAGAATACAATAGACAACAAGTTTTAAATCAATATTCGCAGCGAAAAATATTAATTCATAGAAGAGTTACGTAGAGGATGAAATCTACTAATATCTATGAATTTAACAGTCCATCAACTGTGTCTTTTTATCCCTGTAACATCAATCAATGCACATTTTGAATCATATATTCATCCTTGCACTACAGGCCAAGGATATTCATCTGTTGGTCATGTTCATCTAAACACCTGTTCATGTTTGCACTACGGGCCAAAGATATTCATCAGAAATCATTCATCTTTGCACTACAGGCCAAAGATATTCAATAATAACATCCTTTAAGACTGAAGATGATAAAAAAATATTTTTAAAGAAGCGAATCCAGTGAAACAAAATGACAAGGATTAAAGATTAATGATTCGTACTTTGTTTTATCCATGTCCAAAAATACCTCAAAAATAATCATAGTGGTGTAAAATTCAAGAATGATCAAAACATGGATACAATCAAAGCTAGTATCCACAATAGATATTTTGGACGAAAAGAAATTTTTTTTTTGTGAATAGTGCCGTATTCGTGAATAGTGCCGTATACGTGAATAGTACCGTATACGTGAATAGTAACTCCGACACAAAAAGTTCCAAATTTGATAAAAACGTTCACCAATATTTCGGCATAATGATATTGAAGAAAATAATATCATTTAAGAAGAAAATAACATCCCTTACCTCAAAATAGCCGTACTTCTGACTGAATTTCGGTATAGTGCTGACAGAAACTCGCACCGTATAGCAACACTCAAAGTATACTCACAAGAATACGCTCGATAATATAGAGAGAGAAAGAGAGAAAACTTTGTTTCTGGTGTGATTTTCAATTCTAACTTAGCCCTCTATTTATAGGAAAATGTTAGAACGCCAAAGGAGACTAAAATAATAAATTAATATTATTTATAAACCAATTTCTACGCATGCTTTCAGCCCCTCAATGCTGAAAATTTCAGCAGTCCATGTGCATTCAACACCCACCAAAAAGTGGGTCCCACCATAATTAATAAAAAAATTATTTTATTTTCCGTAACTTCAATAATTCATAGAAAATAGCTCGTTTATCAGAAAAATTCGAAACTCGCGACTTTCCATGGGAAATTCCATTCTCTACAACTTTACAGAAGAAAATTTTTCCAAATTCCAAGTAGAAATTGACCGAAATCCACAAATGGGCGATTTTACAGTCTATACTCAATTTTCGGTCAAAAATTATGTCCACCGACACACAAAACATGTGTTAAACATTTAATGTCACAAAAATACTCTACCTCCTCATACACTCATATATCCCACATTCATTATAAAAATATCATCGTTAATATATTATTAAAATAATATATTTAAATGAATCATTTTATCAGAAAAAGATAAACTATTAATTTTCAACAATTGTCACATTAAAAATTTTCTCCATCTATATCCACATAAAATAAATATTTTCTTTATCATAATAATCAATAATTAATTATTAAAAATAATATTACAGAATCACAGTACTGACAACCAGGCCGTTCCCAGGATAGAGGGGGCTTTCCAATAAGGATTTCTCCTTACTGGCGCGCAATTAGATGACCAAACCTCTCCTTGACAGAACTTTCTAGACATTGCCAATAATGTTATCTGATAATATTATTCAAATAATATGAATTATTGATCTGATAATGGAAAATACTGTGCAATGACAATTATTGAAACAATAATAATATAAATATCAACGCAGCAATTATTGAATCAATAAAGTAATAAACAGTAACTCCTGTAGCAATTATTGAGTAGTGCCTTCTTACGTAAGGATCAATAATTCAAAATACTGTGCAATACCGTGTGCTACTGTGCAACAACGCGTATTACTGTATTTTAACCACCGGGTATTCCAACAGTGTAAACGGTAACAACTACGCCGTTATTTTTAAACAACTTATATTTGTCGTTTTCTTCCTCCAATCGCTTTCCATTATGGGGCCCACACATGGCTGCGCCGTCGTACGAATATTCCCCGACAGTACGAATATTCCACGACCAAACGAATATTCCCCGACAACAATAAATATTTTATAACCACTTGCTTATTTTGAAATATTTGCGTATTTTACCCATAACTATGACCATGTGAAGACGACAGTACCGGCAGCAACTGGTTCTAAGGGAGGATAAAGACCACCGGTTATATGCTATAAGTGCGAAAAAGAGGGACATATCAGTCCAAACTGCCCACAACAGTTCAAGGTATGTTATAATTGTGGAAATGAAGGACATATCTCTCGAGATTGTACGGTAGCGAAACCAATTCCAGCGGGGACGGTGATTCAGAAGGCTGTCCCAGAAAAGTCAAAGTCAACGGTTCCTAGAAGAGCGTTTGTTGTGACTAGTCAACATGCGAGGAACCCAAACGAGGTGATCACGGGTAAGCTATTTATAAATTCTTGCGAAGTTTATACCTTACTAGATACCGGTGCTACCCATTCATTTATCTCTCCTGCTTGCGCTCAACGTTTAAACTTGACTCCAGAGAAATTAGACTTTGACTTATCTGTGGAAACTCCGTTAGGAGAAACTTTTATCACATCCACTGTTTATAAATCTTGTTTCATTCAAGTTGGCACCATCACCTTACCTGTTGACTTGATCTCTTTAAAAATACTTGTTTTTGATGTGATTTTAGGGATTGATTGGTTAACTACTCATCATGCCAAAATTGATTGTTTTCGTAAGGTTGTTAGTTTTCATATTCCTAATCAACCTGTTGTTCGAATTCAGGCAACTAAACCATTAAAATCAATCACTGTTATATCTAATCATAAAGCTATTCGTTTATTGAAAAACGGATGTCAAGCTTTCTTAGCCCATGTTATGGATTTGAATAAAGACACGTCAAAATTGAATAATATTCCTGTTGTTATTGACTTTCCTGACGTATTTCCTGAAGAACTTCCCGGTCTACCCACAGAACGTGAAGTTGAATTCTTTATTGATCTTGAACCTGGTACAAAGCCCATTTCTAAAACCCCATATCGAATGGCTCCTATTGAACTTCAGGAGTTAAAAGTCCAACTACAGGAGTTATTGGACATCGGTTTCATTCGTCCTAGTACGTCTCCTTGGGGTGCTCCTGTTTTATTCGTAAAGAAGAAAGACGGGAGTATGCGACTTTGTATTGACTATCGGGAATTGAACCATGTCACCATCAAGAATAGGTATCCTCTACCTTGTATTGATGACTTGTTTGACCAGTTGCAAGGAGCACAATTCTTTTCAAAAATCGATCTTCGTTATGGATATCATCAGCTGAAAATTAGAACTGAGGATATTCCAAAGACTGCCTTCAGAACTCGGTATGGGAATTATGAATTCTTAGTCATGTCTTTTGGATTGACTAATGCTCCTGCTGCTTTCATGGATATGATGAACCGAGTATTCAAGGATTATTTGGATCAATTCGTTGTTGTCTTTATTGATGACATCCTCATATATTCCAAAAGCCGTGAAGATCATGAGCACCATTTGAAGCTGGTACTCCAAAGGCTTCGTGAAAACAAGTTATATGCTAAGTTGAAGAAATGCGAGTTCTGGCTTGAGGAAGTAGCATTCCTTGGGCACGTGGTGTCAAAAAATGGAGTATCTGTTGACCCGACGAAGATTGAAGCAATACAAAGTTGGGAGCAACCGAAGTCGGTCACTGAAGTACGTAGCTTTTTGGGCTTAGCTGGTTATTATCGGAGATTCGTGGAAGGGTTTTATCGAATTGCTACTCCATTAACTCAGCTAACTCGAAAAGATACAAAATTCGTATGGAACGAGGAATGCGATAAGAGTTTCCAAGAGCTTAAGAGGAGACTTATTTCGGCACCTGTTCTAACAATACCATCTGGTTCGGATGGATTTGTTATCTACAACGATGCTTCAGGCAAAGGGTTAGGATGTGTTCTCATGCAACGTGGGAAAGTCATAGCCTATGCCTCGCGACAACTTAAAGAGTATGAGAGGAATTATCCTACTCATTATCTAGAGTTGGCAGCAGTCGTTTTCGCGCTAAAGATCTGGAGGCACTATCTATACGGGGAGAAAGTGGAGATATATTCAGATCATAAAAGCCTCAAATATTTCTTCACTCAAAAAGAACTCAACATGCGGCAACGACGTTGGCTCGAGTTGTTGAAAGATTACGACCACACTATTCAATATCATCCTGGAAAAGCGAACGTGGTAGCTGACGCATTGAGTAGAAGATCATATGCAGGAATGAGTGTAATGATGTCAAGTATACGCATAGAGCCAACTTTAATAGAAAAAGTTAAGGTTGCTCAAGCCACCGATCCGGAGCTGATGCATATGAAGACGAAAGTACAAGAAGGTGCCATTCCAGAAGCGAGAATTGATGAAGGAATACTTCGAGTCCACTCCAGACTTTGTGTTCCTAACGATTCTGATTTGAAGTACAAGATCATGATGGAGGCACACAATACACCGTTTGCAATTCATCCTGGAAGTACCAAAATGTATCGTGATCTTCGACATACATTTTGGTGGAACAATATGAAGAGAGAGATTGCAAAGTTTATTTCAACGTGTTTAACTTGTCAACGTGTAAAGGCGGAGCATCAAGTGCCAAAGGGTCCATTGCAACCACTTGAGATTCCGAAATGGAAGTGGGAACACATTACTATGGATTTCGTTACGGGTCTTCCTACGGTTTCTCAAGGCATCAATGCTATTTGGGTTATTGTTGATAGATTAACTAAGTCTGCTCATTTCTTGCCAATACAGGAGACTTATTCCCTTGAACGTCTTGCTCAAATGTACGTAAATGAGATTGTAAGATTGCATGGCATGCCAGTATCCATAGTTTCGGATCGTGACCCAAGATTTACTTTAAGATTTTGGGTTAGCTTGCAAAAAGCTATGGGTACGGAGTTACGATTCAGTTCGGCATACCATCCTCAAACGGACGGACAATCAGAGAGGACTATTCAAACTCTTGAAGATTTATTAAGACTCTGTGTCCTAGACTTCAAGGGCAGTTGGGATAAATATTTACCATTGGTGGAATTCTCCTACAACAACAGTTATCAGGCAAGCATTGGTGTGGCCCCATTTGAAGCATTGTATGGACGAAAGTGTCGCTCTCCCAGTATGTTGGGACGAGGTGGGTGAAGCAACATTATTGGGACCCGAGTTAGTACGTATGACTACGGAGAAGATCCAAACGATTCGACAACGTATACAAACGGCACAAGATCGACAAAAGAGTTATGCAGATCTTCATCGAAAGGACGTAGAATTTAGTGTTGGGGATCATGTATTGTTGCGTGTTTCCCCATGGAAAGGAGTTACAAGATTCGGGAAAAGAGGAAAGCTTAATCCACGATTTATTGGTCCGTTTCAAATTCTTGATCGAGTAGGTAATGTAGCATATAGACTCGCGTTACCTCCAAGTATATCTCGTGTTCATAATGTTTTTCATATATCTGTGCTTCGTAAATATGTGAAAGACCCGAACCACGTCATTGAGTTAGAACCGGACGAGATAGCCGAAGATTTAACGTATGAGGAGGTACCTGTCAAGATCTTGGATAGGAAGGAGCATGTCCTACGCACGAAGGTAATACCACAAGTTAAAGTTTTGTGGAGGAATCATGCTATAGAGGAAATGACCTGGGAGTTGGAAACGGAAATGAAAGCGAGGTATCCTCACCTTTTCGAAACACCAGGTACGTATGTCAATTTCGAGGACGAAATTTCATAAGGAGGGGAGGTTGTAAGACCCCAAAAAATTAATAAATGAAATTTAATTTCCTTTAATTATTATTTTGAATAGTAAGGGTTGATTTGATTAATGTGGATAGTTATGGGTAAAATACGCAAATATTTCAAAATAAGCAAGTGGTTATAAAATATTCATTGTTGTCGGGGAATATTCGTTTGGTCGTGGAATATTCGTACTGTCGGGGAATATTCGTACGACGGCGCAACTATGTGTGGGCCCCATAATGGAAAGCGATTGGATGAAGAAAACGACAAATATAAGTTGTTTAAAAATAACGGCGTAGTTGTTACCGTTTACACTGTTGGAATACCCGGTGGTTAAAATACAGTAATACGCGTTGTTGCACAGTAGCACATGGTATTGCACAGTATTTTGAATTATTGATCCTTACGTAAGAAGGCACTACTCAATAATTGCTACAGGAGTTACTGTTTATTACTTTATTGATTCAATAATTGCTGCGTTGATATTTATATTATTATTGTTTCAATAATTGTCATTGCACAATATTTTTCATTATCAGATCAATAATTCATATTATTTGAATAATATTATTAGATAACATTATTGACAATGTCTAGAAAGTTCTGTCAAGGAGAGGTTTGGTCATCTAATTGCGCGCCAGTAAGGAGAAATCCTTATTGGAAAGCCCCCTCTATCCTGGGAACGGCCTGGTTGTCAGTACTGTGATTCTGTAATATTATTTTTAATAATTAATTATTGATTATTATGATAAAGAAAATATTTATTTTATGTGGATATAGATGGAGAAAATTTTTAATGTGACAATTGTTGAAAATTAATAGTTTATCTTTTTTCTGATAAAATGATTCATTTAAATATATTATTGTAATAATATATTAACGATGATATTTTTATAATGAATGTGGGATATATGAGTGTATGAGGAGGTAGAGTATTTTTGTGACATTAAATGTTTAACACATGTTTTGTGTGTCGGTGGACATAATTTTTGACCGAAAATTGAGTATAGACTGTAAAATCGCCCGTTTGTGGATTTCGGTCAATTTCTACTTGGAATTTGGAAAAATTTTCTTCTTCAAAGTTGTAGAGAATGGAATTTCCCATGGAAAGTCGCGTGTTTCGAATTTTTCTGATAAACGAGCTATTTTCTATGAATTATTGAAGTTACGGAAAATAAAATAATTTTTTTAATTAATTATGGTGGGACCCACTTTTTGGTGGGTGTTGAATGCACATGGGCTGCTGAAATTTTCAGCATTGAGGGGCTGAAAGCATGCGTAGAAATTGGTTTATAAATAATATTAATTTATTATTTTAGTCTCCTTTGGCGTTCTAACATTTTCCTATAAATAGAGGGCTGAGTTAGAATTGAAAATCACACCAGAAACAAAGTTTTCTCTCTTTCTCTCTCTATATTATCGAGAGTATTCTTGTGAGTATACTTTGAGTGTTGCTATACGGTGCGAGTTTCTGTCAGCACTATACCGAAATTCAGTCAGAAGTACGGCTATTTTGAGGTAAGGGATGTTATTTTCTTCTTAAATGATATTATTTTCTTCAATATCATTATGCCGAAATATTGGTGAACGTTTTTATCAAATTTGAAACTTTTTGTGCCGGAGTTACTATTCACGTATACGGTACTATTCACGTATACGGCACTATTCACGAATACGGCACTATTCACAAAAAAAATTATTTTTTTTTCTTTTCGTCCAAAATATCTATTGTGGATACTAGCTTTGATTGTATCCATGTTTTGATCATTCTTGAATTTTACACCACTATGATTATTTTTGAGGTATTTTTGGACATGGATAAAACAAAGTACGAATCCTTAATTCTTAATCCTTGTCATTTTGTTTCACTGGATTCGCTTCTTTAAAAATATTTTTTTATCATCTTCAGTCTTAAAGGATGTTATTATTGAATATCTTTGGCCTGTAGTGCAAAGATGAATGATTTTTGATGAATATCTTTGGCCCGTAGTGCAAAGATGAAAAGGTATTTAGATGAACATGACCAACAGATGAATATCCTTGGCCTGTAGTGCAAGGATGAATATATGATTCAAGATGTGCATTGATTGATGTTACAGGGATAAAAAGATACTGTTGATGGACTGTTAAATTCATAGATATTAGTAGATTTCATCCTCTACGTAACTCTTCTATGAATTAATATTTTCCGCTGCGAATATTGATTTAAAACTTGTTGTCTATTGTATTCTATCAGATTTTTCCCTGTTGAAGACTAACGATAATTTGTTGTATATTATCTTAGTCATAATATTCTTAACTGAGCTAGTTGAGCTCACCCTTTTCCTTTTTGTTCCATTTTTCTTCTCAGGAGACGAGAATATAGCGAGTTCGAGTTGGGGTATGAATTGATGGTCCTTGAGAGAGTTGTTTAGTAGTCCTCACCATTTTTGTAAAATAATGTATCAATAATTATGATGGGGATTTATTTGTATGTGGATATTGTCTAGATGGAAATATCTGTATTTAAACTCACAGTTATATGTTGTAATAATAAAGTTGAAGTTAATTCTGTACCATGTATTTGACAACTCAGAATGGGTGATGTATACCTGTTTTGGGGGCGTCACAACCGCAACGCAATTTATAACGCTTTATCCGAAGACCTAATATTAGTAATATAGATCTCCAATATTAGAATAATATCATCACAGTATAATACTGTTATATTTATACACACAGAATAACCTAAACAAATAGCACATAACCCTATCAGTCTTTACAACACATAAGACTTAGTATCAGGTCAAACTATTTTAGTCTGACTTGAAACCGACACAATTCTAACATCCCTATGGTCTAGTCGGACAATACTCGAGTTTAAGTTCAATTAAACTCTGCCTAAACACTTAATAATTATCACAGATAATTTCTAATCAGACAAAACATTTTTCCTAGGCTCGTAATAATTCTCGGATAATTATTACCATTTATCAACATTTTTCAATCCTCAAAACCGTATTTAAATGAATTAAATACCACATAATACCTTAATCATTAATATTTATTTAATATAAAGTATTAATGAAAATCATTACATAATATTATAATATAATTATAATATATCAAAGTATTTTTAATACCTTAAAATCATAATTATATGATTTTTAAACTCTTAAATCCATTATCCGATAATTAATATTAATATTAAAATATTAAAATTTTCATGCCAAAATATCAAAAGTTATATTTTATAACTTCAAATATTTTTATAACTCTTAAATTATTTTTATATGATTTTTAAATCATTAATACTATTTTTCCATAATTTATTTAATATATCTATTAAATAAACTAATTATCATTAATATTAATTAATTAATTAATTTCATCACAAAATATTAAAAGTCATCAAAAATAACTTAAAATATTTTCTTATACCATAATATTATTTTTCATGATTTTTCATGAAATAAAAACCATTTTTAAACAATTTATTTAATATTATAATTAAATAAATAAATACCATTTACATTCCAAAAATAATAAATATTTTCGAAATATACTTAAAATAATTAAAAACTATTTTTCAGACTTTAAAATAATTTTTCATAATTCATTATGTAATTTTAATAATTAAAAACCATTTTTTTCTAATTTTTAATCATTTTCCGGAAAATAATAAATAAACTGTCGCTAAAGGGCCCTATAGCGACAGAACCGTCGCTATAGGTGTTCTTGAGCCAAACCCAGATTTTTGGTCAGAGTTCGAGTGGCTTGGTTTGACCTTAATTACAACAGTGTTCCTTATGTTTCTAGGCTAGCAATTGATTTCATGTTGTAGTATTTATGTAACACTACAATTACATAATAAGTTTCGTAGCTAAACAACTTAAGATCAGAGAGATTTAAGTCTCCAAAATCTCTGACAACGCTGTTCTTCGGCTTGTCAGAGTTTAACAGATTTGAGTGGCCTACTTTGAGTCCTTATAACTTAATTATCGTGTAACATTTATGTGATCTATCAACTCCAGTTTGTAGACAACATGTAGTACTACAACTATAAAGTATAATAATACTAAAACATCACAGCATGAACAAGAGTTGGCCGGTCAAACTTAAGGTCGGACACTGTTCTTGAGAAATCTGGGTTTTCCCAGATTTCGTTCAAGAACAGTTGGTCAATGGTACTTTGACCAACAATAACTTTGATTTTATGTGCTTTCTGGGTGATCTAAAGACACTTATGTGTAGATTACATGTCATTCTACAAGAAAAAAATAACAACTGGACCAAATCATCAAACAACCGTAAGATTCAGGGCCCTAAAAACCTTGTCAGAAATCTGGGTAAATTCTGGGTTTTTCCAGAAACGGTTTTCCAGAGTTGGTCAACCATGTTTGACCGCTCATATCTTTTGATCTAGACATGGCATGAGGTTGATTCCACTTCCAGTATACTCTCCTCATGGCAAAGAACAAGTATATAACTTAAAACACAACAAATAATTAACATACACAGATCTATGAGCACTGACATATGGCTGTCAGGCCATATTTTTAAAAAATTTCCAGATTTGCCAAATTGCTAGATCCGAGCACTTTGATGTTATGGATCTGGGATTTAACAACCCAGATCACTAAAAGACACCTCATTACACAACTTTACACAATCAATTACAACAAACAACATAAGATCAAGGATTTCTAAATTTTAGGGTTCTTATACCTTTGGGCTTTGATTTTGATTTCTGATCTTTGGATTCTGTTCTTGGCTTGCTATAACTTGATCATGGTTCATCTTTTAACTCTCTCTCACTCTAGATTTTCGAAGCATGGAGAGAGAGAATGGTTTGGACAAAATGAGAAGTAAAGTAAGATTTTTCTTACTTTAAATCTTTATATTTTGTACACATTAAATGCATTGATGCAAGGTGGCAAGCTAGACAAATAAATCACATGTAATGCTAGGGTTAGGGCTAGGGTTGTTCACCAACCCAAGATCATGGAAAGATTTGCAAGCTATCCATTTAAAAATGTGACATAAGGGTATAATAGTCATTTTCTATTTTATTTCTAGATTTTCCATGTGTTACAAACCCTTAGGGTTTAGGATTTGGACATTTTAGGGTTTAGGTTTTAACCATTTAGGGTTTAGATTTTAACCCTTAAATATTTAGCAACTTGGATTTCTAAGATTTTCTAATTAGAATTTAAAATAGAAAATCATGATTTAAAAATATAATTAGGGATTCTAATTATATTATAATTTCCTAATTACATTAGGACTTTAACAAATTAAGATTAATATTTCCTAATTAACGTTGCTAATTTAGGTTTCAAAATCGTCATTAAGAAAAATAATATTTCAATTTTAGAAATTAGATTTCCTAATTAGATTAGGGTTTCTAATAACTTGTCAATTAGGATTTATATTTCCTAATTAACATTGCTAATTAAGCAATTAAATCCACCATTGAGTATTAGGGTTTCTGACGAAACAATTTGGGTTCCAAAAATTGGAAATTAGGGTTTGCTAATTAATTAAGCTTTACCCTAATTAGACTTATAATTAATACCACGTAAGCATTATAATTCTCCGTTATATTCCCAAATTAGGGTTTCATTTTATCAAAATCTGAAATTAGAGTTTTCAGATATGGTATTAGGGTTTTCAAATAATCAATTAAGATTTTAGATAATTCATTAGGGTTTTGCCTAATTAATTTAATATTAACGACTTTTAACCTTGTACATACATTGCATTCCCAATCTAGGGTTTTCAATATCCGATTTAAGATTTTGGATTTCCCGGAACTGAAACTAGGGTTTCCAGAACCGATTTCTATGGTTTCTTATTAGACGTTAGGGTTTTCTAACTGAACGTTGTCGTTCTTAATATAAACTTAGGGTTTGTCACAAATATAATTTATCTGATCAACCCATGACCCTTAACCACATTCTGAACACATCATTAACCATATACACAGAGCATATTTACATAAATTCTTAATCCTGAATAATTCACCTATATCCTTCACCGAATTTTGAAATCCTCAAAATTCAATCCCAATAATATCAAACGCATACACTTATTTTCTGTCTAGGTCTATTATTTGACCTTAAATCAATCATTTAAGATTTTCATAAATTGTCCAAATTCTTGGGTTGTCACACAAACTACAATCTAAACCCTCTTTCCTTGGTTCAATAAACCCATCTGGTTGCTTCATGTAGATCTTTTCTACTAAATCACCATTGAGAAAAGCTGTTTTCACATCAAGCTGCTATAACTCCATATCTCGTGATGTTACGATAGATAAGATCAATCGAATTGACGTGTGTTTCACAACTGGTGAGAATATCTCATTGTAGTTGGTTCCCTCTCTCTGAGAGAATCCCTTTGTCATTAACCTGGCCTTGAATCTTTCACCTTCTTTATCAGTCTGAGCTTCCATTTTCTTGAACACCTATTTACATTTTAAAGCTTTTGATCGTTTTGAAAGTTGAACTAACTCCCAAGTCTGGTTCTTCTGTAAAGATTCCATCTCTTCTGCCATCGCTATCGCCCATTTATCATTACCCTCGGACTGAATAACATCCTGATAGCTAGTTGGATCTCCACTACCAGTAATCAAGGCAAATGCAACCATGTCTTCAAACCTTCTCTGCACTGGTTTGCTGACTATCCTTTCCCTATCTCTAACAAGATTATAAAGGACCTCTCCTGGGAATCTGAAGGATGATCATCTTCAATATCTTCAGCTTCTTTTGGCTCTTCAGGAAGCTCCACCTCAACTGGGTGTTTCTGCAACTCACTTGCTGCAGATTCTTCATTCTTAGACTTGTTCAAAATGTTTTTCTCATTGAACACCACATCTTTGATGACAACCTTCTTCTTGCCAACTTCATATCCAAATAAAATACATTCCTTTGACCTTGGATCAAGTTTGGACTGTTGCTCCTCGACCGGCAGATGAACATAACATGGACAACCAAAGATTTTCATCACAAAAAAATCAGTTGGTTTCCCACTCCATACCTATTCGGGGATTTTGTTCTGAAGAAAATCGATTTATCATATAACAGACTCTGTTGAGTGCCTTAACCCAGAAATTCTTGGGCAAACCTGCATTCAACCTCATACATCTGGCGCGTTCCAATAGAGTTATGTTCATCCTCTCTGCAACCCCATTTTTCTCTGGAGTTCTTTTAACTGAGAAGTGTCTAGTGATACTTTCATCTTGGGAGAATTATAGGAATGACATGTCCTTGTATTCCATAATTATCTGATCTAAAATACTTTAGCATATTTTCGGTCTGGTTTTCTACTTTAGTTTTCCACTGCTTAAAAATTTTGAAAACCTCGGACTTCTGCTTCATAAAATACACCCCACACCTTTCTGGAGTAGTCATCTATGCAGCTGACAAAATAATGGGCTCCACCCATTGATGTATGCTTGATCGGGCCCCAAACATCTGAATGTATATAATCAAGTACATTTTTACTGGTATGTGCTCTTGCCTTGAAGCTTACCCTTTGTTGTTTGCCGTACATGCAAAACTTGCAAAATTCTAAACTGCACGTTTTGACATCTTTCAAAAACTGTCTTTTGTGAAGTTCTTTTATTCCACCTTCACTCAAATAACCAAGTCATATGTGCCATAATTATGTGCTATCACTGTTGGAATTATCCTGCACAGAAATTGTTGTTCCACTAGTAACTGTGTCCTCTATCAACTTATAGAGGGTGCCCTTTTTTGGCCCTTTATAATTACCATCGAACCCTTGGTAATTTTCATGACACCATCTCTGATTGAGATAGTACAACCTATAGAGTCAAGTACTTCAACCGATAGCAAACTCTTCTTCAATTTTGGAATATACCTTACATCACCTAATATTTTGACGACACCGCCAAACATTTTAATTTCGATGGTGCCTATCCCAGTAAATTTGTAGGTTGTATTGTTAACCAATAGAAATGTACCGCCATTGTAGGATGTAAAAGTATCAAAACAATCCCTATGAGGGGACATATGAAAAGAACAACCAGAATCCATGTACCAATCTATAAGGTTGCTACTATCTCTAACAGATAAGAGATCATCTTGTGAAGCTTCATTTTCTGTCACTGTGTACATCTCCATCGCTGCACACATTGCTCAGCAACATTAGTAGAATTATCAATCTACTTACCTTTCTTCTTGTTTTCTTTCTTCAACAATGGACACTGATTTTTGTAGTGCCCTTCTCGTGGCAATGATACACTCAATTTGAGATTTATCCTTCTTGCCTGGTCTCGACTGAGACTTTCCTCGTTCCTGTCAGAATTCTTCTTTCGATTAGGACCCTTGCCACGCCTATATGAAAATATAAGAAGACTGTCTCCTTGATCTCTAGAAGTAATGACTGCGAACTTATTCTCGTCCATGACTACTGACATCACATCGTCAATTGTAAGCTTTTTCTTCCCTACAAGGAGAATAATATGGATAGTTGAGTATGAATATGGTAGAGAAACAAGAAGTAATAAGACTTTATCTTCTTCGTCCAGCTTCACATCTATACTGGTCAGCTGGGTCACTAATCTATTAAACTCATTAATATGATTTGTCAAATCTGAACATTCTTCCATTCAAAGCTGGTACAATTTCTTCTTCAAATATAATCGATTTGACAAATACTTTGACTTGTAAACTTTCTCAAGTTCCTCCCACAAGCTCTTCGGAGAGGTTTATGTTAAAACCTGATATTTGATCTGTGGCGCCAACTTAATCTGATTGTTGCCACGACCTTTGCTTCATGTTTTGCCTATTTTTCTTCTGTCATATTTGTTGATTTCTTCTCATTCCCTTCTAGTGCTTTTGCCAGAACCAATACATCTTTGACCGTACTCTATTAAATACTGAAATTTGACTTTCCATCAAATGGTTCAACATCGTACCTCATACTTGTGTTTGTCGTCTTTGTATTTATAACATGCGAGTTTTCTCAATAAACAGATAGTACCAGTTGGCCGGGTAAGTGTAAGTTGGGTGGGAGTCACTCTGTGCTTTTGCAACGGTGACTAATTAAATAACAACCTTTCTTAAAAGCGCTACCTTTTGAACCACTTTTCTAGACACCAACGACGTGAACCAAAAGCTTTGATACCAATTGTTTAGAAATCAGGCTCACACAAATATAATAAGATAAACATAAACACACTCCTGTATGAGATATAAAATAATAACACTAGAATTTTACGTGGAAACCTAACTGAAAAAAACCACGGGGAGAGATATCAGAAAATCATTATGAAAATAATATGGAGATTACAAACTCTCAATTGAGAAATAAACTCTCTTCACCCTCACACTCAGAATGCTCTAACTGAGCTTTTCTACTCACTCGAATGCTTTGCTCCTCAACTGATGGTGTATTTTAGTTGCTCATCAGAGCATTCTATTTATAGAACAAACTCAGGAGACACTCCCTTAAATTAAGGTAAAAAGTTTGAATAGGCGGAACCCATAGGAGATTTCATGGAACAAATTAAGAAGATTTGCTTTGACAAGAAGACTGTGAAATCTCTTTATTCCAAGACTTTGATGTACATGCATTTATTGGGGTTCCCACCGACAAACCATAATGGGAGCCAATATTCAACACATTCAATGTGAAATATTTTCTTATGTAAAGCCTAAAGGAAAGAAGTATATCAGAAACTCTACAAAGGAGTTTAGGAGAGATCTTGGGTGATCTCTTGTCACAGTAACTAGGTGGAGAACCTGGTTAAAGGGGAACTGCTGTATCTATTTCTCTCTCTCTCTCTCTCTCACACACACACACACACACACTCTAGTCTTTTGTATTTGATGATAAAGATTGGAACCTTGAATTTAAAATAAACTTCAAACATATGTTTCATCGTGGACCACTTGTTGGGAAAAAAAAATTCATTTCCAACCCAAAACAGTTCCTTAATCTTTCTCTCTCTCTTATGGACACACATATAAAAACACATTTATGTCTTTAGAAAAGGTATCCCTTGTATTTACAATTAATTTCATCTATATACATATCATCTTCAAGCGCTTAATAATGTAAAAGTAATCTTGAACCAAAATGATGGCTAAGGTTGATTTTACTGATGAAGAGGAGTTTTCCAATAATCAATCTCTTATACAAGGAATTGGTTTACAAACTTGCGTTAGAGGTAGTTATCAGGAAAGAAGATTCCACTTAGTCCAATAGAAGGATGTCAATAAAATGACGAATATATACTAATTTCGTCAATCCTATATAGTTCGTATTAACTATTAAACTCTTGATATTGTAGTAAGAAGTTAACTCTATCCAATTTGAAGTATGGAGTTAGGTTGGTGAAAACTTAAGTTTCTGACGATGGAGCAGTATCTGATATGATATGCATGTGTATGTGTGTGTTACTTTGACATGGATGTGTTTCTGTTCCCCTGTTGCTAAATTCTAGGATTTTGGATTGTTACAAAAATATTCTGTAAATCCAAGGTACCTACAAATACATCATTTAAGCACGACTCTAGTAATTTGAGGTTCAGTATATGATTCGGTATTTTGTTTGGACATTAATCTTTTGTACCCAAGTTGAGCATATTATTTCCATGAACCATGTGCGTCTCATTGGATTTAATTACTCATGTTGAACCTCCACTAATATTACCATTTTCTTAAGAAATTGAGCTAGTTTGGGGAATTTGTGTGGCAAGAGTTTTAATGAAACGAGTTTATCCAAATTATGAAAGTCTTTTTATTATGGGTAGTTGGTTATGATTTAGACTCATACATTCAACCCAAATAAAATTTGGGGAATTATCTTATCTCCCATCTTTTGAATATCAATGTAAAAATTGCATTTTTACTGCGCAAATTCAAAGTTATTCGCTACAGTATTTCAAATTTATTTATGGAGAAGATAGAAAAAATAGAATACTTTTAATGTGCTTTTGTATCTTTAGAGAAAATAGGGACAATTTTTGAACATTTGATTCCATATTATGGGTTCAAGTTGTGGCTCCAAATTATGGAGAAACTTTAAGGATCTCCCTGAACTTTAGCCTGTAACTTGTACGGGTTGCTACAAAAGTTGAGTGTTGCATTTTGTCAGTGGACTCTAAGCCATGCTCTACTTGTCTGGAGAGAGATTCAGATGTGTTTTATGCAGCTATGGACGGCATAGGCATCTCTGCTTCTTACAGCCTCTAAAGTCAAAGACGCACTTCTCAAAAGTGAGAAACATTATTTAGTTGAGCATTTAAGTTGATACTCTGCTTAGATAATTGGGTCTTGTTAAAATACATTAGGGCGAAATTTCCCAAGAAAACAAAGTTCATTGGTGCCTTGCCAAACACACATTCTTGGAAGTGAGGTTTATAACACTAACTTTACTGACTATTTATACTCCAACATTTGTTTGACCTCATAATCTATCAGTGAAAGATAACTGCCACAATCTTTTTCGTGCAGCTGGTCAATGACTTGTGAAGACTTGCTCTCAACTTGTGATCCTTTCAGTGAGCCAATCCCTTTAACTGTAAGATATTTTTACAAAGCATTGTACCTTAACATACATATTCACACACACTTACAGACACATCCAAACACACACACAAACACACGTGTGTGTGTGTATATATATATATAGAGAGAGAGAGAGAGAGAGACATGATCCATACACATACATATATATATATAGAGAGAGACATGATCCATAGACACTGCTGGCTATGGATCATGTTCTAGCCAACCCATCTTACGCCATTCGTTGCGATGTTTAATTGCCCAAATTAGAAAGACCACATTAGTAAGGTTGAGAAATCTAATTAACTTCACCACTCAAAACACTCCAAGCAATAAAGTCTGCAATAAAGTCTTCAAGCTTTCAATTAAACGGAGATGACGGTGAAATCCCACTACCAACAAACTGTAATCCTCTCAATTTATTCTCTCGGCACAATAAATTGAGAAAATACACATTTATCTTTAATTAGGTTGAAAAATCTAATTAACTTCACCGCCCAAAACATTCAAATCAATAAAGTCTGCATGCTTTCAATTGAACGGAGATTGCGGTGAAATCCCACTATCAACAAATTGTAATCCTCTCAATTTATTCTCTCGACACATTCTTGCTACTGAGTTTCTCTCATAAAAATAAGACTCTCTCATAGTCTTATTTATATTACTTTTCTTAATTCATTCCTATTATAAATTGAAAATAATTTATTCTCCTAATCAAATTACGGATCACATTTACTTGTTTTGATCACCAACCAAACTAGTAAATAAATCATTTTTCAACTTGAATTCCTTTCATGGGTGAGGACCCACACCCAATAGTCTAGAATGCATGGAGGTTATCATACTGTTTATGAACCACATGAATATTCTTCGTTGTTGAGGTAAAACATGAGGGGGTAAATGTGTCGTTTCCCCTATATAAATGTCGTTGTCTCAGCTTTCTGTCTTGTCATGATGGCTCTGTTTCTTTGAGTGATTGATACTGCCCTTCATATATAGTGGGGAACTTATATGACTAGATTAAAGGATTATCTAATCGTATAAAAGTTGTGTATGCTAATTCGATATCTATTCTCTCTTTTAAAGAGAAAATCCTTGTTTAATAAGGCATCCTTTAGTTTCTACCCGCCATTTCGCCTCTAGCATCCGAACATTGAAAATTCTGAAAGGAAATCAAGTAAAAAGAATTAAATAACCATCATGGAAGAAAATAGATACATCTATAATGGAAAGAAAAAAAGATGCAACACAGAACTAATATAAAATTAATGATTTTGTCGGTATTAAGAATTATAGTTTCAGATTATTCTGTATTTTTTTTCCTGGGAATATTGCTAATTTAAATTGACTGATATTTTGCAGGAGATGGTAGATTTTTTAGTTGATATTTGGCATGACGAAGGGTTATTTGATTAGACTGTCATTTGTAGTTTGCAATTTAGGTAGCAGTAGAAGGAAATGCAAATCTACACCTTCAGTTTACCAACATCAGTCGACATTGAATTCTTTAACCGATTCATCTAACTCATAACTTGTACATCTGGAAAGGCCTTGAACACACTTGTTCAAGCCTAAAGGATTAGATGTTCATGTCCTCAAAGTAGTTGTTGATGATGCCGTGTTTTAGTGATCAACAAGTAGACATCATGTTGTAACAATAGATGGCTGACTTCTGTCGCAGAAACTTTGATTATTTACTCTTTCGTTGTTTTATCCATTCATTTGTAAAACAGATTGATGATGAAACTTTGAAGGATAAACAATCTTCAATATTTTTTTGTTGTTGTTGCCTTTTGGTGTTTAGGTGCATGGAAATTGGAAACAGTGCAAGAAATTTCATTTTCATGGGCGGCGATGTTGAATGCAACAAGCAGGCGCTTTCGCTAGATTTCATTTCATTTAAACTTTTTTTTTTTTGCTAAATTAAATTTCATAAATTCCTGTCATTTTTCTAGAGTTTTTTCAAGTTGTAAACGTATTGGTAAGAGAGCGCAAAAACTCCGTTAATGATGGAAGAGGGCAACAATAGTTCTGGGTTAGAGAATGAAGAGGAACATCGGGAAGAAAAAGAAAAAGAAGTTCAAATGAGAAAATTCAATACACAAGTAGGAGCATTGGAACCACAAAACTGTTGTTGCGAAGAGAATGGGGGTTAAATGTAAAGTCGACCACAACATAAATTGAGCTATTTTTATTTTCACATGTGCGTTGACCTGATGACGTGGCAAACGTGGCGCCTACGTGGCACACATCACCAGGTCTGACATAGTATTTAATATTAAAATTTGACACTTATTCGATGACGTGGCAAGTCTTTTGAATTTTTCCTAAAATTTGCCTCTCCATAGACTCGAACATACGACCCAACATTTGGAATTTTGATTATTTAACCACCCAAGCACCACAGGCCTAGCTGTTAATAATTTGTAAGGAATAAGTGTTATATGTACATGAGATTTCCCCCAAAACAATTAAAACACTTATAGATTTACAGGCAACATTCATTTCGTTCTTGAGACAAAGTCTAATCCTCAATTTCGTTCTCCGTCTTTCTCTCTCTCATCCAACTCTCACATGCACACAGAAAAGTTAGGGTTTCAAAATTTCGTAAAATCGAGGGTTTGTAATGGGGATACTAAAGTTATTCAAAGGATCTAAAAGTGCTTTGTGGTGGGGGAGATGGTGTAAGTATCTCGAAATCCCTCTTTATTGATTTGTCCCTTTATTCTATTCCCCTTTATCTGTCTAATATGGCCCTTTTATTTACCTTCACATGTCTATTGTCTGGAACTTAATCCCCTTTTCTTGTGTATTGTCAGCTCTTTACTAAAATTGGTTGTTATTATATAAATATTATCTTGATTGGTTATTATATTGTGGTCCTTATGTTGTGGTCCTAATATTGTTGGGTAATAATTATATAGTCGCGTCTGTATTTGTGGTCTGTCTTTGTGTTCCGTAGTCCAACATGAGATTTCTATTGTAGTTTATTGGTAGTGGAACTCCACCAATAAACTTTTGTCTATCATGTGTTGGAATTAGAGTAATAAAGTTTTGTTTGTCTTGTTATACTGTAGTTTTGTTTGACATGAGATTTAAAGTTTTGTTTGTCCTGTTATACTGTAGTTTTGTTTGTCTGTCATGTGCTGGAGAGAAATATGTTTTTAATTAATGTTAATGGTATTTTTATTGTAGAAACTTGAAAGTGGAACTCCACCATGGGGGTTTATTTGGATTACATCCTGTTTTCCATTATGATTATTAGAAATTGATAACTTTCAAATACCTTATTTTGAATTGAATTTTGAGAAGCTGAAGACAATGTGTGAGAGTTTTGAGTACACAGATGTAATTGGGTTATATTATAGAATGCCTGATACTAAATTCTGTGGGCATTTTTCAAATCTTAAAGATGATGATGACCTAAATATGATGTTAGATGCTGTTATAGATTATAAATATATTGAGATTTATCTTGAGCATGATTGTGAAGGGGGTAAACATGATAAACAACCTACACAAACTGAACATGCTAGTGATAGGAAAAAATAGGCTAAGAAGGTGAGTTTGATAACTGATATTAGTCATGATGGTGATGTATTGGTAGAAGAAAATAACTATGAGGGCTCCAGTTCTTCTAGTGATAGTAATATTCTTCTTGATGAGGAGGAAGAAGAAATGTTTCTAACTGATGATGAAGAATTAATTGAGGCAAGGAAAAAAAACAAGGGAATATAAAGAACATAAGAAGAAATTAAAACAACCAACTGTTGAGGGTGGCAAGACTGTTGAGGGTGAGGGCAATGCTGAGGGTGACAATACTGTTGAGGATGAGGTCAATGCTGAGGGTGACAATACTGATGAGGGAGACAATAATGTAGAATAACAAGATAGTGAGAGTGATCCTGATTATACTAATGATAGTGAAACAGATAGTGACTGTGAAAGTGCTTATGACTCTGATCAAGTAGAAAATGACAGCCCTAAGGAAGCTGACTCTGAGGATGATACACTTGTGAGGAGGCAAAACCCTTTCCCAGTATATAATCCCAACACCAAAATCAAGGGGACAAACTTAGAGATTGATATGTTATTTGCAAACAAAAAAGAATTCAAATTTGCAGTCATTAATTGGTCATTAACAAAAGGTTTTGATTTAAAATTTGTGAAAAGTGAAAGATATAGGGTGAAAGGGAGGTGTATGAATTCCAAAAATTATCCTGTTAAAGTATGGGGAAGTAAAGTTCAGTTTCAACCAACTTTTCAACTGAGAACATTGAGGAAAAAGAACAAATGTTCAAAGACTTTAGTGAGTAGGCAAGTTAATGCTAAGTGGTTAGCAAAATATTTGAATACAGAACTTAGAGAATTCAGGAATTGGAGATTGGTTGATATTCAATCTTATGTGAAAAGGACCTTTCTAGTTTCTGTGTTAATAGACAAATGTTATAGGGCTAGACAGTTTGCTTTGCAAGAGTTGACGGTGAACATGAAAGAACATTATGCCAAGTTGCATAGATATATTGATGAGTTAAGAAGATCAAATTCTGGGATTACAATTGACTTGTATCAAGTATTTCATACTGGTGCACCTGAATTCAGAAGACTTTATATTGGATTTAAGGCTTGTAGATTTGGTATGCTAGCTAGATGTAGGAAAATAATTGGCATAGATGGTTGCTTTCTAAAAGGCTGTTGTGGTGGGCAGCTGTTAAGTGCTGTAGGTAAAGATAGAAACAACCAAATGTTTCCAATCTCTTGGGCTGTTGTAGAGGAAGAAAATAGAGATTCATGGGAGTGGTTTCTGACATTGCTTAAAGATGACCTGAAGTTATAAGATGGTGAAGGGTGGACCTTCATTAGTGACCAACAAAAGGTAATTATCCAACAACTGATTTGTTATACATTTTCTACTTCAATTTTAATTATTATTTGTAATACATGTGATGTTTCTAATATATAAGTATATATTTGTATTGCAGGGATTAGCTGGTGTATTAGAGGGTCTGTTTTCTTTCTCAGAAACTAAAAACTGTGCAAGGCATATATATGCAAATATGAGGAAGAGGTATAGAGGTATAGCTTTGAAGAAATCCTTTTGGAGGGCTGCAAAATCCACAACTAACATTGATTTTGAGGATGAGATGGAAAGAATTAAGGGGTTAGATGAAGGGGCTTATGACTTCTTAGTGGCTAGAAATCCTAGGAAATGGTGCAAGGCTTTTTTCAAGATTGATACAAAGTGTGACATCGTGGACAACAACCTCTGTGAGTGTTTCAATGGATACATAATCCAATCAAGAGGAAAATATTGATTGAATTATTGGAAGATATCAGACAGTTGTTAATGACTAGACTATAACAGAAGAGAGATATAGCCATCAAGAAGAAATGGGACATTTGTCCAAGACCAAAAAAAATACTTGACATAAACATTGAAGACAACTGTTAGTATGTTATGTTATACAATGGAGATTTGCAGTTTGAGGTAACATCTAGGAGTGTACCTGATGGGTACACAATTGATTTGAAACTTCGCACCTGTGCTTGTAAGGCTTGGGAACTCAGTGGGATTCCTTGTGCATATGCATGTGCAAATATGTTCTATATGAGATACAATCTTGCAGACTATGTGTCACACTGGTTTAGGGTACATAGTTATCTGAGAGCATATTTAGAAATGTTGAGTGTGGTTAGAGGGGAGAGATTTTGGCCAAGAGTTAATATCACTCCACCATTACCTCCTCCATTTAAGACACCAAGAGGAAGGCCACAAAAGTTGAGAAGAAGGGAGCTGCATGAGGAGTCAAATGCTGCAAATCAAAACAAAATTCCTAAACCCAAGTCATACAAATTATCTAGGAAAGGCACAATAATGGTATGCAGTACCTGCAAGACAGCTGGCCACAATCATGTCACCTGCAAGTTATCTACACAAATAACACACCCAGATGTAAGTATTTTGGTACACATGTGCAAGTTATTTTAAAATTCTTTGGACTGAAAATTTTAAATTATTTGTGAATTATTTTTGGTTTATTTTTGCAGGAACAAGTTGTATAAGATAAGGGATATAGTGGGAATAAAAGAAAACAAATAAGGAAAAGGGAACAAGCTATACAAGATGAGGGAGACAGTGGGCAGAAGGGAAAAGGAGTAAAGGTCTGTCCCTTACATAGAGTAACTAAGCATTCTTTTGACTGAACTTTTATTATTATTTGTTAATTATTTTTGTTTTATCTTTGCAGGAACAAGTTGTACAAGATAAGGGAGATAGTGGGAGGAAAAGAAAACAAAGAAGGAAATGTGAACAAGTTGTACAAGATGAGGGAGATAGCGGGCAGAAGGGAAAAGGAGTGAAGGTATGTCCCTTCATTAGTTTATAGAGCATGTTTAGTTACATTGGTAATATTGCTCTAAACATATGTTAACAATTCTAGGAACAATACTTTATGGATAAAACTGACATGGCAAATAAGGGAGTTAGTGGAGCTGATACCAGTTCAAGTCACAAACTGGTGAGTTGAGACCTGATTACAATAACTTAGAATCTATTTTTACTAGTCAAATCTGATTTTCCAGTTTTATAGACAAATGTGGCAGACAAAGGCGTGGCAGACAAAGGTGTAGTTAGACAAACTGGTGTAATCATGAGAAATCGTGTAATAAGAGAATGAGTCTCACCTTGTGTTGGCTATTTCATTTCCCCAAATACTGACAACACTTATATTTAAGTAAGTATATGTGAATGATTATTAGTTTTTATTCTTGTTTCAGTACATTTCATTAATTAGTTTGTCAACCAACTGTTGTATATGTACACTTATTGTGTTAAGTTATGGTGTACACTGTTGTATATAGAGCATACCTGGGAGATGTTACTTAGTTGGATCTGGCCCAAGGACTGCACCTACACACCATCAACCAAGGCCAAAGACAACTGCACCTAAGGCCACAACAAAAATGATGTCTGGTGCTATGAGAGCAGCAATTGCACTTACCGGAGAGACTGAAATAGAGGATCGTGAGATGGATCAAGCTTTGTATAACAACTTCAAGGAGACTAGAGGGGGAAGAAGAACAGAGGGTGAGGGTCAGTCGAGTGGAACAACTAACAAGACTGGTGGTACTCAAGAAAGTGTGAACAAGGAGTAGAATAAGTTGATTTATTAATATATATATATATATATATATATATTATTATTTTGTGTGAATAGTTAATTAGTGGTTTTTGGGGTTTGTATTATGTCAAACACAAAACTGATACAGTAAGGTTTATTTGGTGTACTAGCCTTGATGGTTTATTTGGTGTAGTGTATGTACTGGTCTGGATGGTTTATTTGGTGTATGGTATCCTAGCAAGGCATATTTACTTTTGTGTTTGTAATCATGACAATGGTGTTACTGTTTAAATGAAAGAGGTTGTTTCTTATTAAGTTTTTTGTACAAATATTACAGTTACAATTATAATTAAAGGGCTGCAGTTTGTTAGGTATGCAGTTTGTTAGCTGTAATTCTGACCTTTTTTTAACAATGGGATTGCACAATTATGTGCAATTTGAACAATGGGACTGCAACCTATAAACGAATTAAGAGCTTTATTTTATATTCAAAATACTTGCACTTATAAGATGAGTGCTCTGTTTTGCTTATTATCAATGGGACTGCAGTTTGAACAATGGGATGCTCCCTGTTCATATTCTATGCTCTGTTATGCTCTGTTTTGTAAAAGTACAAATCAAATAATTTGGAATGTCCTCAATTAGTGAAGTAGCCTCTGTTTTGCTAAATAATTATACAAATAAACACAATTATCCAAACAAAATCATTCTTCAAATAATGTAATCATCCAAACAAAATCATTCTTCAAATAATCTAATTATCCAAACAACATTATACAATCCCCATTTATATATCATTTTTTTTCAAACATCAAAACAACTTAAACTATTTCATGGTTTTTATCATGCTCAAACACAGCACAAGAAGCATCCCAATTACAAGTAAGAACTATTTCTCCCTAGTTTGTAAATTCCTTATTTCTTCTTTTAAACACTTCAAATTATTCTTCAATTGGACTTTTTTTTTCAAATTTCGATACTTGCACTCCCAAATCATGAGCTTTCTCCTTCATCATTTGTAGGTCAATTTCTATGCTTCTCATATTCAACAGACCCAAATCACTCTCTACCTTAGCATCTTCTAACGTCTGGATAAAATTAATTCATTGAAAAAAGCCACAAAATGCTTGGGTCTGTAGAAAATTAAACATACAGTTATCAATTATTATGATTATGTGTAAAAATTTAAAATTTTAGCAAGGTAAATATAATAACTTACACCATAATTTGAACAACCATAAAACTTCCTCCCAACACTGAGTCCCTTTGACAATGTAAAAATTTGTACTCGTATCCCACACCCACAATACCTTGGTGATGAAATCCCACTGACTCCAGTGGATATTGAACCTTCCCCAACCTTTTGATGACTATTTTCTTTAGGGTGCTGCTTTCCGCTTTTCATTCTTCACGAATTTCAAGATTATAGCAAGAGAGTGAGAGACGATGGAACCCTAACCTTTTGCCTCACTTTACAGCAAGAGATAGAGATGATTTCATGCGAGAGTTGGATGAGAGAGAAATGTACAGATCGAAATGAATGTTGAATGAATGTTGTCTGTAAATCTGTAAGTGTTTTAATTGTTTTGGGGGAAATCTCATGTTTTGATATAACACTTATTCCTTGCAAATTATTAACAGCTAGGCCTGTGGTGCTCAGGTGGTCAAATGACCAAAATTTCAAACGTTGGGTCGCATGTTTGAGTCTGTGGAGAGGCAAGTTTTGAGAAAAATTCAAAAGACCTGCCATGTCATCGAAAAAGTGTCAAATTTTAATATTAAATACCACGTTAGACCTAGTGACGTGTGCCACGTAGGCGCCACATGTGCCACACCATCAGGTCAACGCACATGTGGCGCCTCGGGGTTCAAAGTTCAAATTTTTGACTAGAAAAGGGCTTCGTTTGCATTAACCAGAAGAAATGGGCTCAATACCCAAATATCAGATAAGTTCAGTGGACGACTTTGCATTTAACCCGAAGAGAATGTAAGGTGTTTAGTTAAAAAAGAGAAAGAAAGAGTGTGCAAAAAGAAAGAACTGATGCAAAGATAAGGACAAAAGTCAAAAAGGGAAAAATAAGAAAAAAGAGGGCTAAATATACTTCTGTCAAATCAATCCCAAGCTACAAAAATTAATAACAAGAAGGTTTCCCCAGGTATATTTAAGTCAACAAAAGTAACCTTTAATATAATTTTGGCCAAGTTGTTGGAATGCGTGGTGTAACAACAAATACTCAAACTTTTTTGATAGAATCATGATCTAAAGAAGAAAAAGGATTGAATGCAAATTTTAATATTTTTTTAAAGTATGTGATTGTATCAATTTTTTTTGATAGATTTATGATCGAAAGAGGATTGAATGCAGTTTTAATAATTTTCCTTAATGAAGTCGTTTAAGTGTAACTTCTTGAATAAATAAAATACAACTAAATAGTATAATGTACAAAATAAATAAAACTCACTACAAATTACTATAAATAAATAATTAGTCCCATTAATTAGCTTAAATAATAATTAACTTTAATAATTTACTAGAATAAAATAATTAACTTTAGCAATTAACTTAAATATACAACTTCACTAATCAACCAATTTCAAAATTGAAGTTTAAAATCTTAGGATTCCTTGGTGGCCACTTCTTCACTCACCAATCAACCAAAGTTTCTTCAAATTTGATAAACCCTACAAAAACCTAAATCCTTAAAGATGGGGGAGATTAAAAGTAAGAGAGAGGGGGTGAGAGATACTATTTGAGGGATGGATTTCTTCACAATTTGCTACTATTAGAGGGATATGGATTTCTTGTCCCAGAAGGGCTATACTCTTTTCATGAAACCGATCACACCTTTCATTAACACTCTTTTTGCTCCACTCAAATCCGAAAGAAAGTTAGGATGAAATCATTTCCTTCACTAATGAGTGGTTGGGATTGGTATCCTCTACCAGACTAGTAGATTAATGAATAACCAATTCCCAGGGGCGGTTCGATTAATGGGACATCTAATACGATAAATAATAGTAGGGGATGACTTAGATGTCATGCTTGCTATGACTAATCCCCCATCTAAGTAGATAAGAAACATATTCCTCTCCCTATTCCAAATCATTCTCTTACTAGGGGAGAGATGAAAAAAGAGGGGAAGGAAGAAGAGAGAGTATGAGATATAGTAGTGAATAGCGGTGTGAGGAAAAGATATAAGAAGGTTAAAGTGAGAGAGACAAAGAGAAATTAATCAATACAAAGAGAAAGAAAGGAAGGAGGGAAGGAGGGAGAGATCGAGAGATTAAATGTGAGAAGAATATTAATTAAGATACAAAAAAAGTGAGGAGTTGGAGAAGAGAGGGTGAACGAGAGAGGGATAAGGAAATGAAGGAAGGAAATAAGAAGGGAGAATGATGGGGGGATATATGGATCGAGGGAAAAGAGATTGGGAATGATTTTGAGCAGAGACTAAAAGAGGTGAGAGATATTGAAGAGATGGATGGAGGAGTGAGGAGTGAGAGAGAAATCAAGGAAGATTAAAAAAAAGAGAGTGAGAGATAAGAGATGGAGAGCTAGGGAGACATTAATTACACTAGATTATGCGGCACGCATTATGTGTGTGTTCAATTAAGAGAAAAAATAAAATAATTTAAATTTTTTTTGAAAAAACATGGATAAGAAAAGATATGAGAGAAAATAGGGATAGTAAATGGGAGAAAGAAAAGAAACTAGTGATAATACGTGAGTTGAGTGGGGTTGTTATTAGTTTACCTTTGTGAATAGATAATTTAACTAAAATATAACAATTTTTAAATTTTATCATAAAACAGACCAACATAGAGTGAGAGACCAAGTCTCCCTCCCGCTTTTATATATATTAATTACAAGATATAAAGAGAGTGAGAAGGGGAGTGATGGAGAGAGAAGGACAAAGAGAAGAGAGATAGAAGAATGTAGAGAAGTAAAAAAAGACAATGATCTCGTACGAGATGGAGGTGGATATTAAAAAGAACTAAAAGAAATCGGGAGTGATATTGATTGAGTGGGTCCAAGGAAAAAAATATTGAGAGTGATTTAAATGATATATCGAGAAAAAAAAGAGATTGGTAATACACATTAGGAGAACAAAGAGAAAAAAAGGAAGGAAGAAAAGTGACAAAGCTTGAGAGATAAAGAGATTGAGGGTAGAGTGATAGCGATTGAGAATGTGAGAAGAGAGTTAAAGGCGAGAGAGATGAAGATGAGGTAGTGAAAGAAATAATAAAAAGAGGGGAGAGGAAGAGTGAAAGGGAAGGAAAGAAAAAAATCTAGAGAGGGAGAGAGGGATTTAAATAGCAAGAATGATATTGAGAATGATGGAGAAAAAGAACTCGAGTACTAAGTAAGAGGAAGAATAAGAGATTAAAAGAATCGTTGGAGAGAGGGAGAGAAGGGAAGAAGGGATATCAAGTAAGAAGGAGAGTTTGATAAAATTTATGGAGGGAATCAATGAAGATGAGAAAAGTGGGAGAGGAGGATGTTGTCCGCTTTCGTAATGACAAATATGTGCAAGTATACACGGTCAATCAAGTAATAAAGTGATAAAATTTAGTGTTAAACCCACATGAACCCTTATTTAACAAATTTAAACTACTAGTTTTATATCAATCTAATTTTATTTAAACAACTGAATTTTGTGATGATTAATTAAAAACAAAGTTAAAGTAACAAGTGCTAATCTTAACACAAAGAATTGATTCAAATAATAAAGACTTAAGACTACAATATCTCCAATTATGCACTATAAATCAAGTACCTATTTTATCCAATTATTAAATCCACTTAAGTTGTTAACATGAATTTAAAGCATTTATAGCCCTTCTCCAAGAGATCAAATAAATTTATTCAATTAAATTAATTCTACAATATTCCTATGCAAAACAAAAGAATCAAATTCATTAAGCATCAATTCCTAATTGTTACATGAAGTGAAAAGAGATATCCCTATTTAATTCACAACCCTAATAATTTATCTAATACAAGTAACTAAGAATACATGCTATCACATTCAGGTCTAACCTTCGATTCCATCTCTTGAATTCATCTAGTGTAACACGGTAATTGTTGGCCAAATAATTAATCAATAAGCACAAAATATGATAGACAACTCAATTTGAATAAATAATTAGATTAATATAGATAATCAATTTATAAGCATAAAATGTTCAATTGTAGCCTTAATTAGTAAATTAGTTCATATTGAAAATTAAAACCGAAAATATCATGAAAAACATCACAATTAAGTTACAAATAGAGAAGAAGAATAAAAACTCAGTAATTATCTCAAGTTTTTAATCTCCAATCTGAAATCCTTGTGTGCCCTTGCAATCTCCAAGTTTAATCTCCAACCTCTGTCTCAAACTCCGTGTGTCCTTGATCAATAATCTCCCTCCTATATATAGCTTTTGGCATTATCTAGGTCAACCTTCATAGATATCCTATTTAGAGTAGAAATTTACTGTCTTTTACTTTCCTGACACAAAATCCGAGAAACACTTCTTGACTCCCAGCGCTCCGGCTCTGGGACTGCCTTGTAGAGGAGTGCCCTGATGCTGCAACTTTGTGAAGAATTACCACTTTTCCATTAACGTTGCTGAAATGCCCTATTTACCCCTGATTTTTCTTTATCCGGCAAATTAACATTTAAACAAGTAAAAATATCCTAAAATACTTTTAAGCAAGCTAATTATTAAGTCTAAAAATACCTAATTCATGGGTATATTACCCACTCATCAAATACCCCCAAACTTAAACAATTGTTTATCATCAAGCAATTCAAACACTAAACAGAATGAATGTAACCAACTAACTAACTACATGAATTAACAACTCAAACATGATTCAACATTAACAACTTTGATCAGCCTCAAAGATCCTTAAACTCAACCCAAATAAATGTTCAAAATCAAACTTTAGGTAAACTCAAAATATCATCAATCCAATTTATCTCCAACCTACAATGTGTGTGTATCAACATATTAATCTCACTACAAATTATTCAAACTTGAAAATTCATAAGGCTCAAAGACAAATATTTTAAGGTATAAGAAATTCATTACTCCTCTATAGATTAGATACCCCATATTTCAAAAATCTTTTATTATACACTTTTCTTTTCAAACTCGACTAGTGCAATGTCTAGTTTTCTTAGGCTTTTCAATGCTATCCATGTAATGAACTTTCAACCAATACTCATAAACCAGTCGTCTTTAGGGTACTAGGTGTTAAGACACCCCTACGGATCTAATAACCTAAATAGCAAAGGCCACAAAACTAAACTAGTTAAGTGATTATTCATACTTATTTATTTTAACTTGTGCAATTTTAATCTTTAGTAGGCTTTTTCAAAGTTACCCTTGTAGCAAACTTTTGACCAACGACTCCCAAACTAGTTGGTTTAGGGCACTGAGTGTAGAGACGCTCCTAAGGGCTTACTTATTTGAGTAATAGAGGTCACAAAGACAACTAGTCAAAATTTATTCTTTTTTAGCTTTTCCATTTTTTATTTTTTAATAAATAATTTTCAAAACACGAAATAAACTAAATCATTGAGGGTGATCTATATTTGTCCTAAGCCACAAATTCTTTCAGTTAAACTAATTCACGGCTAAATTGACATACTGACATTGTGCAATGAAACTCAGGGTTTTCTTTAACAAATCAAGGTAACAATATCCTCAAGTTAAACTAAACTATCATTTTCCCATTCATCATTCAAATTGTCATTCAGTTCACAACATTTTTATCATCGGCTATCAACAAGGTATATATTTCATCATGCTCAAGTTGTATACTAACACAATAAAAACTAACACATTGTAGATGCAAACAACCTAACACGATATGCAAACCTAATAAAAACTACCCCAAACTGAAGTAGAGAAATATCGTCATGCAAAAAATAAAGAAATTTAAAATGGAGGACTTCCCTGATTTGGTCAATCGTCGTGATCGACCTCTTGTTCTCCCTCTTCCTCTTGATCGGATGGGGGAAAAGGGTAAAGTAGGCACTCCAGGAAACTAACTGGGGTCTATAATAGGATTCAGATAGGAAAACATATCCACCAATGCATTATTGAAAGAGACATTGTACGCAAATATCGTGTCTTGGAGCTCAGCCAAATAGACATTCTGTGCTTCCAGATTGTATAGCCAACCATTTACCTCTTCTTGTACCTCCTCTGAAACTAATCGGCTATGTGCGACAGGATAAGAACCCGAAGTCGTATGATTAAATAGTTGTTTTGGATCCAACTGTGCAATTATGAGCTCTAATCCAAGCGGATCTAACTCGCCACCATTCCCACCTTATAGCGCATTATCATCTTTTGGTTGTGTATATACATGGGCTACTGAATCATTTCTTCAATTTTCCATTTGACTCCATCTCTATCATATAAGGCATAAATAAGTGAAGGATGTGGCAATCCACCTGTAGTACCCCCTCTTAAGCACACAAAATAGAATGCTTAATGATATAGTCGACATCCATCTGTTTCCCTTTCACCAAGCAGTATAACAAGATAGCTCTCTCTTTTGTCATGTCGCTAACGTGTGTACAGGGCATCAATTTCGCGTAGATAAAGGAATACCAAGTCTTGCCATACTTGCTGAGCGCTGAATGGGGAAATGTCAGACTACCTCACTAATACAATCTCCATGTCGTGCTTGGCTGACACAATTGCTGAATAATTTGCTCATAGTTTGGTCCATTACTAACAAAAGATGTATACGCGGTATCTTCACCTTTATCGGCGACATTATAATATCTTTTTATATAAGTGCTCAAGAAAGATACCATCTTTCCCCTCACATAGACTTTGTAATCTTGGTGAACCTTAGCATTAGCGTAGAACTCTTTCACCATAACAATAACAACTAGATCTGGCCATTTGGTGAGTTAAACCTACCCCTCTCCCCTATCATTACTGCTATCTCTCCATCTTTAGTTTGGCCAACTCTCAATACCCTCTGAAGAATTAATGTTTTCGGCACAATTAAGTTATATCTGTCTTAAGCATCCACATTAACAAACCGCTTACTGTCTAATGGTTTAGCTAGGGTGGATGATGAACCATCACCTAGGCATTCTTCGATTTCATTGATTTGACCTTAGTTCGGAGAAAATTAAGAAATAAAGAGGAAAGAATTGAGATTGTTCAGTGGTCCTTACAAATTCATAAGAGTGATATATGAAGAAGTAGGTGGTGAACAAGTGTATGGATCGTGAGTAGGAATCGTGTTGGTCGTTTGAGAAGGAGAGGGAGATGTGGGTGTAATAGAAGTTGAGATGAATTAGGATAAGTCGGGAAGGCACTTACCTGAAACATGTTTAAGCCCTATTTTTTTTCAATACCTGATACTAAGCGACGGGGCACTGGGATTGTGACTGTAGATACTCGAAATTTTCAACACACCTATTATTGTTATTGCAGGAGGGCAGATTCGTCTTTCAGAGATAACCCTAGAAGACAACTCACATCCATTTCAGATACTGCCGGAAGTTCAGTCTCAAAGCCCAGAACACACACCGGGAACATCATTTCCAACCCCGGAACACACACCGGAAGGATCATTTTCAACCTCGGAGATAACCCCGAGTTTCATCCTTAACGATAACCCCAAGGAATGCTGTTGCAGTTCCGGCGATAACTCCAAAAATGCTTGTTTCAAATGCATGCTATCAGCTTCAATCTCAGATCTCCTGTTGAGGTACTCATACCTCAGACCCGGAACTAACATCGGGCAGACAGACACTCTCATAGATGACCTTGGGGCATTCAAACACTTGCAGCAGTCCAATCCCAGATATAACCCTGAGCAACGTCTGCTTTCAACTCAAACTGGTGATAACCCCAGTGAGGAGTCAAACATCATCTTGCCACCTCAACACCAACGCGTCGTCTCAACACTTCATACATACATACATACATACATACATACATACATACATACAACAATGTCCTACAAGAACCAAAGAGTTCCAATCCCGAGTGAATATTATGCATGGCAGCAAACCAGATAAAATTTGGAGCTTGAAGACCATGGGCATGGTCCCCTCTTCCTGACTTCGTACAACATCTAATCCATATCATTGCCTAACTCTCGGCACAAGCAATCCAAAGAAGGTCTTATATACCTTGTTCGGATGCTCGTATTGAAGTTCTGCAAGTTTGAACAGACATTACAGTGCATGAGTGCACATATTTTGAGACAACGAGACTCGTAGAACCCGGGGCACCTCGGGCAGCCGCAGGTGCACCTGTGGCTGCCGTAGGTACACCTGCGGCTCCCCCCCTCAATAAATAGAGTGCTTGGGGTGGTCATTTGAGAAAAAAAGAGAGGCGAGGAAGCCATGTCTAATTTGCTCTGTACACACCCCATATTGAGTGTTTCTTCATTTTGAACACCTGTTAGCTCACATATAGCTATATTTTTATCCGGCAGGAGCTGAGTGATTATCTATATAGAGTCATAGAAGCCTACATTGGCAGCCCACTGTAAGCCTTTTCACACTCTATAAAGCCTTTCTCTTCATCTTTGCACACACTATTGTACACATTGAGAGTCGTGTTGTGTGCGTATGCCCGGACTTCGGTCCGTGATTTTCATTTCTGTCTGTATATATATATATATATATTTATATATGTATATATTTATATATAGACTAACATTATCGAGTTATGCCTTGATTGAGCCTAGACTTATGTCTGGAGCGTTTACTTGCTTATATATATATATATATATATAATTGTTGTCAGACATATCTGATGAGCCTGTATTTTACATCTGGAGCGTTTACTTGCTTATATATATATACTAACATATATAACTGTTGTCAGACATATCTGATGAGCCTGGATTTTATATCCGGTACGTTTACTGCTTATATATATATATTTATATTTCTGTCAGGCTTGGAGTTTACTTCGAGGCCTTTTACTGCTTTATTTATATTTAGTCCTGCCTGGAGTTTACTTCATTGCGGTTGATTGTATTTACTGCTTTATTTAATTTTCTGATCCCCTATGGAGTCGCTTCGTGGTGGTTGATCATATCCATATATATATATATATATATATATATATATATATATATATATATTTACCGCTTTTATATATTTACATTTCCGATCCCCTATGAAGTAACTTCGTGGTGGTTGATCATGTCTGTATATATATATATATATATATATATATATATTTATAGCTTTTATATATATAACTGCTTACTGCTTTCCATACAAGCTGCGGTATCATGTGAGCCTAGGAATCATGTGATAACAGATTCAGGCTACTGAATCTAGATTCGGTTCCCGTGATGGACATTTTTCAGCTGTAAGCAGCTTGTACATTATTTATAGTGTACAAATTTCCTTAGATGGCTGTCATGCCCATGAGGAGTTCGGCACTGCTGTATATTATTTTATCGAAGATGCTTTGCATCTCGAAAATAAAAGTAAACAAGCCGAACATTTTAATAATAAAATGGAAGTATGAAAAGGTCTCAATTCCTATTGAGCACAGGGTTTGAAAAACCTCTTTTACAAAATGTCATTGCTATATCTTGCTTAAAACTAAATTTTTCTATAAATTCAAACCATCTGTATATAGGTGCGAATGAGGCCTCACACAACTTTCAAATAATTGCACATTGATCCACACACACACACATTTATATAATAGTTTCTTAAAAAGTGGCGGTCACCATGGCAACACGGATGTCGGGGGCTGCCTAACACCTTCCCTCCGTATAATCAAGCCCTTGAACCTAAATGAATCTCGATTTCACAGACCCGTTTAGTAGTGTCACATCACTAGGTCAATGTGCAAACCTTTTCCGGTTGTGTTGGTGCAACCAGTTAAATATACCAACTGGCGACTCTTAAAGTCAAATCGTCGACATTATACATGTCGGACCTTTTTCACTTGTTTTTTTAAACAAATCTCACATTAACATGAGAACACCAAAGAACAAGTAACGAAAAGGGACAACTAAAAGTCCCGACGTCGACAGGTGGCAACTCTGTTGGGGACTCCAGTAAGAGGGCTTAAGCCGCTATTACAAGCTTTTTAAAACTATTATATGCTTGTGTGTGAATGTTGCATTTACATTTATGATGAATGTGTACGAATGCATTTTACTTACTGCATTACAAAATATCTATATGTGATATTAGTGCTTCGCACATGTCATCATTTTCATAAACGGAGAGACACGTTGTTTATGAAGGTATGTTGTGTGGTTCCTCCACTAGGAGGCTATACTCTCAGTGTTTGATTACTAGACTCGTAGGAAGACTAATTCCAACGAAGCTCAGGAAAGGCACCACCCAGATTCGCTCCAGTTGAAAGACCAGATTAACTTCCCGTCAAGTAGATTGCGATGATCTGGGAACCTTCACGCCAAAAAGCCGCGAGAGTAACCCTAAGATAGGTCAACCTCTGATAAACCAAACGCGGAGAAAAGTCTCTTCATGCTTTCCATTTTCAATTACTTGTAAAAGCATTTACTTGTAATTTTATTCCATGTTAATCTTTATGTAAATGGAAAATATGAAGATTATTTATGCATACATGTTATCAATTAACACCTATTTTTGCAGGACAATATTCCTAAAACAGACACATTATAATAACATTTACATTATCCCTAAGACTAAACTACATAAGTTTTTTGTAGGGAAATCATTGGGCATGTTACCCGCTCAAAAATCCAAAAAAGGCCATGAGCCTATAGCCAATCATGTCTTCTTCTGACCAATCTAATCCTGTTTCTCGAGAAGAATTAGATGGATTCAGTAAACGAATCACAGATCTGGTTGTTCTGCTTAAAGAACTGCATCAGTCTTCTCAGGGTACAAAGATGCCTACACATACAGAATCCTCTTCACAAGGAGGAGCTCAAGGTTTGGAAAAAATAATTCCAGAACCTCAGTTGGATACGACCAACAAAGACCTTGAAAACACCCATCTCAGAGGAGATCCAAACATTGGTGATATCAGGAAGAAGGTCCTCCAAATGGAGGAAACTATCTGTGCTCTCAAAGGGATTGGAACACATGGAAGTGTCTCATATACTGACCTTTGCATATTTCTTGGTGTTTATTATCCAGAGAAATTCAAAACCCCTGATTTTGAAAATTATGACGGATTAGGGGATCCTTATAAACATTTGAAGGTGTTCATTGGAGAACTGGGATCTTATGTAGAAAATGAAAAACTCAGAATGCAGCTGTTCCAAAAGAGTCTGACTGGAGAAGCCCGTTCATGGTATACCAGATTAAACAACTCCAAGATCCATAGCTGGGAAGAGCTAGCTCACGCCTTCCTCACTCAATATAGTTTTCAATCTCAGTTGGCTCCAGACCGGTATCAGATTACCAAGGTCAAGAAACAGTCTAATGAGTCTTTCAGAGAGTATGCTCAAAGGTGGAGGCGCCTTGCTGCTCAAGTTATTCCTTCCATGACGGATTCAGAAATGGTCATGACTTTCATAGACATACATGAAGCTCCTTTCTATGAGAGTTTTAGCTGGTATTGGCAAACCATTCTCTGAAATGATCAAGCACGGAGAGATGGCTGAGATGGGATTGAAGTCAGGTAAAATTCAAGACCTAGCCACTCTTAAAGCAGTTGCTGAGCACATCTAGTCCGGATCTTATGGAAACAACCCCCGGAGGGTCCATAAAAAGAAAGAGGAGGATGTTTCCTTGATACTACAAGGGTAGAAAGGCAATCGGAACATGCCTATACAGAGGAGAAACTACTCCGCTTTCCAAGTAAAGTTTTCAAACCCTCTATTGCCTAAAAGTTGAGAAGTAAAGCACCCTCGAATGTTCACACCCTTAGGGGAATCACTCGAGAATATTCTTGCTCTTCTTACTACTCAGAAGAAAATTACACGTCTTCTTCCACTAGCCAACCCTAATGGGAAGGGTTTTAATGCTACTCGGAAGTGTGCTTATCATATCGGAGCACCTGGACATGATACTCAAGATTGTTGGGCCTTGAAACACAAGATACAAGATTTAATAGACAACAATGAGATTGTGGTCACCAAACCAGATCAACCTCATGTGCAAGACAACCCTCTTCCCCAACACAAAGAAGAAGAGGTCAACATAATTAGTTGGAGCACTGGATTGAGTTCCAGTTTTAATGGTGAATCATCCCAGACCATCAAAGACGGTGTTGATAAATGGGATTATGCAAAGTTCTAATTTTCTATGGAACAAAAGATGAAAGCTCTTTGCAATTAAATTGCGCAATTGACAGAACTAGTGAGACACCAGCATCAAGTCACACGCTAATTAATCAGCCAGAAGTATGCCTATCTCCTTCCTTTTGTTATGAATACTCCACCATCACCCTCAGAAAGTGAAGCTATGGAGGATAAGGTTGTAAAGAGAGAAAATGCTAAATCCCGTTGGGATTTTGCCAATCAGAGGGAATTTACCTATCTGGGCCAATCTATGGAGGAGATATTTCAAATTCTGATAAATCAATGAAGAACTACCTCTCTTCTACCTCTAATCAATCCCCATTCAAGACGGTTCAACTCCGATGGAGTATGTCAATATCATTCACATTCTCGCGGTCACAACACAAAATAATGTTGGTCACTCCGCCATCTCATTCAGAATCTTATCGATAGCGATGTCATGCAGCTGGCAGATGATGACAATGTGCAACTCGAGAGTGGGAATACATGTCCTACTAAATGGAAGGGATCAGTAGCAGTTATATCCGCTGAGGATGATGAGACTGTCAAAGCATTTCCCATACAAACAATTCAACTCAAAGGGACTGACAATCCTTTAAAAGTGGTTGCACCAGAGCCAATTTCTTTACCCTTCAGACCACAATATCCTATTGTCAGCTTACATAAAGTTCCATAGAATTATGGAGAAGCTGAAGGATCCACGTCTCATACTACTGCTATAGTGTCGAAGGAAAATCCACTGTATCTTCCTCAGAGGGTGATGAAGCCTACCTTCAAAGCAAAGGGGAAGATTCCTATGGAGAAGATTGAAAAATTCCTTCGCACTATGGGCCATAATGAAGCCAAGGTGGTTTTAAGCTTAAGAGAAGCTCCACATCAGATATCAATACTGGACTTGGTTTTCTCTTTGAGGATCACTAGAAGATCTTATTGAAGGTTTTGGAAGATGCCTACTTACCAAAATCAGTGGATGTGGAAAAATTTCAACATATGGTTGATCACATTTTCAACATTTTGATATACTTCACTGATGATGACATACCGTCCGAAGGGACCGGCAATTGCATATTATAGTTTTGTCCTTTGGGTATATGCTAGCTGGAGTTTTGATAGATGGAGGTTTGTCTCTAAATATCTGTCCTTATGCCACCTTGGTGAAGATTAATGTCAATCTCAATCGGATCTAAAGTAGCCATACAATTATCAAAGCTTTTGATGGATCCCGATGAAATTTCATCGAAAAGATGGAGCTGCCAATTGAGATTGGTCTAAATACATTCAATGTATCATTCTATGTCCTCGGGATAGATTCAGGAAACAACCTGCTATTGGGGAGACCATGGATACATATGGCTGGAGCCGTTCCCTCCACACTACATCAACAACTCAAATACATTGTCAACAACAATCTAGTCACTGTCAACACTGAGCTGGAATGTCCTGAACAAGGAGATCTGCCAATCATCAGCTTCAACTCAGAAATTGAGTCGACCAATTTTTATACCTTGGAAATGAGTAACATACAATACCAACCTATTGGAGCACCACTTCCCGTACCCAAGATCTCTACCGAGGTTATGTCCGCTACTCAAGAAATGATGTCATTGAGTCATCAGCCTGGACAAGGGCTTGGTAAAAATCAGCAGGGTATTAAGCACCCTATTTAAGTGTCTAGTCAAATTGGAATAGCCGGACTAGGCTATTCTGCCAGCTCCAGTCATAGGAATCCTTATAAGCATAAGCAGGTCTCTCAAGCTTCCGTCACACGGCGATTTTTTCCATCTGCATCGCATAAGCTGATATAGTCTCCAGTAAAGGTGCCAGCCCATGTTATGGCTATGCTGTTTCCAAAACTAGTACCATTCAAAGTAAAAGAGGTGCAGATTCCTGATCCCGTAGTGGAAGAAAAGGAACGGAAACGTAAATATGACATCGCCTTGATGATGTCAGACATACGCATCATTATCCATGATGAACATACAAACAGATATACCCTAGACGATGATTACCCAGATGTCATGGTTATCATTCGGGAGAAGGAGGACAATGACAATCCCTCCATCATTGCAGTCCATCAGGACTTTACCCTCGACAATTAGAGCAGCACTCCATGCATTGGTCGACGAGGGTAAAATGGGCAGAAAATCCCTCTACCTTGTAGATAACTTTAATTGCTTATTTTTCTATACAGTATTAGCAGTTATTTTATCAAGTACATGCTAACACTTTTGTATGATTAAACAGTTTCATATATTAAGTAAAAGCATATTTTGGTTTCAGGACTCTAAATTTAGATGTGCCTGTACTTGCTTATAAGGTGACTTTTCTCCACAAGGGCTATAACTTTGATGCAAAGTTGGACTCAAACTTGATGGAAATACAAGAAGACATTGAGACACCTCAGGAGATTAAGGAATGGGTCACAGAAAAACCTAAACCCAACCTTGACCAAACCACTTCTTTCAATTTTGGAACCTTAGAAAACCCTAAGCTAATCCAGATTGGTTCAGACCTCACCCCAAACCAACGGAATGACATGGTTGCACTATTAACCCAATTCCAGGATGTGTTTGCATGGTCTCATGAAGACATGGTGGGTTTGTCCACTGACATTGTTCTTCATCGCCTTCCCATTAAAGAAGGATTCAAGAAACTCAGGCGATTGAAACCTGAGTGGAGTTTAAAGGTTAAAGAAGAAATTATGAAACAATTTCAAGCTGGCATTATCATGGTGTCTACATATCCAGAGTGGATATCCAACATTGTTCCCATGCCTAAACTAGGAGGAAAGGTGCGAGTTTGCGTGGATTACCGGGATTTGAACAAAGCTCGCCTTAAAGATAACTTTCTCGTGCCCTTTATCCACATTCTCATTGACAATACTGTTCAATACGACATGTACTCCTTTGCGGATTTCTTTGCGGGGTACCATCAGATTATGGTCATTGAAGAAGACCGTGAGAAAACTGCTTTCATCACGCCTTGGGGAACCTTTTTCTACAGACGATTGTCATTCGACCTCATCAATGCCGGGGAAACCTATCAGAGAGCTATGATGGCTCTTTTCCACGATTTAATGCACAAGGAGATAGAGATCTATGTGGATGACATCATTGTCAAATCCTGAAGGGAGGAAGACCACTTAGACCATCTAAAAAAGTTATTCAACAGGTTGCGTAAGTACAATTTGAATTTGAATCCAGCCAAGTGCGCCTTTGGTGTTAAGTCAAACAAGTTGATAGGTTTCCTAGTCAGCCATAAAGGGATTGAACTGGATCCTACCAAAATCCAGGCCATCAAGGAAATGCCCATTCCTCAAGTAGAGAAACAAATACGGGGATTTTTGTGAAGAATCAACTTCATTATCAGGTTTATCTCTCAACTTACAGCAACCTGTGAGCCCATCTTCAAGTTGTTAATGAAGAACTCCTCCATGAAATGGAACGATGAGTGTCAGAAAGCCTTCCTTACCATTAAAGAACAGCTGGTTAACGCTCCTATTTTGGTACCACCCAGGGATGATGTTCCCCTATTCATGTACCTGTCCATTAATGACAATGCCATGGGATGTATGCTAGGGCAAAAAAATGATAGAGGCCAAGAAAGAGCTATCTATTACCTTAGTAAATGATTCAGCATCAGTGAACACAAGTATACTCTAATTGAGAAAACATGTTGTGCTTTAGCATGGGCTTCCATGAGGTTACAACATTACCTCCATGGTCACACAACCCATCTCATATCCCGTGTGGATCCTCTCAAGTATGTGTTCAGTAAGCCCATACTAAATTGTCGACTGTCCAGATGGCAGTTGATCCTACAGCAATTTGACATCGTCTACGTGATGCAAAAGTCTGTCAAAGGTCAAGGAATTGCAGATCAACTGGCCGCCGCACCTGCAGGGGATTACAAACCCTTAGAAACATACTTCCTCGATGAAGGGGCAAAGATAGTTCAGCAACACCATCAGTACGATGCATGCCATACATGGAAAATGTATTTTGATGGAGTTGTTAACACAGAACGCTCTGGAGCTGGAGCAGTTCTAATATCCGGTATGGGGGAGCAGTATCCCGTCGCCATCAAATTATAGTTTATCAGCACCAACAACACAACTAAGTATGAAGGTTGTATCATGGGGGCTAAAACTTACCCGTTCAATAGGCATCGAGCGATTAACTGTCTTTGGGGATTCCGAATTGGTAGTCAAACAATCCACAGGAATCTATCAAACCAAAGAATTACATTTGCTGCCTTACCATCGGCAAGTTTTATAGATGGCTTTGGAGTTTGAAGAAATCTCCTTTCTACACATTTCTCGTAATAGGAATGATTTTGCGGATGCACTAGCTACGTTGATCTCCTTGATTCACATACCTGACAAGGAAAACATGCCAAGCATCACATTTTCCCTACAAAGGCCTCAACTTATGGGAACTATATTGGAGAAGTATCGGATGAGCTACCTCCCATCCACAACCCTTGGAATCAACACATCAAGGAATATTTGCGAGATGTATCTACACCCGCTGAGGTAAGCCTAATTGAGAAGAGGCGGATCCATCGACTTGCTATAAAATTTTACTTGAGCGAAGATGCACTCTACAAAAGAGATGCAGGATTAGGTCTCCCCAGATGTCTGGACAAAGACCAAGCTCAGAGGCTTATGGATGAGATCCATGGTACAGTATGTGGCCCTCACATGAGCAAACCCCTACTTGTCAAGAAAATCCTCAGAACAGGGCATTATTGGCTTACGCTCAAAGCTGACTGTGATGATCATGTCAAGAGGTGCTATCAATGCCAAATTCATGGGAATGCTATCCATGCCCCTCCAAGGGAACTCCACAATATGAGTTCAACATAGCCCTTTTCAATGTGGGGAATGTAAGTGATTGGGCCCATCGAGCCCAAAGCCAGTAATGGACATCGATTCATATTCACTATAAAGTCCCCGAACCCGGATACTTGAAACCCGAACTCGGTACTTCACGATACCATTTCTATGAGCGGAACAATACTAATAATAATAACAATAATATCAAACTTAAACTTAAATTTACATTTATCAGAGTCTAATCCCAAGTACGCAACCTTTACTATATTCTTTACATGATATATAATACATATCATTAACTTAATACAGTCTATCTATTACAAATGATACTAATAACATATTCTGTTTGCTTTCCTTTTCACTTGTTCCTGGCCGAACTTTCCAGTTCTCCACACTTAGCTGAAAACATTTAAATTAAGCAAGGATGAGCATTTGAGTGCCCAGCAAGTATTTATATATATATAAGTTGAAAGAATTTAAATGTTTTCTTTATAATATTCTTCTACAACCGGTCAATAGTTGTGAAGTAATCTGTACCAATAACAACAACATAACAACCCTCTTTCAAATTTTTGAAACTGTGTATTGTATATACATGGGTTTCTGTGACATGTTATGAACATTGTTTTTCATTTTAGAAAGGGTTTAAACAGAAATTCATCTGTAAACCGACCATTGCTTACGGGCACGGAGGGTGATCAGCCCCGTTATACCCTGTATTGATCAATACTACATTGCTAGAACGATATTATCGTTCATCCTTTGTCCGCCGTAGCACATAAAAATTTTCCCATGTTCGGGATGTTCATACCTATCGGGTTTTCATTACAAAGGTCTTATCTTGTTCAACAATGATATATAATTCAACATATATGTATATCAAAGGTGTATCAACATGTGATTAAATACAATGATTATCCAAGTGGGGACACTTGTATAATCATTTATAGAAATTAACGAACAGAATATATATATCTGAATTATCATATACTAACATGTTGATAATCAATGGGCGTATATAATATAGGTTTAACAATCTGTATAATAATAATAATATATTTCTGAATTATTCTTACACTTGTCCATTGCATAAAGAAAATGTAAAGTTAGGATGCTTGCCTGATGCGCTGCTTACAATTACGCAAACTTAGATTTATCCTTTCTATCACGACCTATCATTAATCAGATCATTTTACTGATTAGTACAACATAACGTACACATAACACTGCCTATTGCAGTCAGCACATTCCTTATTCACATTATCACACATGTTCAACAATCGTTGACTCACAAGCAAACATCAACACATTCCTAATCACATTGTCACACAACTTTAACAACCATTGAATCACAAATAAACAGTTTATCAAATCAATTTATCTAAGTTCAGATCAATTTCTGAAATATGTCGGTGTACCGACAACTTTATCGGGTATATATCGAGTCTAAGACTCTATACAGTAATTACATATCCATTTAGATATCTTAAACATCAGTCGCACTATTTTTCATGACCTTATAATAATTATAAAATAATTATTACCATTTACCATAATTTTTGAAATATTAGAATCATTACTAAATGATTTAAATAACAAACAATTCTATTATCATTAATATTAAACTATTAATGAAACCATTGACAAATTATTAAAGTTATGTATAATAACTCAAAATATTTTTAAAACATTTATGTTACCCTTAAATGATTTTTAAAACAATTAAAATCATTATTAAATAATTACCATTAATATTTAAATATTAATGTACCATTATCCAAATATTAAAAGTCATTAATTATAACTTAAAATATTTTTAATTCATTTATATCTCTTTTTAAATAATTTTTAATTTAATAAAACCATTTCTAAACTATTTATTTAATATAATTATTAAATAAATTTAATATAATTAATCATTAAATAAATATCATTAATATTAAATTATTAATGAAATTATTCTTTAAATATTAAAAGTTATATTTTATAACTTAAAATATCTTTAAACACTTTATTTTCATTTAAAATGATTATTATAATATTAAAATCATTTTAAACTAAATTATTTAATATAATTATTAAATAACTTTAATATCATTAATAATAATTAATTAATGAAATTTACCTTTAAATATTAAAAGTTATATTTTATAACTTAAAATATTTTTAAATACCTTATTCTTATTTAAAATGATTTTTAATTTAATAAAATCATTTTTAATTCATTTATTTAATTTATTTAATAAATAACTTAATTATCATTAATATTAATTCATTAGTGAAAATTATCACATAATATTAAAAGTTATCAAAAATAACTTAAATTATTTTCTTATACCATAATATAATTTTAAATGATTTTTCAAATATTAAAATCATTTTTAAATAATTTATTTAATATTATAATTAAATAAATTAAATACTTTTAATATTTCAAAAATATTAAATATTTATGAAATATATTAAAAATTACTAAAAACTAATTTTCAGAATTTAAAATAATTTTTAATAATTTATTTTGTATTTTTAATAATTAAAAACTATTTTTTTTCTATTTATTAATTAATTTTCGAAAATTAAAATTCTATTTGTCGCTAAAGACCACCTATAGCGACAGAACCGTCGCTATAGGTGTTCTTGGTGTTTTTCATACAAACCCAGAAAACATGTCAGTGACCGGGCTTGCTAGTTTGACCGATCATAATTTAGTGTGTGTTGTGTTTCTGGGTCTGTTGTTTCTCAGATCATGTAGTACAAATACAAGACTACACGATCCAACAATAAACATCATCAAAATATGCATAACCAACGAGATCCAGGCCCATGAACAAGCTGTCAGAGCTGTTCTTCATTTCTGGGTTACCCAGAAATGAAGAACAGTTCGACTGTTCACTTTGGGGCTTCCATAACTTCTGATTTATGTGATGTTTTTGTGTTTTAAAAGCTGAAGTATCTAGCCAACATGTAATAATACAGATCCATTACATAAAACAAGTCTAACATCATCACAATAAGTAGATTCATGCCGGTCAAAGCTTGTCAGAAACCATGTTCATAGGTTTTTTGGGTTGCCCAGAAAACCGGATCTGTGATCAAGTTACCTAGTTTGACCAGCCACTAAATCCAGTTTATTAGACATATATAGGTACTGAAAGCATGGTTCGAAAGCTAATATAACATACTACAACTTAGTGACAATAACCATAACTAAACATCAAACCACTGTCAGATCCGTGATCATAAAAATTATGTCAGACCTTTCTGGGCTCGTTCTGGGTTACCCAGAACATGGCCAGTCATGGTTGGTCAACGGTATTTGACCATCCATATCTTGCAACCAACAACCGATCTGACTCTGATTTTAGTTCCAGAGCAAAGATCTCACAACATACTACAAGACCAAACATTAAAACAACAAAAACATAAAACATAGAAAGATCTACATGACATGACATTTGGTTGTCAGATATGAAAAACAAAATTTCCAAATTTTTAAAAATCGTTGATTTGAGCATTTAGATGTTATGGATCTATGTAATACCAACCCAGATCATCATAATAACTTATAAACAACATGTTCTAACACTTAATCATAACATCTAACACCAAAATTTTGGACAGAAATTAAAGCTAGGTTTTATACCTTTTCTTTGAAATTTTCTGATCTTTGGCTTTTGATTTGATTATGAATTTAGTGGGGCTGGTATTTGGGACTGATCTAGCTTAATATTTCGGATATATGGGGCTTGAGAGAGAATTGTTAAGTGTTGCACAAAATGTAAGTTAATAAATGGCTTTCTCTCTCCTTGATCTATATATATATATGTTAGATTCATGTATGGCTGAGTATGGTGACTTGTTGCTGGCATTTTTGTGTCACATAGAGTGGTTGGAGTTGGTTAACAACTCAACCTATTGTCAAAACCTACATCTTAGGCTTTTTAATGCACAAAAGGGCAAAATGGTCCTTTGGCTAGCAATTTTAAGGGCAATTTTGTCATCATGCAAACCCTTAGGGTTTAACCCTAAGGTTTAGCACAAATCAATAATAGAATTTAGCAATTAGGGTTTGCACAAAAAAAATAAATTAAATAAAATTAAAAAAAATTTAGTTTCTAAAATTTTAAAATTAGGGTTTCATAATTATGATTAATTTTTTAATTACCTTTTAGAGTAACATTTGGGTTTAGATCATATAATTATCATTGAATTTGCTATTTTAGCAATTAGGATTTATTCTTTTTGGTAATTAGGTTTACCAAATTATAATTAGGGTTTCTAATTACTAACTTAGGGTTATAGTTTAATAATTATGGTTTAAAAATTTAGGGTTTCTATAATTAACAATTGTAATTCGAATACTTGTCAATTAATCAACTAATCACAATTGCCAACAAATTTCGAACTCTAATTTGAATTTCAAATTAACATTTCTCATTTCCTAAAATTAGGGTTTTATCATAATATACTAAAACTGTTCCATACATTAACATTACACACATAACCATGCATATCTATAACACTGACAAATAATAATATAATATTATTATTCTCATTCCTTGATCAAAACCCAAAATTAGGGTTTGGATTCCATATCTGATTTATCTGTCATAATTAACATTATAAATTAAGTTAAAATAATTAACTTAATAATTTGCGCAAAATTCATATAATAAAATTATTATTATAATTATTCTAAAATCATTTCATAGATTATTTAAATAATATAAACATATAATTTCATGGAAAAATAATTAATAAAACATTTCTAATATAGAATTAATTACTATAAGAATATCATTTATAATAACCAATATTTCTAAAATAAATTTATTTACAATTATTAATGTAATAAATAAATTTTTATTTATCACACATATAATTATAATTACACATTACCTTGGCACATATCATTCATATTTATTTTTATAAATAAAAAAAAGTTATACGCAAAATTTATGATTTATTTTTATAGAAAATATCGGGTTGTCACATTCACCCTTCCTTATAAGGATTCCGTCCCCGGAATCATCGCTTTAAAACCTATACCTACCAGGGTACATAAAATTCACAATCATTGCAGATAGATCTTGATCACCTTTGATCAGACTGATCTTTAATTATTTACTTAAAACTTGTCTTTCTGATTAAACAGAAATTTGATTTCTAAAAGAACTTAAATTCCTCCTTCAAAATAATTTATAAAAATAACTTACTATATATAAGAAATCAATATATAAGAAAATAAAAATTGGTTTGAGTAATACCTAGAGTTGCATCCCCGGCTACCACGATATCTTGAACGGTCATGTTGAAGACGCTTGCAGTTGGTTCTATTGGTTCGTTCGTTGATGTTAGTTCCGTTGTCGCCAATGTCCTGCTGCCTTTTCCCGTATTCGCATTCCTTACCACCCTTATCTTTCTTGGACAGTCTTTCACCTTATGCTCCATTGATCCATACATAACACATTCACTATACATTCTTAGATTGAGACAGTCGGGAGAAATATGTCCCTTCTGCCAATACTTATAACACCCAAACTTTCTTTTTAAACATTTCCCCAAATGGTTCTTTCCACAAGTCATTACACCACCTGTTTCTTTTTCACACCTTCTTGCTTCACCTGCCCACTTCCAAAGTTGTTCGCCTTCCACTTTTCACTCCTATTGCTTTTGTTTGTTTCCACCTTTACTTTCACTATTAATTCCTACCTTCCCAGCTCCCTCAACCTTACCCTTGTTCCTTCTTACCTTGTTGTAGAGGCTCATGGACTCACTCCCCTCCTTAGCAATAATCGCTTTCTCCATGAGTGCTGCAAATATAGGAATCTGCAACACTTCCACCTTGTTGTAGAGCCAGGGTTTTAATCCCAGCTCAAACCTTCGTGCTTTTCTAGCCTCCTTATCAACTTGATGCGAAGCAAACCTAGCCAATTCATTGAATTTTGCGGCATATTCTGCAACTGACATATCCCCTTGCTTCAATTCCAAAAATTTTACCTCCATTCTAACCTGTATACTAGCATCAAAATAATTTTTTAAAAAATAAAGTCTTAAACCTATCCCATGCTACCACACCTGCTCCTGCCCTCGTCTAATTCACTTCCCACCAGAAATTTGCCTCACCCTTCATCATGTAGGGGGCAAAAGTGGTCTTTTGCCCCTCAGCTACCTTAGCTATCACGAACACCTGTTCAATTCCCTAACCCAAATCTAGTCTTCTATACGGTCAGTTGTACCTTTGAATTCCGGCGATAGGACCGTATTGAAGTCTTTAACGTTCGACGTTCGATTATCTGGTTGATCTTTCGCGGCTGGTATTCCGTTCTGCACAGCTTGATCGTTCATATTCACAAGTTTCTGTATTGAGTCTGGTTCTCCTCCAACTTTGTTGACAGATTCTTCTGCCCTTTAGTTTTGCTTTCATCTTGACGGTATTACTGTAAATTATTCCTTACAATCTAAGTCTTATCGTAAACGCTTATCATATAACACAAAATTTTTTATTCACATAATCATGTACTCAAAATATTAGATTTTGAAAACTCGGTCGACTGTAATAACCAGTGACCAGATAAATATTTACTATCTTTGTACCAACTTATCCCATTAATCCAACATAGATCCATATTCATAACACTTGACATGCCTTAGCACATTGTGCTTTAAACATTCGCTATCCCTTTGTGACTCGAAAGTCGAGAATTGCTGCCATAACTTATACAAAATATTACATTATTCCAACATACATATCATATATACCACCTAAAATCATGCATATTCAACTAATACTAATACTACCTATTCCTTACACATTCACTAACGATCAATTGCTTAGTAACATATCTATTTCCATTATCCTCAATATCCATTTACACATAACTATATCCAGTTTTTCACAACTTTCAACACCTTATGAGTTTAAGAACTCATCACAAACATGTGAGTTTAAGAACTCGACATTGACCACTTATAATCCTTTAGCTATACTTTACCTATCAGTTATACTTAGCATTTCTTGATCCAGTACTATACTTTCCAAAATAACCACCTCTTTGAGGTAGCTTTCAATGTGAGCCTATATTGCAGCTATTAGCTTTGATATTGGCTCAGTCATGGATTTTGACTTATTCTTTACGACTTAAGGGTATCCTAATTCTGTTCCTTTCTAACACCTACACACAAAATTATCCTGACTATCAAATATTAAATACACACCACACATAATAGTTTTATAAGTTATCTTTTATTTTGTTTGACGATGAATTTATTCAATTCATCTATCTTTAAACTCTATATGAGTTATTTGTATTTTCAACGTTTACCTCTGTTCTAAGGTTATAGCCTAAGGTCTAACCCACCTAAGGTTTCTAACCCTATAGCTCTGATACCAACCTGTAAAGTCCCCGAACCCGGATACTTGAAACCCGAACTCGGTACTTCACGATACCATTTCTATGAGCGGAATAATACTAATAATAATAACAATAATATCAAACTTAAACTTAAATTTACATTTATCAGAGTCTAATCTCAAGTATGCAACCTTTACTATATCCTTTACATGATATATAATACATATCATTAACTTAATATAGTCTATCTATTACAAATGATACCAATAACATGTTCTGTTTGCTTTTCTTTTCACTTGTTCCTGCCGAACTTTCCAGTTCTTCACACTTAGCTGAAAACATTTAAATTAAGCAAGGATGAGCATTTGAGTGCCCAACAAGTATTTATATATATATAAGTTGAAAGAATTTAAATATTTTCTTTATAATATTCTTCTACAACCGGTCAATAGTTGTGAAGTAATCTGTACCAATAACAACAACATAACAACCCTCTTTCAAATTTTTGAAACTGTGTATTGTATATACATGGGTTTCTGTGACATGTTATGAACATTGTTTTTCATTTTCGAAAGGGTTTAAACAGAAATTCATCTGTAAACCGGCCATTGCTTACGGGCACGGAGGGTGATCAGCCCCGTTGTACCCTGTATTGATCAATACTACATTTCTAGAACGATATTATCGTTCATCCTTTGTCCGTCGTAGCGCATAAAATTTTTTCCATGTTCGGGATGTTCATACCTGTCGGGTTTTCATCACAAAGGTCTTATCTTGTTCAAAAATGATATATAATTCAACATATATGTATATCAAAGGTGTATCAACATGTGATTAAATACAATGATTATCCAAGTGGGGGCACTTGTATAATCATTTATAGAAATTAATGAACAGAATATATATATCTGAATTATCATATACTAACATGTTGATAATCAATGGACGTATATAATATAGGTTTAACAATCTGTATAATAATAATAATATAATTCTGAAACATTCTTACACTTGTCCATTGCATAAAGAAAATGCAAAGTTAGGATACTTGCCTGATGCGCTGCTTACAATTACGCAAACTTAGATTTATCCTTTCTATCACGACCTATCATTAATCAGATCATTTTACTGATTAGTACAACATAACGTACACATAACACTGCCTATTGCAGTCAGTACATTCCCTGTAACACCCCAGTCCCACATCGAAAGATAGGGGGAAAATTTGTCTGCATATAAGGAATTAAGTAACTACCAATAGTACCTTCAAGTCATGACCTTTTGGGAGCCTGTGGTGGGCTAGATGACCCAAGAAGATACTATTGGGCTAGTGGTTTGAGGCCTTATTTGGATGGATTTGATTCGATTCGGACTTGGGATTTGACCCAAGATTTTTTTCGGACTCGGGATTTGACCCGGGTTGTTTCATATGGTATCAGAGCCGACTCTCGAAAGCTCGGGTCGGGTCATTCGATCGGGTTGCCGGAGGTGGGGACACGAAGGCTGGTGGTATTATCCCACAATGGAGAGATGAAGGTCCGGAGGTGGGGACACGAAGCCAGCCGGTATTATCCCACAATGGCTAGAGAGGCAAAGATCTTTGGGCCGTGTGTGTGATCGGTTCTGACGGGGACGTCAGAAATTTAAGTGGGGGAGTTTGTAACACCCCAGTCCCACATCGAAAGATAGGGGGAAAATTTGTCCACATATAAGGAATTAAGTAACTACCAATAGTACCTTCAAGTCATGACCTTTTGGGAGCCTGTGGTGGGCTAGATGACCCAAGAAGATACTATTGGGCCAGTGGTTTGAGGCCTTATTTGGATAGATTTGATTCGATTCGGACTTGGGATTTGACCCAAGATTTTTTCCGGACTCGGGATTTGACCCGGGTTGTTTCATTCCCTATTCACATTATCACACATGTTCAACAATCGTTGACTCACAAGCAAACATCAACACATTCCTAATCACATTGTCACACAACTTTAACAACCATTGAATCACAAATAAACAGTTTATCAAATCAATTTATCTAAGTTCAGATCAATTTCTGAAATATGTCGGTGTACCGACAACTTTATCGGGTATATATCGAGTCTAAGACTCTATACAGTAATTACATATCCATTTAGATATCTTAAACATCAGTCACACTATTTTTCATGACCTTATAATAATTATAAAATAATTATTACCATTTACCATAATTTTTGAAATATTAGAATCATTACTAAATGATTTAAATAACAAACAATTCTATTATCATTAATATTAAACTATTAATGAAACCATTGACAAATTATTAAAGTTACTCAAAATATTTTTAAAACATTTATGTTACCCTTAAATGATTTTTAAATTAATTAAAATCATTATTAAATAATTACCATTAATATTTAAATATTAATGTACAGCGATCCCACAGAGTGGTATTATGAATTACTAACCTCAAAGGTTTAAAAGATTGCTGGCTCAATGCTCTTATTCAAGATGATCATGGACATGTCTCCCAAAACATGGATCGAATATTCGGGTTCGGCACTGACGGTGACCAAGTTATCATAGATAATGTACTTTAAATTTTTATAATGAGTGGAGGGAATGGCTCCAGCCATATGAATCCATGGTCATCCCAGTAACAGGTTATACCTAGTAGTGATGTTCAACATTTGGAAGGATATGTTGAAAGTGAATGGACCAATCTCCATGGGATGTTTAATTTCCCCCACCATATCCCTCCTTAACCCGTCGAAATCTTGGATTACCACATAGCTATCTCGAATCCTATTCGGGTTGATATTCATCCTTTCCATGGTATCATAAGGGCAAATATTCAATATTGATCCCCCATCGATAAACATTCCTCATATCACATACCCGGACGATATAACCATAATATGAAATAGTTTGTGATGCCTAATTCCTTCTACTGGTATATCGTTATCTGTGAAAGATATGACATTGTTGTCTAGTACGTGGCTAATCAGATGTTGGAATTTCTCAACGTCAATGGTCTTAGGCATGTGAGCCTCTTCCAACACTTGGATTTAAATTTGGTGGTGGATCTCGGAGGCTAACACCAGGTCTAGGATGGAGATTTGGGGTGGTGCCTCTTTCATCTGCTTCATCGCTCTCGCTTCATTGTGTCCCACCTTATTAAAGAAATCCACAATCTTCCCTATTACCACTTTTCCCATTATCTTGGTTGTTGGCGTCATTACCCGCCTTGGGAGGTATAGGGGATTGTCTTTTGGTAAGATATCAGTACAATCGGTTACTACTTTTGCATCATCTCCGTAATTCTACATAACCTTTTTTAGACTGATAATAGGGATCTGCAGCTGAGGAGTTAATATCAACGACATTGGAGAAGTTATTTCCACGGGAATTATTACTCCCACTTTGGATAATTCATTGATAGTTATGGGCATTACAGGAAGTTCTTTCTACACAAATGATAATTGCCACCATTTCTTCTGCACTTCCCATCCTTTGGGGGTATATTGTATCTTCATTAGGAAAGATCTCAGCCTCGTTTATCATCTCTAGCTCTCCAGATTTGATAAGATTCTGAATTAAATGGCTTAGGGTTTAACATTCCTAAGTGGCATATCCAGGAGTATTTGAGTGATAGAGGCAGGTATTATTGGGGTCGAAACATTTTGATCGAGGATCCCGGGGTGGTGAGAACTCTGTGATCTTTCCCTCATTGATCAACATTTGCAGGATTTTTTCCCTAGATTGCCTAAAAGGGGTAAACTTCTATTTGGATGCAAATTCCCAACATGAGTGGAATCTAGCTTCCCTATCCATCCTTTCTATCCATCTGCTCAACTCATAGAGATGAATCTGATCTCTCTTTGGAAATGAGACAATTTTAGGAGATGTAGTGTTAATCTGACCTCGTAGGACTTTATCGATAAGTTATCGGGTTATCTGATGTTGGTACATGATTAGCTCTGCTAATTTGTCCACTTGAACCTTGATCGAGGCCAATCTTTGTTCCATCGTATAATTTTTTTATGGGTAATCCCACATGGAAGGATCAGTCATTGTAGGAGCTTCTCCTAATTTTCTCAGATACTTGCAGTTCTCCCGACTTCCTTTATTGATCATGTTGACTCCCTCTACATCATGCTGAGGTAAGGGGTTGTTATTAACATTGGGCTGCTCTAGCACTTTTACCACAATCTCCCCGATATCGATCATATTCTGAATCTTGTGCTTTAAAGTCCAACAAGTTCTAAGTGTCATGCCCCGGTGATCCGGAATGATAAGCACATCTCTTATTGGGATCATATTTCATTCCTTTGGGGTCAGCTAGTGGAGCAAGTTCAGTGATCTTCTTATGTGCAACCAATAATGCTAATATCTTCTCCAATGAATCCCTTAATGGAGTGAATATCCTTCTTTGCCTATTTTCTCCGACCTTCAGTGTCGAAGGATTTTGGGTGTTTGCAGGTGTAGGGTAATTGTCTTGCTTTTGTATAGGTGGACTATTGCTCTTTCTTGTTGATTGCACTAGCAATATTATGGAGACATCTTCCTCCTTCCTTTTATGTACCCTTTTGGGAGCGCTCGAGTAATTTTCCGCTACTGCCTCCAAGGCGGTGAGGTCTTTGATCTTTTTGAATTTCAAACCTATTTCTGTCATTTCCCCATGTTTTGGAACTTCTTTTATGTTAATAGAAGTCATCAACATCTCACCTTCGTCCATTGGTGGGCTAACTTGGGTAGCCGTGAGCCTCCACCTCTGCGCATATTCCCTAAACGACTCATTGCTCAGTTTCTTAACTTTGGTCACTTGGTAGCGATCAGGGGCCATCTTGGATTGGAAGCTATATTGGTTAAAGAACGCATGGGCTAAATCTTCCCAACCATGGACCTTAGAATTATCAATCCGGGCATACCAAGTTCGAGCTTCACTGATAAGCTTTTTGGAGCAACTGCATTCAGAGATTCTCATCCTAGACATATGATCCAAGCTCGCTTATGTAGACCTTTAAGTGGGTGTAGAGGTCACCCAATCCATTATACTTTTCAAAATTCAGAACTTGAAACTTATCCGGGTACCTCGCCTTCGGGAAGATACATAAATCAAAGTAATTCGCACTCTCGTGGGATCTTGTCCCCTTAACGGATCGGATGGCATCCTCCATATGTCTAACCTTCTTTCGGATATCTTTAGTTTCCTTATCTTCTTGGTAGGTCTATAATTTCCCTTGTCCGAGTCTTGTCGAGGACTTCTTAGGTTGATACGACGATGAAGGGGGATACGGGAGTAGACATCTGGGTATCACTATATTTTCCCAATACTCGCATATCTCCTTGTGCAGAAGATTCAATTTAAGTTTTTAGTATGGGCTCCTGAATGACTTTACACTATTCTCTTAACAGGACGGTCATCTCAACAATCTACTTCTTAAATTCCTCAAACTCTTCTCGAGATACGGGAATAGGTTCTGATAACTGCCTTCTGTCAATTTGGTTGGAGGTGATCGTGCCTTTTTGGTTCGGAATCAAGTTCTAAGATCAATCTGCACAAAATCAGTATCTAGTTTAATCTTGATATTGAAAGATGATATGGATGCATGATACATTATGCATCAATTTAGGGGTGTTTTTAATCTTTTCATACAAGACAAGAGGTTAATCGATTTGATGACAGGATCAGAAGAATATATAAAGAACATTTTAAGATGTATGGCATTTATATATTCAGGAATTTAACAAGGCATGAAGAGACATCAAGTGCATTTGATTTATCAGAAGGCTGACCTATCTTAGGATAACTCTCACGAGCTGTTTGAAATTGGTTCCCAGATCTTCACAATTAAATTGATGAAGACAACCATCTTTCTATTAGAGTGGATCTGAGTGGTGCCTTTCCTAAGCCTCACAAGAGAACACTCTATAGAGTCCAGTAATTATGGGTGAAAATGAGTCGAATCTCAGTGAATACTCTAATGTTCAGATTCGGCACGACTCAAAAAAATTGATCTCAAATTTGACTCGAATTCAATAAGGAATTTCTAATTTTGCGCAAGATTCGACTCAGATCATTACTTCGGACCTACTTGGCTCGTAAGTACTCAACTCGTTTACAAAACGAGTTACTCGTGAGACTTCAAATTGAGTTTCGAATATGAACCATTTCACTTAATACTAAACCACTACATACTAAATTGATTATTGAACTAATTTATATATAAAAGTCTTTTACTTTTATTTATGTAAAGAAATTACAAAGAATGTAATACAAATTGACAATCAATTCACTGATTTATTCAAGTACAAACTTACACAATTTAATACTAAACTTTATAAATTATAAAGATTGATACAAATATCACATATTTAGCTTATTAGTATGGATCAGATCAGTATTCGAATATGATCCATTGAGCAGATATCGAGTATGGTTCGAGAAAAAATAAAATACTCGAACCCTAATCTAAGCGAGTACTTGTATACTCGAATTCGACTCGTGTATCATTAAACAAAAAACGAGTATGGATCATATTCGACTCGAATCAACTTTCGAATTCGAGCTTTGGATCATATTTTCGAACCGATCTCGAGTCGAGTATCGAGCTACTCTGCTCGGCTAACACCCCTACCAGTAATAAACAACCGATGGGTTTTCATCCTGGCGGAGGGACCACACAACATACATTTATCGTCCTCAGCCGGATGCAATATGATGACATTTGTGTGAGGCACTAATATGTGGAAACATATTAGTGCTTGAAAAAAGGAAACATTCATAACACAGAGAGATCATCCACACGATATGGAAATAAAAAAGATTTAATGCGGTTTAAGCCCTCTGTACTCCCTAGCGAAGTCGCACCTGTCGACGTCATGAGATTGTTTTTCACTTTTCCTATTGTTTCTACCCTTTGTACATTGCTATTTCAATTAATTCATCTAAAGGGTGAGATTTGGGAAAAGACTGACATTATTCGACTTATTTTACAAAATTTGATTTTTAATGATTGGGCCGAATGAGACAGAGTCTCCAGCTGGTATAATTGTCAATGAATGTACCAACTCATTCAAATTTGAAAGTTTTCACAATATAGCCTAATATGTGACTCTGTAGCATTGGTCTGAAACAGAGATTCTTAGACTTTGAGGGCTAGCTTAAGCGAGGAAAAGGTGTTAGGCACCCCACGACTTCCGTGAAAGCACGATTATTGCATCTTATTGATTTCTTATGCATAAGAGTGTGTGTGTGTGTGTGTGTGTGTGTGTGTGATTTATTATGCTCAATGCTTTTATTTTAAAGTCTTTTCTAGGCTTTATTTGTGTTATCTGAAAGTAGTGTTGTTCCTCTTTTGCACTTATATACGAAGGATTTGATTTAGTGAAAAGTTCATTTTTAGACAAAATATACAATTCAAATGATATTTTGGAAAAATAAATTTTTAAATCCTTTGCATGAATAGTAATCGAGTACCTTTGATACTTCCTTTTAGGGCTAAATATAATTTACTACATCAAGTACCACTATATTCATGATTCGGCACCCAAAAGTATTTAGGCTTACAATTTCCTCATAAAGTACCTAATTTCATACAATATAGCCCCCAAAATTAAGATTCTGGTCAAAATTGGTCGAAATATCCGACCCGGCCCGCAAACCGAATCATTTATATAGTTTGACCGTATTCATATACGGGTTGACTTCATTAAAAAAATTAAATACTTCTAAATATAATTAACTCCAAATTAAAATATTCTAAATAAAATTATACCCAAATTAAAATTCTTCTAAATACAATTAACTCCCCAAATTAAAATAATCCTAAAGTTAATTCACCCCAAATAATATTGACTTTGAGAATATTAAACTAAAAATTATACCAAATATGTTTATCAAAAAAATAAAGAAGAATTCAGACTCTTTTTAATTATTAAAAATTCATACAAATGAAATAAAACAATAATTTTTCTGAAATTTGGAGACTTTTTTCATGATTTTTTATGTTAGTGCTCTTTATGCTTTACGCTTATAACAATTTTTATTTCAAAATGATGAACAACAATATTAACATTCAATTTTTTCAAAACAAAAATTAAAAAAGGGGCAAATTTTCTTCCATAATGATGAACACAAATATTAACATTCAATTTTTACAAAATAGAAATTAAAAAGAAGGCAAAAAAATGGGACCAAAAAGAATCAGAGTAATGAGAAAAATATAAATGAGTGAAAATTTGAGAGAAGCCTTAAATCTCTCATAGAGCTCCTACTCCTACTCATACTCCTCTTCTGAAGAGCTGAGACACAGATTTGAAAATGGTGCCCGTCCCCCGCTCCCCAAACCTTGCATCCCGCTCCTGCTCCACTTCCACAGTCCCACTTTCACAGCAAAATCCAAATTGAATCCCTTCAATACAAACCCAAACCCTAACCTAGATTTTCAATCAAATCCTCTCTATGTCTCTCTCCAAATTAGAAATGTCAGGCCAAGACAAGGGTTAGACAAGGTGGAGCTAAACGGCACCGTAAGGTTATCCAGGACAACATTCACTACTAAAAATAGGTCATTTGTGATGGCCAAAATCCATCATAAAAAGTAGAAAAATCTTCTACGAAAAGATTACATGATAACTTTAAGCATCATAATGGTCGTCTTGTATATGCCCATCATGAAAGGTTTTACATGATGGTTTTGGCAATCACGCAAACGATTTGTGCTTTTGTGATGATTAATACAATCACATTAACACATAAGACTTTAGGGATCAAAGGTAAGAATGTGAATCTCTATTTACGTATAATTTATTTCACTATATTAATTGTATCAGATGATACTTGTTGGATTCGAACCCTCAACCCATTTGCAAACTAAATAATGAGTATTACCACTACACCAAAGCCAAGATCATGATTATAATTTTAAAACAAAATATAAAAGAAAACATATGTGAGTTGACTTACTAAACAAAATTACATCCACATAAGATTTGGTGATTGCAATGGCAGTCACAAATACTCTATAATAATGGTAAAATTAGTCATCACTGAGAGCCATCATATATTTTATTGTTTTGTGATGGCTTAAAAATTCCATCACAAAATACCTTCTTTTTGTAATTGGAAATAAAAGTCGTCATAAAAATCTATCTTTTTTAATAATTATTATGACCGTCATAAAATATTATTTTAATTATTTCTTACATTAAAATATTAGTGATAGCTTAAATGCAATCACGAAAAGGGTATATCTATAAGCGATGACTTAGTTTGTCACAAAAAGAAAATTTATTTTGCGTAAAAAAATTGGTGTGATTGACATGACATCACAATTATAATATATTGATGACAAGATTAATCATCACTAAGAGACATCATATATACTATTATATTATGATTGCTTAAAAAGTCCATCACAAATTACTATCTTTTGTGATTATTTTTAAAAACTATCACAAAGTTCCATCACATATTCTTGTTTTTTTAGTAGTGATTCAGGGGACTAATAAGACGGCGATTCAGAGGCTCGCAAGAAGAGGCAGAGTGAAAAAGATATGTGGGCTCATCTATGAAGAAACAAGAGGTTTTTGAAGATTTTATTAGAGAATATGATTCGTGATGCAGTGACATACACTGAGCACGCTTGTAGAATTTGTTGTTAATTGCTGATAATAGTACTGATCTATATTTTTCAAACTTCAGATTTGCGTTAGTTAGGGTTTGTGTAAAAGAGAAATTCTTTGTGATTCTTGTGAATAGATGGATGATACTGATTTAAAGTTGATTTGCAAAAGATTTGAAATTGAAAATACCTATGTATTCATGGATTGATTCTTATTTTTTATAACTCAAATCGAATTCTATACGGTCAAACTGTATAAAATACGTATTTGGCCAAAATGTAGGTATTTCTAGCCGGATTCTGATATTGGGGGCTAAATTATATCAAATTAGATACTTGATGTAGTAAATTATAAGTCCAAATTCTTTGGGGGACAGAATCATGAATATGGTGATACTTGATGTAACAGAAGTGTAATTAGCCCTTCCTTTTATTATCTTTATGTTTATTAGGTGATCTACTCAAATCGCTTTATTATTCATGAAAGCTCTTTGTGATTTTATTTGAGAATCGTTTTTGGTGATAATGTATACAATAAAGCGTCAAAAAGGGTCGACCTATCATCGGGCATGAAAATTATCTCGATAGAATCGAACTCCTACAATTATAGGGTTTTCAGTATCATGGGATCTTAAATCTGAATTCTCAGGACGAACCCCTCGAACCCATTTTAAGATTCAATATTACATGTACAATAATTTTGTAGTATTTAAACATTATATTTAAACAAAAAATCCATTATGTGAATCTAGTTAAGATCTATTCAATAGATCTCAACCCCAAGATTCCTAAGCTCACATTATTATGCTTAAATGTGTATATAGAACATCCTAGACTTGATGTTAGGTGATTTTATCAGTTGAAATCCCTATATCAAGCCATTATGACCTCCTCACATCTAGATAAAAATCTAGGGCTCTACAAAAGTGACTGGGACTGACCAAAAGCAGTAAAATGACCGAATCTACCGTAGATCTAAGTCGATCTAGCTTATGGGTTAGGGCTTCAAGCTCCATAACCGGTTAAAGTGTTAGATTCGGCTAGATATAGTCAAATAACTTCGTTTCTAACAATTTATGCACAATATAATCGGTAAAAACTCAAGATCTACCAACTATTACATAATATATATGTAAAACAACAAGTTTAAACGGTAGAAATTTCTATATCTATATAGATTTAGTATTTATAACAATATTTACAAAGAAAGTGACCAAGATGAGCGTTTTTCACCTTGGGTGACGCGTGAACAAGCTTCTTTTGGCTTGGGGTCAACTTATATCACTCTAAACACTCAATATGTATGTTATAGAAGATCAAACAACTCAAAGTTGGTAAAAAATTGCCAAACCCGAAGGTTTCTCTCTCTAAAACTCTCTCTCTAACTTCCTATTTTTTTTAAATGAGTTGTTGCTACTGGTTTAAGCACCAACCGGCCAATCGTAGTTATACTTCCGACTGGGCCTGGTGGGTCCCTTTGTCTCGAATTTCGTTCTTTCGGTCGCGATTCGATAAAAGTTGAGCTTTATACCCAAAAATTCAAAAAGGTTTCTGCTGAAGGCTGAGACATGAGGTCTAGTTTGACTGATTCGTAGTCCGAAAAGATGATGCAACAAACTGAATGGTATCTTCCCGTTCCTGAATGATTGCCAATTGGCTCGTCTTTGATAGCTTGCAGATTGATGATTGTTGTGGTGACTTCTTGTGGCCACGCTTTCAGCTTCGCAATTCACGTTCGGTCCGCGTTATGTTCAGGCGTCATTGCACTTTGATTTCTCTACGGTGAAGTCTCCGGGGTGAAATGATGCTTTTGCCCTCCCTCGAGATTGTCTCCGAAGTGAAACTTCGCTTTTAGCCTCTTGAAAGGTTAGTCTAAGAAAAACGAAATTTTGAGTGTCCACAAACACTTTATAATATTAACTATTAGAATAATTAAGTAAATATTAATATTTCAACAATTAAGTAAATAAATTCGCATTAACTTCAAAGTTCAGAATTTTATTAATTAAAAGTTAAAAAAAAAGTTACTGAACAAATGGTCATTTCAAAAGGTATAGGCGTGTATAACTAACAGCTAAGACTCATTAATGTAAACAATTAGGATTATGATCTTTCCTGCATAACTATTATCAAACGATAACAAAAACAAAGATTGAAAATATCACTAGCCTGTAGTATTTGTTCAGATTCAATGTTTCCAGCTCCTTGTGTTAAACTTGACAAACATATATTATTTTGTTTAGAGAAACACAAAAAAAATAGAGAGAGAAAGTATATTAATCTATTTTAGAAAAATTAGAGAGATAATTAATTAAAAGATAGAAAGAGAGAAAATATATAAATCTCAAAAAATAAAATATGGGTTGACCTATATTAAAAATAAATAATATAATTTTAATTCTTATTTAAACTTATAATCATTTTATATAAATCAAAATCAAATCAAACTCATATTTTGTCAGGTCTGCTTTATGGCATATTCTTATGGTAAGCCAAATCATATCAAATCCACAATATTTTACATAGTTCTTCCTGTTAGGTCATGATATTTCTCCTATTTTGGGCCGGATATATTGGGCTCATTTATTAATTTAATCCATTGGACTTTTATAATTAAGCCATTGGGCTCGTTGGGCCCAACCATTATGTTGGCTTCCTTTAATCCTATAAGACCGGGTTGGATCGATGGATTAACCCATTGGGTCACTTAATATCTATTACTTTGACTTGTAATGATGATATAGTATGACAGTTGACCAAGATACCTGTCATGCATTAATGTGGATGAGATTATAGTCGGCCGGCGGTGTGAACAACAGCCAAAAGCAGTGGATAAGCTCCATGCAGTCGGCAGAATCTATCAGATCAGGGAGATATGTCAGTTGGTAGTGGGTGGCACAATGATCCAGGCAAATATATTATATCCTACCGAGTAAGTCTTCACAAGGAGGTACGTATTTTTCATATACACACACAACTAAAGATTATTATCTCTCGGATCACACTAGATTCTATTATCCTCTTGAGTTAACCTTGTGAACAGACATACTTACTCTCACGCTTGAACTATCCTCCGGCGGTCCGGCCGTCAAGCTTGTGGTGTTTGTCGTGTTTACTGTGCAGGATCAGGACGTCTTTCGTGATTGGAACGTGGAGAAAGATCTTGGCGTTAACACTTCCTATTCCTAAACGTAATATCATTGTCGCAACTGCTCAATAAATTTACGGAATCAAGTGGAATTTATGTGTATAAATTTTTGCCAATTAAGTGAGGGAAGAGAAAAATATGTATAGTGAGTATATCAACCAGCATTACGGTGCTTCGTTCTGTTGTATAAACGAAACTACCCTATGGATAGCATAGATAGTTACTTTCAAATTTACAACTTTCATATTAATCGAAACCAACTTAACAAATTTTCCAAAAACCAAAACAAAAAGGGGAATCAACTTCACATGATCAAAACCCAACTTCAAGTAATAAGAAGAAAATAAAATAATACATCCTTCCACAAAAATCACCCGACTTTTTATCTAGACGAGTAAACACAATGGCTAAAGCCCCTATATTTGCCATTATTAACAGATTATAATATAGCGTTAAATCAGCCAAAAAAAAAAGAAATAAATATATTTTCCATGAATATAATATAGCCTAGCAAAATTCAACAAACACATTTAAACCATATATTGAAATATGAAAATATGCATCTATATATTATATAGAAAAACGAGTATCATTTCATCATATTACTTTTAAGCATTTCTTAAACCCTTGGCTTGATCTTGGCTCTTAGAGTATTCTTCATCACCACCGTGAATTCCAACTTCTCACTAAAATCCACCTTGCTATTTTCCGGGTAAGAACTCCACTCGAATTCTTGAACCATTCTTGCTATCATCAAATTTACGTGGACTGTAGCCATCGATAAACCGGGACAAATCCTCCGCCCGATCCCAAACGGTATCATCTTCACTCCGGTGACCCCGGTTATGTCGGCGTCCTCCTGGCCGGTCAAAAACCGGTCCGGATCGAACTTTTCCGGATCAGACCATATTTTCGGATCCTCGGAAATACCCGGTAAGAAAAACTCTACGTTTGTATCAGTAGGTATATCATAACCCGCCAACTTTGCTGGCTCAATAACTGCATGGGTAAGTGAAAATGGCGTAGGAGGGTGTTTTCGTAATAACTCCTTTGACACGGCATTCAAGTAGGGCATTTTTTGCAAATCATTCTCATCAACTTTTCTGTCGCCCACTTTCGATTTGATTTCCTCGTAGAGCTTAGTCTGGATGTCAGGATTATCAATAAATCGGGCTATGGCCCACTCAATGGCTGTACCGGTCGTGTCTGTTCCACCGTTGAGAAACTCTGAGCAAAGAGTGACAATCTCATCATTGCTCGGAGTTGCTTTACGACCTTCAATCTGAAGGTCAAAAAGGGTGTCAAGATACGAAAAGGACGTTGCAGTTTTATCTGATCCTGGATCTTCAAGTGCTAAGCGACGCCGGTTGATTAACGGAATAAGGGTTTCGATTTGTTCTTTTCGAACTTGGTTTGCTCTCTTTCTTTGCTTGGAAAAAAAGGGGCTCAAAAGCGTTAAATAATCATCCAACCTTGGATCAACAGTAATCAACACTGCCTTCATCATATGATCCACCCTTTCGATCATTTCTTCGTCCATTTCAATCCCAAAACACATAGTCAAAAGTATACAAAAAAAGGCGAACCGGGCATTTTTCAACACCCAAACAGCGCCGCCATTTGACGCAGCCTCCACCTTAAGCCTGTCAACGAGTTTATCCATAGCACCGTCTCTGACATCACGAAACTCTCGTAGCCTAGTGGCACTAAGCATGTTCTGAACCATGTTCCGGCGCAAGGACCGCCAAACGGGACCGTACAGGGAGGCGTTGACCGTGAACTTATTGCAGCTAAAAATTGTTCGGGTCGGGCTTTCTCTAGGCCGGCTAGCAAAAACTTGACCCTTTTCGATCAACGCTTCACGGGCCAACTCCGCACTACTAATAATAATCATGGTTCGGCTACCCATTTTGAGAGTAATTATTGGGCCATATTTGGGTATCAAATATTCTCGGGCATACTGAAAGAAGGGTTTGCCGGAGTTGGCAACCTGAAACAGGTTGCCAACCACAGGCCAGCCCGGTGGACCTGGAGGAAGACGGATCCTCTTGGAGTTTGTTTTGCGGATCAACAAGAAGATTAGACCCGATAGAAGGAAGGCTAGAGATGTGAAGATGATATGGCAGTAAGGGGAAAGAGAGGAAAATGAGATTGGATCCATTTTTCTAGAGAGAGATTTAGGAATATGTGGTAATGAGAAAAGAGATAGGGGGTATAACTTATAAGAATGCCAAAGAGTATGAAATACAGATAGACGTAATAAAGGCTATTCAAAATTTTCAACTAAAAATGAACTGGTAGCTAGTGTTAAATGCTACTACCATACTACAACTTCGTGTAAAGTATAGAAATGTACGTACATATATAATGGTATACTATATCCTAACCAGACAAAACAAGTGATATACTTTTTTTATCATGAACTATAAGAGTAGGCATTACTTTAGCATTTTGTATATTAAGATTAAGATTCTTTGCAAGATACGTTTTCTGAACATAAATTTTGGAAAGAAATTAGAATAATAAATATAGCTTAAAGTTGTAAAATATTGTTAAAATAATTATAAAATTATCATTAATATAAAGAATTGTTATTTCTACAAGAAATAATTAATACTACATCCGTTCCTAAAAGATTGTCGTTTAAGGTTTTTGCACATGGATTAAGAAATTATCATTTACCAAGTAAAATTTGTTTGAAATTCCATCACTACACCTTTACTGGGAAGTTGAAAACTATTAATACAAAGGAGAGAATTTCTTGAGACAATGAAAGAAGGTAGGAGTAATATAAGAAAGTAAATACTCCATTTATTCCTAAAAGATTGTCGTTTTAGAAGAAAAAATTTGTTCCAAAAAGCTTGTCGTTTACAACTTTCAAGGAGAATAAATTATTTACTTTTCTATATTACCCCTACATTCTCTCATTGTCCCAAGAAATTCTCTTCCTTGTATTAATAGTTTTCAATTTTCCATAAAGGGGTAATGATGGAATTTCAAGCAAATTTTACTTGGAAAATGATACTTTCTTAATCTATGTGTCAAAACCTTAAACGACAATCTTTTAGGAACGGAGATAGTAATTTATTCTTCTCGAAAGTTGTAAACGACAAACATTTTGGAATAATTTGTTTCTTCTAAAATGACAATCTTTTAAGAACGGAGGGAGTATCTTTATAAGGTCCTTTATGAGTAGGTTTTATGCCTATTAATCCGATATTATTAAACTTATTATTGTTATCTTTAAGTGTTTTTAGTATCTTTTATGTGTTTTGTATTTGTTTCTTGTAAGTTGGACCTGAGGGACAAATTGGTCATTTGGGAGAAGAAAAATATCAAAAAATATTAAAATTGGAGTTGAGTGGCATTTTTGTAAATACGTGGTCCTGGTCAAGCGATGTAACGAACGAGAATTTTGTATTTAATTTTAAATATTTATTGAATTAAATAAATATTTGAGTTGATTCACTACAAGAAAAAAGGCTAAGTTCAACGGAATAAAGTTCGACGGAATAGTTTCCCTCAAAAATAGTATAATACCGACTGAATTATCCCTCGAAGATAAGTCCTGTCGAACATACACTAACTCTGACGAAAATCAGTTGGAAGTATAAGGGCCATATTGGCGCCAATGTTTTCTGACAGCGCAAAAGTTATCTTTGACGAAAATATAATTATATCCGAGGGAATGTCCATCGGAAGTAGCTTATGTTCGAGGGACTTATATACAATTGGACGTTCCGTCGAAATTATCTATTAAAACCTATTACACAGACGCCTTCTCATTTTAGTTTTTTCATTTCTCTCGCCTTTCTCTCTCTCTCTCTTTATCTTCTGCACCGCTCTCTCACCTCGCGTCTCTCTCTCTCTCTCTCTTCACCTCTCTGTACACTCAGTGCCACTGCCAGCCACCCTTCCACACATCGCCACTGCCGCCCACCCTTCCACACGCAGCCGACGTCGACGACTTCGATCGTTTTGGTTCTGGCCGAGTTGGACCTCTGATCTCTCCTTCTCCTCCTTTAACCGGTTTTCAAACTAAGGCCTAAGATTAGTAATGGTTTATTTGTATATTTAGGTATAATTTCATGCCCTATATTGTGCATATTGCACTGAAATTGGTACTATATATATCTATTGATAATAACTGCTACTATATATATTTTAGATGAATTGCTGAAATTGGGACTTAAGTGTTAATTGTAAATATAAGGGTTATTATTTGTGTTCTGCCGAGGTGGGTTATTGCTTGTGGCTACCTAAGCCTAACTATTGTGAAAATTGGGTTCTGCCGAAAATTGTGTTCTGCCAAAAATTGTGTTATGCAAACTGTTGTGCAAATTGGGATTAATATTAGTGTATTGATAATTGCGGCTTCTGTTAGTGTATAGCATCCGGTAAATGTTTTTGTTTTTCTTTATGCAATTGCAGCTTATTACAGTGTATCAATTGCAACTTATTACAGTGTATCAATTGCAGCTTATTATAGTGTATGTTCATAATTTTGGTAAGAGTATTTGATATTCCCGACAGAATTTCTGACTGAATTTCTGTCAGAATTCTTCAATTGCAAATTTTGTGGGCCCATGTAACTATTTAAATATGTTACTTAATTAATTTTCCAATACTAAAATAAACTAGTTTATAGTAATATTTACTTAGTTTTGTACTACTAAATAAAATAAAATAATATTATAAATAATATAAATTTAAATAATGTAATATAAGATAATATAATATAAAATAATAAAATTAAATAACATAAGATAAGATAATTTAATATAAAATAAAATAAAACAAGTTACTAAATGAAATAACTTTAATTATATCTAATAAATAAATAAAATACATTAAATTAAATAATATAATATAATATGAGTAATGATAAGATAAAATAAAATAAAATAAAAATAATAATAATAAATTATAATAATTTAAATTTAATAAAATATAATGAAATAAAATAAAAAAATTAATTTAATAAATATATTAAATTTAATAAAAAAATATTTTAAAATATATAATATAATACAATCAAATAAAATAAAAATAATACAATAAAATAGAATAAAATTAATTTAATTTAATTAAAATAATTTAAATTAAATTTAATAACGAATTTTGTAAAAAAAATCAAAAATTATACGAAACAATACAAGATAAAATAAAATTACATAACATAATAAATTAAATTAAAATAATTATGAAATTAAATTAAATTAGAAATTATATAATATAATACAAAATAAAATAAAAATGTTTTCATATAAATTTAATATGATTTAATAAAATAAATAATTTGTTTTAATTTAATTTAATATAATTAATTAAATTTAATAAATAAATAAACCAATTATATACTATAATATAATATACTATAAAATAAAATAAAGGAAAATATAATAATAAACTAAGTAGCATTTGCTTAGTTGGGATGCAATTAAAAGAAACTGAATAAGAATGTTTTCGATTAAGTAAAATAGTATACTTTGGAACTTAATTAGAAACCCGTTTGACAAGCAAAAGTGAATGTTGAATAGTACGTAGTCTCTATATATTCCAAATATCAATTTTCATAAACTAAGTATCACTTACTTAGTTTATCATTGGCAAAATAAACTAAGTAGCTAGGAGTGAATGTCGAACAGTACGAAGTCTCTATAAATTCCAAATAACAATTCTCATAAACTAAGTACCACTTACTTAGTTTATCATTGGCAAAATAAAGTAAGAAGCTAGGAGTGAATGTCGAACAATAGTCTCTATAGATTCCAAATAACAATTATCAAAAACTAAGTACCACTTACTTTGTTTATCATTGGCCAAATAAACTAAGTAGCATTTGCTTATTTTCCCACAATTTTCAATAAATACAATAATACTCTCCCTACATATATGTACTCTTTCTTGTATGCAGGTTTCGACATAGCAATTGCAGCTACTAGTACTACAACTAGTTCCTCGGCAGCAATTTAAAAAAAAGGGGTCGTAGTTCCTGTTTGTGTCCTATACTCGAATAATAAAGTTAATTGAATTACTGTAGACATTCCTCACTGTTCCATCATAACAGATGACAACATCAGGAAGGAGTGCCATTAAGTTGTTGAACAAAGTTCTAGGTTAAGCAACCCTCTAGATGAGCGAATGTCACTTCTCTGCTAGGAATGAATCATCTCCCCATATAGGTCCAATCGATGACATAGACAGCTTCTCACCACTTCGAATTCCTTAGATGGGTAGTACTCACAGAACTCACCTCTTTTTCTATGAGAACTATCCATTTGAGGAATTCGACGTGATGAGAAATTTTCTATGTCAAGGATTGAACTCATATGGGGGAGATGATTCATTCTTAGTAGAGAAGTGATCGTTCGTTTATCTAGAGGGTTGCTTAACCTGAAAATTTGTTCAATAGCTTAATGGAACTTCTTCGGAATGTTGTCATCTATTATGATGGAACAGTGAGGAATGTCTGCAATAATTCAATTAACTTTATTATTCGAGTATAGGACACAAACATGAACTATGACCCTTTTTTTTACGAATTGCCGACTCAAGTAGTCTCTATAGATTCCAAATAACAATTCTCATATACTAAGTACCACTTACTTATTTTATCCTCATTGGCAAAATAAACTAAGTAGCATTTGCTTAATTTGCCACAATTTTCAATAAACTCAACTATACTATCCCTTTAATCTTTAATACACTCAATAATATATGTACTATACTTTGGAACTCAGAAACTCGTTTGACATTCACTCAGTAGGAGTGAATGTTGAACAGTCCCCAGTTTGGGACTGTTACTGGATGTTATGTCTCACACTTAGGCCGGTGCCAATACAAAATAGTATGTTTTTGTTATTTTGAGGATTTTTTGACTGTTATCTCTATATATTCTCCGAGTACATACTTAGATTAAGTTATCTTTGTCTATTTCGTGTGCTTGGAGACCATGGGGAGGTGCTGACTAAATTTTCTTGAAACTCATGAAACGTACTTAACGTGTTTGCACTAGTGACGAGACACATCCAATAACGGGATAGAAGCCTTACCCCTGTCCTTTAGAGTGGAGATACTAGGTAAATCTAATTCATGTATGAATATCCAAATTAACTGAATCTGTCTTCTGTGCAGTTAAAAATGTCAGTCGATCGGAGTTGGTTGTACCGTAGGATACCCAGTGATGGGAGGGGATTAGTCTCAGCTTATCGTGTTGGGGTGTCAGATTTCTTGAACAAAACACTAGAACATACTGATGATCCGAATGGGAAGATGCGATGCCTGTGTGTCAAGTGTAAAAACCTGATTTGGAAGAAAGTCGACGAGATTAAATTCGACTTATTTTCCCATGGATTTGTAGATGGGTACTTCGTATGGACTTATCACAGGGAATCAGAAGTGATTGAAAATATTGTTAAACAACAAATTCCACGGGATTCATACGTCAAAAACTATGATCCAGATGAGATGTTGGTCGATGCTTATGGTCATACTAATATTGACTGGGCTAAAAATGAACCTTCTTCAAGTAGTGCGAAGCAAGTGCCAAATGATACAGCTGCTGCCTTTTAAAAGTTTCTATCTGAGTCTAAGGTCGCGTTGTATCTGGGAAATGATACGGACACCAAGCTTTCAGCAGTGACGATGCTCTTACACTTCAAGAATGAGCACGACTGTAGCGAGAGAGGTTTCAACGATTTGCTTGTTATAATTGGATTGTTCTTATGCAAGGATCATAGTCTTCCTTTGAATTATTACAAAGTAAAGAAGATGGTTAAAGGGTTAAATATGGGGTATCAAAAAATTAATGCTTGTGAGAAGGATTGCATGTTATACTATATGGAGGACAGAGATAAGGGACAGTGTGATATATGCAGCTTATCGGGCTATAAGGTTACAAAATGTGGGGGAGGGGGAAGGAGAAATATGTTCCCAAGAAAATCTTATAGTACTTTCCACTTGCGCTAAGACTTCAGCGGGTATTCATGTCATCTCATACGGCTCAACATATGAGTTGGCCTCGAACATGGGATGTCATTCCTGATCAACTGACTCACCCAGCAGATGGAGATGAATGGAAGAGATTTGATGCAAATTATCCTGAGTTTGCGAAAGATGTTAGGAATGTTAGGCTTGGCATGGCTACTGATGGCTTTTGCCCTTTTAATAATTTTAGTCAGCCGTACTCAGTTGGGCAGTCATTATGGTCGCTTATAATCTTCCGCTAGTAATGTGCATGAGGGAGCTGTATTTGTTTTTGACTTTACTCATTTCGGGGGATAAAATTCCTACAAAAGACCTTAACGTGTACCTTTGACTGTTATTGGATGAACTAAAGATATTGTGGGAGATAAGGGTCCAGACGTATGATAAATCGATATAAGAGAATTTTTCAATGAAGGCAGCCCTGTTATGAACTATCACTGAATTTTCGGCTCTTGGAATGGTTAGTGGTTGGTCAACTCACGGGAAGTGTTTCTGTGCAGTGTGTATGTGGGATGTGCAAGGCAACCAGTTGCAGCATGGGCGGAAATGTAGTTTCTTTGGAACTGCTCGTAGATTCTTGCCACTTGATCACAATTACAGAAAGATGTATGCACAGTTCAATAGTAAGACAGAAAAAAAGGGGTTATTGGTCGGTTGTCGGGTAGTGAGGTCTTGAGTTGGTTGAACCAACTTGATTTTCCTTTGTCGGGGAAGGAACATAGTAAATTAAGAGCAGCCGGGTATGGGAAGACACATAATTGGACACATTTGCCTATATGGTTTGAGTTGCCGTATTGGGGTACACTTTTAGTTTGTCATTTTATAGATGTCATGCATACCGAAAAGAATGTTTTTGAGAACTTGTTTTACACCGTGTTAGATGTGAGTGTTAAAACCAAAGACAATGATAATGCTCGAAAAGATTTGAAGGCATTGAACATTAGGCCAGAATTGTGGCTTCGCCCTAACACTACAAAACCTAAAGCTCTATTTTGTCTCACTAAGCAACAAGTTAAAGACGTGTGTAAGTGGGTTAGTGGGTTGAAGCTCCCAGATGGATATGCATCGAACATAACACGTTGTTGCAAGGTTGAGCAATTGAAAATTTCTGGATTCAAGAGTCACGATTGTCATGTATTCATGTAGAAGTTGATCCCAATTGCATTTCGTGAGATGTTGCCCAGAAAAGTTGTGGATGCATTGACCGAACATTCAATTTTTTTTTGAGATATTTGCTCAACTGTAATTAAGTACAGTAATGTCGAGCAAATGGAGAAGAATATTGTGCTTACCATTTGCAAGCTCGAAATGATCTTCCCTCTAGGATTCTTTGACTCGATGGAACATCTGCCTATTCATCTACCATATGAACTCAAACTTGGAGGACTGGTGCAATATCGGTGAATGTATCCTTTTGAGAGGTAATATAAACTTCTAATTGCTTTATGTTGCTCATATTAATAATACTCATATTTTTTAGAATATTTATCTTAGGTATATGCATCGATTAAAACAAAAGGTCAAGAACAAAGCTCGTGTAGAGGGTTCTATTGTTGAACGCTATACGAAGGAAGAGCTTGTCAACTTCTGCTCATTATATTTTGACGATGTTATCTCAATGAAGCACAACCATTTAGGAAGGAATGAGGTTGTTGGTTCAATGACTCATGCTGATGATGAGTTAGCTGTATTTACATATCCGGCTAAACCATTTGGCCATGATACACTGACTTACTTAAGCGACAAAGAGTTGAAGATTGTATCTACATACGTGCTTCTAAATATGCCTGAAGTATAATCATACATCACATAGGTCTCAGCTTATTTGTGATATTTAGTATAATTTATAAGTGTAGTCATCTATATATGTTAAAGATATTTTACTATTTTTGCAGTTCATTCGAAGAGGAAGCGTATGCTTCTAACCCAACTTTTACTGCAGCAGAGTTGGAAACATTCACTAATGCTAATTTCCAATAGTGGTTTAAGAAAAGGATTGAAGTGGAGAACATTTCTAAGCGTTTTATAGATGTCATCCAAGGACCTTACAAAGTTGTTAGTTCTTTTCCTGGTTACATCGTGAATGGGTACAGATTTAGAGTCGATGACTTGAATGATCTCACATTAGTCAATTATGGGGTTGTGGTGTTAGAAAGCTGCTACCAAGATTTTGAGTCCAATTACTATGGTCGTTTACAGGATGTGGTTGTTCTCAATTATCACGGGGGCAAAAAGGTAGTTACATTTAAGTGTAGCTCGTTTGATACTGAAAACGGGGTTAAAGTTGATCGTAATAGAATCTCAACCATGGATATCAAGTCCGTGTTAAAGTCTGATGACTCGTTCGTGTTAGCAAGTTAAGCGACTCAAGTGTATTATGTTCCTAATGTCATAAATACTCGAAGCCCTTGGTACATAGTAGTCACTACTAAAACACGTTCATTTAATGTTGATAACATGTTTGGTATGGATGAGGCGTTGCAAGAAGATGTTAGCAACCCTTTTGCCGTAGTGTTCCATGTTAAAGATGTGGTGAGTACTGATGTCATTGACATACCTAACGATGAGGATGTCAAGGCAAACATACACATGAATGATTATGTAGTCCTTGAGGATGATAATGATAACTGATCTCGAAACTAAGGATGAGGATGATACTGAATTCGGGAATGATATACACGTTGATTCTGATGGGTTTGATGACGTGCGTAATTAAAAATGAGCATTCATATTAGTACATACCATATATTGTTAAACCTTAATATTCATAATCTACCAATTTGTTATTTTAGTAGGATATTCATGGCTAGACATAGCAGTGGAGGTCGCCGAGGTGGTGGGCGATTCGGTACTGGAGACGGTAGCCATGATGGAGGCACTTCTTCAAGCGCAAGTAAGTTATCTTAACTAGGATTTAAATATATCTTAAGCTACATTAGTTACAATGTTTAATGACTCATTTAAATATAATTATTATAGATGCACCTCGTTAACGACACCGAGAGACGAACCTCGGTATCTTTGGTCGTCCATCGGCAGTGCCACCTACAGTACCGGTGGATGTCGCTTCCCAGCATTAAGTGTTAATATATTGGTAATATTTCTATCAGTTATTGCAAAACACAATTCACATAACACATATTGTTATACGTTTTTTATAACTAGACCTGGTGGCTAAGCACACCCTACACACGATCTATTTGACGCATCTCCCAAGAGGGTGCATGCGGTTCAATCACTATACGCGGTACAATGCCACTTTTATGCAGACCGTCTTGTGGGAATTCCACGTAAGTTAAGCATATTATATTAATTACTACATAGTTGTATTAGGATGAAGAAATCAATTGTTCCTAATTTTAAATTAACTTTTGTTATAGGTTTATTATAGATTTGACCCGAACATCTCTCAGTCAGCTGGCGACGATGTGATTGAGCATCATGTCGCTGCGAATTACTCTGGTTGGCTGTATGAGATGCGACAGAGGGCAACCTAGGTAATTGAGGACCAGTCTGGGACCACCGCCAAAGATCATCAGCCCCGCATAGTCTCCGATTTAGCCAAAGAGGCTATGTGTGCGCATTGGGAGGCTGATGACTTCAAGAAAAAGTCTGAGCATGCGAAGAAGAACCGTGGTCAGCTCCGAATAGTACACACCACTGGTTCTCAGTCATTTGAGGAGGTGAAGACGGTAAGTGCATTGTATTTATTTATTTAGTTATCAAGTTCTCTCATAAATACTTAATACCTAATTAATGAATGTTTTTATTAGGCATTGGGGAGGACCTTGGGCCCAGATCTTACCATTTTAGAGTTTTGGGATCTAGCCCATACGCCTAAGGCCGAGCGTGCTTTGTCTCAAGAAACTTTAGCTATACCTTACTATTTAGCTTTTAGTAATATTCAATCATAAATAAAATGATATAATTAACATATGTGTACAAAATAAATTACAGGACCGATTTTATAGGCTTTGGGACGAGCGTATAGTTGAGCTGGAGGCTATTAGGAGGGCTTCTGAGCCATTAGATTCTGCCACCCCTCATCCAAATATTGTATTAGTTCGGGATGAGGAGCTGAGACTATGGGTCGCGTCTCAAGATCCCCTTACTAACAGTACCGACATATATTGAGTGTTGGGTCTGCCGAGGATATCCGCATATACACTTCCTGGAGGTAATATTTTATTATGTTTCACGAAATTATCTGAATTTCTCACATTATATAAATTATTATTAGTAAACGAATTTTTATCTCTTTATAGGCTCCAGCCAACGCCAGCGTCCGAGAGCACATGTCGGACCATCTCATACGGGCGCTGGCTTGGATGACGATATCTTCCTGCGACTGATAGGGGCCGTGTCGGATAGGTTATGTATCGATCTGGTCTTTCGATGTCAGCAGTTGCCTTCCAGTTCTCGTCTTCATCAGATTGCTCAGGATATTCTAGTAGAGGCCTTTGCAGAGAGTACATGATTACCATGGGAGCAATTCGACGCTTAGAGCGCCGAAAGGCTCCGGATGGTGATTACCCTCTTGGAGGTGGCTTTTTGTCCGCCCCCGCCTACTCAGGTATTCTTATTGTTTATGTTTTTTTTTCAATTAAGGCTAGCTTGTTAATTCTCATATATATATCATATATATATATATATGTATATATATATATATATATATATATATATATATATATACGGACTAATGATTTATATTTTTGATTTTATCAATAGGGTGACGATGTGAGAAGACTAGCGTTGAAGAGCAGGCGCACGACGTTAATTTCCATACACCAGGGCAGCGTCGTTCACCTCTGCCCGATGGTGATACTTTTACTAGTTTATAGTTCATTTGTATTTATGTTATTGTAGAACATTTGTATATATTGTAGTGTCTAATTGCGTCTATATAAGTATTGTAAATTATATTGTTTATCATTTATTGAACATTAGCTTATATTTGTAATTGGTTAGCTTATATTTATGGAACATTAGCTTATAATACGTTTTGGTTGATATTTGAATGTAAATGTGAATGATAATGAGTTGAAGATTACATTTTAGCTCTACGTTGCATATTTGAATATGAGATACAGGTTTATATTACTGTGTATTGGGTTGTTACAGGTTACAGGTACATTACTGGGTTTAAACAAACTGAACTTTTAAAATCTGCATTTTAAAAAAAATAGTTAATTTTGACGGAATAAGATATTTCCGACGGAACTTGTAAGACCCCAACTTTTATGAATAAATATTTTTTTTTCTCAAAATATATTTTTGAATTTTATGGGGTGAATTTGATATAATGTTATAGTTGTGGGTAATATTTATAAATTTTGCAAAGTATGTTGTTATAAAATATTCGATTAGTCGGAGAATATTCGTTTTAATAGGGAATATTTGTACGATGGAAAAATCATTGGTGGACCCACAACGGAAGTATTGTTAGAGTTATAAAACGACAAAAATGTCTTTTTATAAAAATAACGGCAAAAATTTTATCGTTAAACTATTTAAATACCCGGTGGTAAAAGTACAGTAACACGTGTGGTTGCGTAGTAACACACGGTATTGATTATTGATGCTTACTTGAGAAGTCACTCAGTTATACTCAATTATTGATACGGTAATTGCTGCATAATATCTCCCATATTATTGATTCAATTATTGTCACAGTATCACCTGCATAATATTTTATATTTTTAAATCAATAATTGAGACGACAAAGTTATTCATATTATTATTTGCAATATTGACGATGTCTAGAAACTTCTAACAAGGAAAGGGGTTTGGTCACCTAATTGCGTGCCAATAGGGAGAAATCCTTATTGGAAAACCCCTCTTTCCTGGGAATGATCTGGTCGCTAAATATTGTGATTTATAATATTAATGATGAATAAGTTCGTGTTGATTAAAGATGAAATTGGTATTTCCATTGTGTTGGGGTTATTAGTGTTAGTGGAAATCGATATTTATTTCGATAATAATTGATTTCTGGAGGTTAAATTGATCAATCAGGTAATTAATCGGATAAATGAGTAATTAATTGCTATTAGTTCACATGCATATAACTATTTGTTCATATGAATGGAACTATTGATTCACATGATGTACTATTAGAGGAGATGGTACAAGTTTGATAATACTAGTAGGATTAAATTAAAAATGGAGGAAAAGATGAAGGTACTATACTGTAATAATTTGAGCCCCAAAACGTGCAATTATCAAAATAATGTTTTCCTATAAATAGAAGCTCATTCTTCTTTCATTCTCACCAATTCACTAAGACTCACAAGAGTAATTATAGAGAGAGAAGCTATAGAGAGGCAGAAGAAGAGTAGTCTGCTACTTTACTATTCCAGTATCCAGTCTTCTTCTAAGGTAAGTGTAGACACTCAAAATTTTGTTTTCCTATTACTAACTATGCAGGAGGACAAAATCATCTTTTTTACACTCCAGAGATAACCCTGGAGGACCACAACATCAATTCCAACCCCGAAAGTAGCCCCAGGAGATCCAGTTTTCAACCCCGGAGATAACCTCGAGAAATCAGTTTCTAACCCCAGAGATAACCCCGGGAAAGTCAGTTCTAACCCCAGAGATAACCCCCGGGAATCAATTTTAACGCCTGGAGATAACCCCAGGAGGTCAAGTACACCTCAGAGATAACCCTGAGGACAGTCATAGTCAACAGCAGGCCAACCTCAAAGATAACCCTGAGAAAAAACTGCTACAACGATGCGAAAATCGAAAGTAACCCCGAGAGGGGAAAAATGGTCATTTTTCCAAATCAAATTCAACTTAAATAAAATAAACTCATTTCAATACAAATTATATCAAAAGATGTCCCAAAAAACTATATCTTAACTTTCGAGCATAAACTACGCAAAATAGCTCAACGGACTGCCTAACAGAGACACAAAAATGCTATTTCGGTTAAGGACCCATCTTCCTGGAATCAAAAAAGGCAAATCCTATGTCATTTCATTGCTCTTGGAAAGAGCTTTCCAGAATTGTATGGCACACTTCCATCGGAATCCCGAATTAAAGTTATGAAGGTTTGAGCGAACAATGCGTTGTTTGAGTGTACGTACTTCGAGACGACGGGACCCACATTTTCTGGGGCACCCCGGGCAGCCGGAGGTACACCTGCCGCTCCTCCCCCTCTATAAATTGAGGGCTTGGGGTGGCCATTTTAGTAAGAGAAAAGGCAAGTAAGCCATGTCCAATTTGTTCTGTACACACTATAAACTGAGTGTTTTCTCATTTTAAACATTTGTGAGCTCATATATTGTCATATTATTACCGGCAGGAGCCGAGTGTTCATCCATTTAAAGCTATAGAAGTCTTATTTGGCAGTCCACTGTAAGCCTTCTTACACTTTTCAAAGTCTTTTCTCCACATTTTGCACACATCGTTCTTTACGTTGAGAGTCGTGTTGCGTGTGTATGCCCGGACTTCTGTCCGTGGCTTTTTATGTCATTATATATATATATATATATATTTATATATATGGACTAACATTATTGAGTTATGCCTCGATTGATCCTGGACTTATGTCTGGAGCGTTTACTGCTTTTGTATATATATACATATATATGAACTGTTGTCAAAATCTGTTCGATGAGCCTGAATTTTGTATCTGGAGCGTTTACTACTTATATATATATACTTATATATATGAAATATTGTTGAACTCTGTTCGATGAGCCTGGATTTTATATCCAGAGCGTTTACTACTTATATATATATATATATATATGAATTGTTGTCAAACTCTGTTCGATGAGCCTAGATTTTATATCTGGTGCGTTTACCGCTTATATATATATATATATATATATTTACATTTCTATCAGGCCTGGAGTTTACTTCGTGGCCTTTTATTACTTTCTTTACATTTCGTCCTGCCTGGAGTTTACTTCGTGGCGGTTGATCGTCTTTACTGCTTTCTTTACATTTAGTCCCGCTTGGAGTTTACTTCGTGGCGGTTGATCATCTTTTACTACTTTATTTACATTTTTGATCCCCCATGGAGGTTCTTCGTGGTGGTTGATCATGTCCATATATATATATATATATATATATATATATATATATAAAACTGCTTAAAGCTTTCATATAAAATGCGGCATCATGTGAACCTAGGAATCATGTGATCTTAGATTCAGTCTACTGAATCTAGATTTCATTCCCGTGATGGACATTTTCAGCTATAACCAGCTTGTAAATTATTCACAGTGTTTGAATTTCCTTGGATGGCTCTCATGCCAATAAGGAATTCAGCACTACTTTGTACATTATTTTCTCAAAGATGCTTTGAATCTCAAAAATAAAAGCAATCAAGCCGAACAAATATTAAAATGGAAGTATCAAAGGCCTCGATTACTATTGAGCATAAGGGTTTGAAAAATCTATTTTTTTACAAAACCTCACTGCTATATCTTGTTTAAAACTGAATTTTTATACAAATTCAAACCCTTTATATATAGGTGCGAATGAGGCATAGCACTACTTCCAGATAATTTCACATTGGCCCACACAAACACACACACATTCATATAATAGTTTCTTGAAAAGTGGTGGTCACCGTGGTAACACAGATGTCGGGGGGTGCCTAACACCTTCCCTCCGCATAAGCAAGTCCCCGGACCCTAATGAATATCGGTTTCACAGACCAGTTTAGCAGTGTTACATCACGTGGTTAATTTGAAAACCTTTTCTCGGTTGTGTTGGTACAACCATTTAAAAAACAGTCCAATCGTCGACATATAAATGTCAGACCTTTTCACAACTTGTTTTTTCAAAAAAATCTCATCTAACATGAGAACAACAAAAGACAAGAATAAAAAAGGGATAATAAAAATCCCGACGTCGACAGTAAGGGATATTATTTTTATTCAATACTCATATGAAATAATATTTTCTTCCATATTTTGTAGTACGTAAGTAATATTATTTTGTTTCGTATTCCTACTTCTACACTCATTTTGTTAAAGTATTTCTTCTATATTATGTGAAATTAGTAGAATATCCTTGAAATTTACGCTTCATCTAGTAACGTTTCATAAGGATATTTTTCTAAACATTCTTGTTAAATTTTAAGCTTTTCAAGTCGGAGTACTATTCACGGGGTACTATTCAAAAAGTAATATTCACGGGGTACTATTCATAAAGTACTATTCATAGGGTACTATTCATGAGGTACTATTCTCAAAGTACTATTCACGAAGTACTATTCACATGGTACTATCCACTCGGGTACTATTCACCTGAGGTACTATTCATGACAAAAAAATTATTTTTTTCTATCCAAATCATTTTTTGATACAATATTATTCTTGAATTTTACTCCACAAAGCATTATTATGTTGATAATTTGGACATTATTGAATCCTGGATAAATTAAATTATAAATCTTTACAAATTTATTCTTTGTTTTCTTTTAATTGAATTCTTATATCATTGTCATCATCCTCATGCTTATATTCCGATGAAAGTCATTTTTGGCTTACGTGCATAGATGGACTATTGATTGGTATGATTATGACCAGGGAATATTTGGTGTAATCATGACCTGTAATTGTAACGATCGAGAAATTTTATAATTTAAAATTTTATTGTATTAAATAAATATTTTAGAATAATTTATTTATTGAGAAAAATAAATAATTGATGAAATTGTGGTGCATTAATTTAGTAATTAAATTGATTAAAGGTGATTTTATTATATGAAGATTTAATTTAATGAAATAATTAAATTAAATGAATTGTTTAATATTTAAGAAAATAAGTAAATTAAATAAAGTGATGTTTAAGTCTAATCTAATAATTAAATTAGATATATAATTATTTATTTATCATAAGTATAATTATAATAAAAATTATAATTATTATAATTATAATTTAAAGCTAATTAAATTGGTTACATGTGTGACAAATAAAAACTATATAATAAAAATAAATTGGAAGGGGGAATTTTTGGTAGCCAAATAAGGTCTTGTGGCCTTTGGCTTATTTGAACTGACGCAAACCGGTTGGGTTTGTACCTGACGAACGTGGGAGAGAGAGACCAAGGCTAGTTATAATACACGTATTTTTTTTCCTATGGCTAACTAAGAAAAACACAGAGGAAATTGAGAGTGAGTGATGAGTGAGTTTTATACACATGAATTGGATACATTCGGGCTTAATTTATTGTTGTTCTCAAGTCTTTTAGGATGTTTTTATGTGTTTGTGTCTATTCAAGCATGTTTTATATTGTTTTGTTGGATTTGGGACAAAAGTTGCATGGATCGACGTTCGGGGTGGCTAGATTCGCGTTTTCGGCTTGCCATTTACACAGCAGTCATTTCAGAACCAATTTGACTATAGGTCCGGACATTATTTTGAAAACCTTCAAGAATGAAAATTGTAGATCTACTTCTCCTCTTTCCAGAACATCTTGAATCATCTATATCGGAGTTCAGACTAAGATGTTATGGCCATTTTCCCAAAGGACGTCGGATCAGAAAATGTTAGAATTTGTACCAGCGCCGGGGCGCCCATTTGTAGTTCATTTCCAGCGTTGGGGCGCTAGGGGGGCAGAATCCCAGCGCCGTGCCCAGCTCTAGGGCGCTGGGGAAGGGCTTGGTGCGGGCCTAGACGCATTTTGGGCGAATTTTGACACCTTTTTGACTCCAAATAGGATTGGGTTTGTTCCTAAGCTAAAAATTAAACTTGTAACCTATAAATACATGATGTAAGGCATAAAATAAGAGGAGATTACATAGCTTAGCTTGGAGATTACATAGTTTAGATTAGAGATACACTCCATTAGATTAGAACATAACCCTAGTTCTTATTAGTTTTGGAGATTGAAGCAACTTGGAGACCATTGAAGATCAAGAGCAAGAGCAAGAGGGGAACATCAGATTTGCTGACAACAGATTCTATTCTCTTCTCTCATCTTACTTTTATCTTTTAATGTCTATTCAATTGTGGATTCTTAGTTTTAATTCATTAATTATGAACTAATTCTTTTTATTAAGATTTCAATTGAACTTTTTATGGCTATGAATTAGTTATTCATTATATTCTAATTATTTATGTTAAAGTGAGTTGTTTATCTTGTCTTGTGCATATTGCTTAATTATCTGATCAGTAATTACTTTGTTACTCTAGAAGGAATTGGAAGAGGAATTCTAGGGTTAGAACTGGGCATGATATCATGTGACTTAGTTATTTGCAAAGTGAATAATTAAGTTTGTGAATTAAATGGAAATCTATGTTCACCGCATGTAACACATAAGGAATTGGATTTAAAGGAGTTTAATTCAACTGTTTTGCATAGGAATATAGCAAGATTAATCTGGATTAAATAGAAGGCAATTGATCACTTGGAAAAGGACTTTTGGCATTTGAGAATTCCTGTTAACAATTCAGTAGACATAATAATTGGGATAATTGGATAATTGATTTATAATTCATAATTGGGGACATTGAAGTCTTAATCTTTATTTATTTGAATTCATTCGTTAAAATCTTAGTTTTAATTAGTTAATTTAGTTTTCTTAATTAGAAAAATCACGATTTGAGATTGTTCAAATAAAATTAGTTTGGTTAAGAATTAATACTTGGTGATTTTTATTAAATAATTACTCGTGGGAACGATACTTTTCTTATCACTTTATTACTTGTTGACCGTGTATATTTGCACGTATTCATTGATTGCGAAATCGATCAACAAGTTTTTGGCGCCGCTGCCGGGGAATTAATTTAATAATTATTTTCCAATATTAATTTCAATCAAATTAGTCTTAATTTAAACATTTTTATTTTTATTTTTAATTCTCTTTCTATAATTCTCTCTTTTCAGGTACCATGGATGACTTTGTGTATCAATGGCCATACACGAACATGACTCAACCAAGGGGAGCGGAGATTGAAAGACTCGAGAAACTTTCTGCATTGTCTGCACAGATTGAGACAGTTTCGAGGATGTTTAAAGCTTTTGAAGCTCAGCGTCGTCAAAGTATGGCGGTTACTTGTGATTATTGTGCTGGAAATCATATGAGTCATCATTGCGCCATCAGTTTCGAGCCGGTACAATATAGTGGTGATTACCCCAATAATTATGTCTATCCCAACAACTATCATCAGGATTGGGGGTATCACCCAGATTTTTCATGGAGTAACAATCAAGCTGCAGCTCAACCACCTAGACAACAACACACCTCCGGATTTTAAAATCCTACTCAACAACCAGAGAGGATATCAAGTTTGGAAGAAGCCTTAGAAAAATTCATTAGAGCTTCTGACAAAAAGAACTAGGAACAAGACAAGAAAATGAATCAAGTAGAGCTGAATTTGCAAAGCCAAGGGGCTTTGATCAAGAATCTGGAAAATCAAGTGGAACAGATAACACATGCGTTGAACAACCGTCCTCAATACACCTGGCCCTATGACATGGATTCCGAGACTGATGGTGAGCCCGAGCCAAATCTACAACTGGATGAGCCACGAGATGAAAAGGAGGAGACAAGTGGGGATAATGACAACAAGTTCAATAGTCCGGTTAGATTTGTAAAACCTTGTCCGATTGGTAGTCATGTCGTCGGCAATACTCTTTGTGATGTAAAAGCAAGTACACCTTCGAAACCATGGTGCGATGAGCTGGAGAAGATAGAAGGAGAAATTGTTGTGTCTGACAAGCCTCAATGCCAGAATATATTCGTAGACACAATGGAGAAACCACCTAGATGCTGGACGTTCTTGAATGTGATCTTATTTAAAGAAAGCATGCTAGGTGACTTTAATACAATGGCTATTACAAATGGGAACCTACCAAAAGCTATATTATTTCCGATGGATGGAGGGTTTCTCAATTTTCGTAGGGGAATTGGATAGAGAATTGAAGAAGTCAGGATGAGACTATAAAACAAGCGTGTATTGGGAGGCAACCCAAGTTCAATTTTTATTTTTAGTTTTTATTAAGTTTTATATTAGTAGTTTTGAATTTGCATTTATTTAGGATTTAATAAAATTACTTCTATCATGGTTTTACAGGTTATTCAAGTCAAATTCAAGTGTGGTGCCCAATTTGTTCCATGTGCTTAGCCTATTCTCCAAACTTAGCGGACAAGGAGGAAGATTGCTATATTTTCAGGGAAGTCCTCTGCTTTAATTTTTTCTATTTCAGTCATTGAGGACAATGTCTAGTTTAAGTTTGGGGGCATTTTAGTGTCGTATTGCATATAGTTAGTTATTTACATTGTAAGTTCGTTATGTTTTCGGGTTATTTACATTTAGTTTTTGTATTCAGTTTTTTTTGTTTAATTTTTTTTTAAAAAAATCGCAAAAATAGTAGTTAGTTTACTATGTTTGTTGCAGTTAGTTTATATTTGCATGATTCCAACTGTTAGATAGTAAAAGTCTATTTTGGCCAATGATGAGACTGGAGTTAAGTAGATAAGTATAGTATTGAATATTCAGGCTTTGATGTGATTTCTTGTTATGAATTGAATCTTTTCCTGTTTGAAACTGGTATAATTAAGGTTAGCACGTTAATAACATCTATGTTGACTGATTAAGTTTAAATTGATACATAATGGATTTCTTAAGGATAATACTAGTTTGAAGGAATGAAAGACATGAATAGGCGGAGATGGCTAAATTTTGATAAAATCTTAAGTTTGGGGGGAAAATTTGAGGTATATAAGCTTTAAAAAAAACATGTTGAGTCTTGTGGTGGGTTGAGGAGAAACACTCCCCATAAACACAAGCGTGAGATGGAGCGTAAAACGCACTCACCAACCATCTATCAAAAAAAAGAGAAAAAGAAGAAAAAAAAATTGATCGTGGCTAGTTTTGTTTCGGGGCCTTTGTTACTTGAGTAAGTACGCCCGAAGGGGTATCTTAAAACCTAGCGCCCTAAGGTCTTATATGGTCTGGGAGTCGTTGGTCGAAAGCTCGCTAAGGGGTGACACTGTTAGCCTAATGGAATGAGACATTGCACAGTCATGGTTAAAAAAAAACAATAAAATGGGAAAAGAGCAAAAAGCCCCCGTAATGAAAAGTAAAGCATAAGTATCCCAGATTGGACTCTTGAACTTGGTGGATGTTTGACTTTAGTTGGATCTAGCTTGTTCGTGAATTTTGTGAGTTTTCACTGTATGATACCTTTAAAGAGACCTATTATGTCTTAAATTTGATTTTATATTAGTTAACATTGTTGTGGAGCACACACGCACTATATCAGTGATAATAGTCTAAGATTTGATGATTGATTGGGAAATTACTGATTTGTTTTAATATGATGTATTATCATGTTTACTTGATTTCTCTAAGGCCAGTTGAATAGACTTGTTTCTGTCATTACTGTTGGATTCGTAGGCATATAGATTAGTTTCATTACATTGCATTACATAACATTTTTGTTTTTTTGTTTGAGGACAAGCAAAGGTTTAAGTTTGGGGGTATTTGATGAGCGAGTTTTATATACATGAATTGGATACATTCGGGCTTAATTTATTGTTGTTCTCAAGTCTTTTAGGATGTTTTTATGTGTTTGTGTCTATTCAAGCATGTTTTATATTGTTTTGTAGGATTTGGGACAAAAGTTGCATGGATTGACGTTCGGGGTGGCTAGATTCGCGTTCTCGACTTGCCATTTACACAGCAGTCACTTCAGAACCAATTTGACTATAGCTCCGGACATTATTTCAAAAAACTTCAAGAATGAAAGTTGTAGATCTACTTCTCCTCTTTCCAGAACATCTTGAATCATCTAAATCGGAGTTTGGACGAAGATGTTATGGCCATTTTCCCAAAGGACGTCGGAGCAGAAAATGTTAGAATTTGTACCAGCGCCGAGGCGCCCATTTGTAGTTCATTTCCAGCGCCGGGGCGCTGGGAGGCAGAATCCCAGCGCCGTGCCCAGCGCTGGGGCGCTGGGGAAGGGCCTGGACGCGTTTTGGGCGAATTTTGACACCTTTTTGACTCCAAATAGGATTGGGTTTGTTCCTAAGCTAAAAATTAGACTTGTAACATATAAATACATGATGTAAGGCATAAAATAAGAGGAGATTACATAGCTTAGCTTGGAGATTACATAGCTTAGATTAGAGATACACTCCATTAGATTAGAACATAACCCTAGTTCTTATTAGTTTTGGAGATTGAAGCAACTTGGAGACCATTGAAGATCAAGAGCAAGAGCAAGAGGGGAACATCAGATTTGCTGACAACAGATTCTATTCTCTTCTCTCATCTTACTTTTATCTTTTAATGTCTATTCAATTGTGGATTCTTGGTTTTAATTCATTAATTATGAACTAATTCTTTTTATTAAGATTTCAATTGAACTTTTTATGGCTATGAATCAGTTATTCATTATATTTCAATTATTTATGTTAAAGTGAGTTGTTTATCTTGTCTTGTGCATATTGCTTAATTATCTGATCAATAATTACTTTGTTACTCTAGAAGGAATTGGAAGAGGAATTCTAGGGTTAGAACTGGGCATGATATCATGTGACTTAGTTATTTGCAAAGTGAATAATTAGGTTTGTGAATTGAATGGAAATCTATGTTCACCGCATGTAACACATAAGGAATTGGATTTAAAGGAGTTTAATTCAATTGTTTTGCATAGGAATATAGCAAGATTAATCTGGATTAAATAGAAGGCAATTGATCAATTGGAAAAGGACTTTTGGCATTTGAGAATTCCTGTTAACAATTCAGTAGACATAATAATTGGGATAATTGGATAATTGATTTATAATTCATAATTGGGGACATTGAAGTCTTAATCTTTATTTATTTGAATTCATTCGTTAAAATCTTAGTTTTAATTAGTTAATTTAGTTTTCTTAATTAGAAAAATCACGATTTGAGATTGTTCAAATAAAATTAGTTTGGTTAAGAATTAATACTTGGTGTTTTTTATTAAATAATTCCTCGTGGGAACGATACTTTTCTTATCACTTTATTACTTGTTGACCGTGTATACTTGCACGTATTCATTGATTGCGAAATCGATCAATAAGTTTTTGGCGCCGCTGCCGGGGAATTAATTTAATAATTATTTTCCAATATTAATTTCAATCAAATTAGTCTTAATTTAAACATTTTTATTTTTATTTTTAATTCTCTTTCTATAATTCTCTCTTTTCAGGTACCATGGATGACTTTGTGTATCAATGGCCATTCACGAACATGACTCAACCAAGGGGAACGGAGATTGAAAGACTCGAGAAACTTTCTGCATTGTCTGCACAGATTGAGACACTTTCGAGGATGTTTGAAGCTTTTGAAGCTCAGCGTCGTCAAAGTATGGCGGTTACTTGTGATTATTGTGCTGGAAATCATATGAGTCATCAATGCGCCATCAGTTTCGAGCCGGTACAGTATAGTGGTGATTACCCCAATAATTATGTCTATCCCAACAACTATCATCAGGATTGGGGGTATCACCCAGATTTTTCATGGAGTAACAATCAAGCTGCTGCTCAACCACCTAGACAACAACACACCTCCGGATTTCAAAATCCGACTCTACAACCAGAGAAGATATCAAGTTTGGAAGAAGCCTTAGAAAAATTCATTAGAGCTTCTGACAAAAAGAACGAGGAACAAGACAAGAAAATGAATCAAGTAGAGCTGAATTTGCAAAGCCAAGGGGCATTGATCAAGAATCTGGAAAATCAAGTGGAACAGATAACACATGCGTTGAACAACCGTCCTCAATACTCCTGGCCCTATGACATGGATTCCGAGACTGATGGTGAGCCCGAGCCAAATCTACAACTGGATGAGCCACGAGATGAAAAAGATGAGACAAGTGGGGATAATGACAACAAGTTCAATAGTCCGGTTAGATTTGCAAAACCTTGTCCGATTGGTAGTCATATCGTCGGCAATACTCTTTGTGATGTAAAAGCAAGTACACCTTCGAAACCATGGTGCGATGAGCTGGAGAAGATAGAAGGAGAAATTGTTGTGTCTGACAAGCCTCAATGCCAGAATATATTCGTAGACACAATGGAGAAACCACCTAGATGCTGGACGTTCTTGAATGTGATCTTATCTAAAGAAAGCATGCTAGGTGACTTTAATACAATGGCTATTACAAATGGGAACCTACCAAAAGCTATATTATTTCCGATGGATGGAGGTTTCTCAATTTTCGTAGGGGAATTGGATAGAGAATTGAAGAAGTCAGGCTGAGACTATAAAACAAGCGCTTATTGGGAGGCAACCCAAGTTCAATTTTTATTTTTAGTTTTTATTAAGTTTTATATTAGTAGTTTTGAATTTTCATTTATTTAGGATTTAATAAAATTGCTTCTATCATGGTTTTACAGGTTATTCAAGTCAAATTCAAGTGTGGTGCCCAATTGGGAAAATTGTGGTTTTGATCCTTCAAAATTGATTATATATAGTGTTTATATTGTTAGAATGATGAATTGCATGTTTATAGATGTTATTACAAAGTTTAAGTTGTTACGTTTTGTGAATTTTGTGGAATTGGGTTGAATTTGGAGTCAGTCATGTAACAGAGTTGTAAAATGCAGTTTCTGTATGTGTATGGCGCAGCTACGCCGGTACCACAGGCAGAAACGGCGCAGCTACACCGTAAGGCTTTTTGAGATTCTGCACCAGCGCAGCTGCGCTGGTGCCAAGGCTTGGGGCAGCGCGGCTGTGCCGTGTCCTGAACCTAGGCAGTGAGTTCTGATTATTTATGGGTTATAATATAAGGACTTAATCTAGTTTGGCATGCATGATAATGATGTTAAAACATAATGTGGTCTACAATAACATATTGTAATGTGATGTAATATAAAGTGTGAAGATTTTAAGTGATCATTTAATTAAGTTATGTAATGAACAAAAAATTGACGTTTACAAGAGTCAAAGATGAAGGGTAAAGCTTATTTTAAGCGATAGTAGATTTTAGATTTGTTAGGGTGGTTAACCAAAGTGATTAGACATTAAGTTAAGGTTATGACCTAAATGGTGGGTTAAACCTATAAAGCTAATATTAACACAACTAATTGTTATTAAAATTTCACTGGTATGTGTAGGGTAATTGGCGAATATTATTATACTTCTGTATCTTACACACGAGGCAAGTTCCCTAACTTCATTCTCTTATTAATGAATGCAAGTTTCATAGCTACATTATCTTTTATGACAATCAAGCTTTTTATTCCTAAATTATCATTGTACAAGTTCATAAATTCTATGTTAAAGTTGAGCAAGCCTAATCTATCTTGTGTATGATTATACAAGCTCTTGTTACATCGAACGAGTTTCAGTTTCCTTATTCTTGTTATTTATATTTAAAGCATATTTTGTTTTAATACATTGATTCAAATGAGATTGTTCTAACTCTTTTAAATGTAATACTTTGCATGTATACCATGTCTACTCATGTGTATACTGTTGTTATTCGATATTTGACTTAAATAACCTTATTCACTTCTAAATTATCATGTTAAAACTTCAAGTAGGAAGCACACTCTTATTGATCGAATTGGTCTATAATTGAAAAGTGTTCTAAAATTCTAGAACCACTGATAAGCTAGTTCCAAACTAAACTTTCTTTAGTGTGGAAATTCTAAATTCAAACTGAGATGAACAACCCTAACATAGGGGATTATGTACGTGTAACGTTTAGATGTTTGTACACAATAAATGGTACAAATGGCTGATCCCCCTAAGTACGTTAAGAATGGTCTGTATAGTCTAAATGACTGTTGAGGTTGAGGTAATAATACCTAATTATCGGGGACATAGTTTGAAGTCTTAAGACCCCCAGTTATTAAATTCAAACTTGTTTTCTATTTTTAATTCATAGAACAAGTTCACCATTATTTAGTATTCGTTATTCATTCCCATGTTGTCATTATTATTACTCTCTATATCAGTGAGTAATTTTTGCTCACTCTTGTATTTAAACACTGCAGCTAAAGTTGAGAAAGTTAATGAGCCATCTTCCAGCAAAGGAAAGGACAAGATGTCCAAGTGTTGAAGATTTATGAGAATTTATTTGAATAGACTATGTTATAAGACTTAATTTAATTATGTGATGTATTCCGTTTACTTATGTAATAGTTTGAGGTTAGATTACCTGGGATTGTTTTAAATGGATGTAACCCTTTAATGGGAAAGATTATTAATTAAGGTATTTAAATTATGTCTTTATCCTTTGATATAGGTAGTGTGATGTAATGGTTTTGGATAGTGAGCACCAAATCCTTGGAAAATGGAGTACCTGGATTTGGGGATGTCACGGGTTGGTATCAAAGCTTTAGGTTATGAACCTCAGGTGGGAAAACCTTAGGAAGTAACCTTTAAGAAGACAGAAAATGTAACGCCTGAGAAAATCGGATTTATATGATAATTAAATTTTTATTTGATTATGTGAATTAAATGAATTTAATTGATTATTTTGTGAGTAAGGTATGTGAAGGTCGTTCTATGACCTAGAATGTGCTAACGTGGTTAGTATTTTGGTTAAGTGCTAGGAATATTTGTTTGGAAATTCCAAGACGAAAATAAATATTTTCCGAGAAATTTCTGTAAATACACTATTCATCCGTTTCTGTTCGGGGAATTATTTGGAAATTTCGAGAAACGGGTAATGATAGAATATCGAGATAAGATGGAATATCTGATAATATTTCATTTATGGAAAACGCAGTTTTCGCCTGCGGACTTAAAACCTAAGGGTTGAGTATATTGATTTCCTAGGAGGAAATATATAATATGCGTAGAAGGAATAGCGTTAGGGTTAATGTGAGTGTTATACATTTATGGTACTATTTAGTATCTATGTGTAATACGTTGAGTAAATACGAAGTACAATACCATTATTGTACGTGTAATATACGGAAAGAATACGTGAATTGTACATGTAGGATACGATTCGTATTATAGGATTAAGATTAAATCTTAATGAATAAGTCATTTGAGTTGGATTTCTATTAATCCAATTATTAAATGACCAAGCCCAAGGAGATTAGTGAGTTGAGCCCAAGTTAAGGCCCAATGTTTATTTAGTTAAGCCCAATTTAATTAAACTGAACCGTGGATCGATCCGGTGGGTCACCGAATGGGTAAAACCCTTGGGGCAACCCATGGGATGACCCATGGCTTGTGGTGGGCCGGCCACCTTGGTGTGGACTCCAAGCATAAGGCTTGGTCACCAAGTATTTTACTTGGTGACCAAGAGTGAATAGTAAGGTGGTTAGTGTGTGTAATGTCCAAGTTACCCTCCATTCTAATTTCCTATAATTAAGAAGGCAAGGTTGGCAATTTGAGAGTTTTACAAATTCTAACCTAGATTATTTGAGAGAGAAAGAGAGGCATACTTATAAATCTTACACTTTGGAAGCTTGATCTTATAGATTTTCAAGAGAGTTTCACAAGGATTCTTAAGGTTTAATCCTTACCTTTTTATCTCCATCTCTTTTTGATTTTTTCTTCTATCTTGGAGAATCATAGATGGGTGGTATATGTCTTGTATGAGGGATTAAAGATGACTTCCCATACATTCAATCTCTACAAGTCATGAGATTATAAGAATCATAAGGTTTAATATAGTTTCGAACCATGAAAATATTGTTTGTTGAGATCTATCGTTTATACACGATTGAACTCCATCAATATGTTAATATATGAATCTTGTTTGGTTAGGATGTAGATATGAAATCCATGGATTATTCCATGTGATTTGGCTTAGAGAACCCTAGTAACGAAGTTATAGCAAATTTTACGTAATTAGACGTTAAACGTCGAAAATGTTGAATTCCGGATTAGAGGTCAAAAGTTGTCGTGAGACTTAAAAACGTTGGTTTTCAATGTCAACACGTGAGATAGGGTGATTAAGAGTTGTGGGTTCGAGAATCGTCGGATTCTGACTTAAAATGAAGAAAACGAGCATTGAACGCTCTTTAACATTTACGAACGTCTAAAAATGAACTCAATAGTGAATTTTGAGTTATCGGATTCGAAAGTGTCTAATTCTTATATGAATGCGTAGATTATGTTATTTATGACGTGTTGGTTTTTGAATGGACCAAATTGGGCTTATAACGAAGAAGTTATGGTCCCGAGAATTTTATAAAATTTTTAAAAATTATTGAAGTTCTACTACTGAGGTCTGGCGCCGCGGCACCAGACATAGTGTTATTCGCCACGCCGTAACACCGGCGCAGTGTTATGAGCTACTGCAGAGCGGCGCCGTAGTGCCACTGTTCCGCACCGTAGCTCCGAGTCGAGAGCTTTGCCACTGCTAACTGGCGCCGCAGCGCCAGTCTAGTACTGTGATGGTCACACCGCAGCGCGAGTGGTGAACTTTAGACAATAACTTGGGTTTTGAAATTCATTTGTTCGGGGACCTAAAGGGATAATGTTTGTACACTTCATAAGTGTATCAAAGTTATTCCTATACTACCTATACTAAGGTATATGGTATGAAACTTAGGAATGGAATTCATGTTAAGGAGTTAAGAATGTTGAACCCAGTTGGTACATTATCAATGATGTTCGAGTCCGGTTAGTAATGTCAGTTGATTAATAAATCGGGATGAAGGGTAATAAGTCTTGTTGACTTTAATAAAGTTATTAAGTTAACTAAGACATAGAAGAGAAAGAAGTTGGTAAACAATGTGAACGTTTATTTGTTAGTTAATTACAGTGTGCTATGTGAATATATCATGTAGATTCTGTAAAGGCTGTGGTCAGTCGAGTAAATTGTTTGAAGACGCTGAAAGGCAATTTTTCTTAGCGCTTGTATAACTTTCATGTTAGCCAAGTTGTATGTGATTCATTGAACTGAATTGCATGACGGGTTTTAAAGAAAGGGTCGATGCCAGATTTATTTCGGCTAGACTACTCATATGATATATAGATTGATTATGATTCACATCTTTCTATATAGAAATGTTAACGCTATCCTATGCCAAGTAATTGGTACGGACGTGAAGGTAAGGTTTGTCTATGAACAAAAAAAAATATTTTTCATCGTTTATTCGATGGGCACTCGAGTTTGCCAAAAATATTAAACGTAAATACGTTTAATGAATGAGTGTTGATCAACATAGAGTACAATAGGCTGATCACCTAGAAGTGCTCGTAAGTTATCGGATGAACAACCTTAGTGCTGTGGACTCCTTTTCAAGTATGGAAAATGAAAGTTACTATTCATAGTCTAACTACCGGTTCAGAATTCCTAATATATTCTATACTTTGGGAATTGATGTTATGAACTAATAAGGTATTATTGATTCGTAATACTTCATAACTATTGTTCAGTTATGTCAGAATTGTTATATGATTCACGAATGTGGTATTATTGCTGAGCTGTCATACTCACTTCTTGTGTGAATTATATAACTGTAGTTAAGGACGAACGTACTATGAATGCCAAACGAGATAAGGGCAAAGCTAAGATGGATGCTTAGCCATTTTTTTGTAATAGTTTAGAAAGTTTGTATGTATTATACATTATGAACAATGAACGATGTAATCGGTTTATGAACCTGGGAAGGATTATACTTTGATTGTAATAAAAAAATAGTAATTATATTCATTTTGTTGTATTTCAATGGAATGATTGTATGGATGTTAGTACAGTGGAGTACCATATGTCGGGTTGGAAGATACCCGAATTTGGGGGTGTCACAGAAAAGATAGTGGTGTCAAACTCTTATCGGGTTATAAAGAATGGATTAAGGCATCCATTAAAGCTAAACAATAAAAGACATTATGTGCTATGTGTTAATAATTTATGTGCTCACGAGTATCGATGAGTGTCATATAATAAATAAAACTTAAAAATGTATTTTGTTGTCAAGATATCTAACGATGGAGGATCCAGTCCAGCTAGGGAAACAATACCTCAGATACCTAGAGATGAGGAACCCCGGGATATGTATGTTATGCGGGAACAGTTGATTCAGGAGGATGAGCCTATGACTGCTCCCGAGGAGGGTAGTTCTGGGGAGATAGAGGATGAAGATGAGGAAGAGGATCCTGTGGAGTTTCCACCAAAATCCATATCAGCTGAGATGTATGATGCACTGTACGACCATAACATAGAATTACAGGATAAGGTTGAGGAGCTGAAGGAGTTGGCTGAGATGCATCAAGCTATGATAGAGTAGAAGCATGCGGAGATTCAGGAACTCGACTCACTCCTTGGAAACACAGAGTGGGACCTAGTTCATACAAAGGGTCAGCATGAAGATCTGTTGTCGATAAACGAGAAGATGAAGACTGATGTGGAAAAGTTAAAGGATGACTTGAAAGAGGAGTCAGCTAAGCGTGCGAGAGCAGAGGACGCTTGGATGAAGGCAACTCAACGTGCAGATCATGCTGAGGCTAAGGTCCAACCGAAGAAGGCCAAGATGAAAGAAATGGATTATGCCTTTCAATCTGTGATTGATAGGGCCCAGGATCGAGTCTTTTATTACCCACCTCAATTTGAAGACTCGTCGTGGTTCGTGATGGATCATAGAACGGCGTATCGTATCATGCAGGAAGAGCGTAGAGAAGCCTCGCGACGTTTTATATGCCCAAATAGAAAGAATAAAAATAATACTAATTTGTGCTAAGTATATGAATAAATAAATTGTAAATCCCTTATTTTGAGATGAATGAAGGGGTAGTATGAATATGTAATCCTGAAACTTGTCTAGTTCAGGAAAGTGGATGTTGATAACAGATGTGCTATCTTTATTGTGTTTTAAAATGTTATGAATGAATAAAATATCAAAGTTTATTTGAAATGTTATGTGTTATAGCTTTAATCTTAGAATGTTTAAGTTAAACTTCAAATACTCAAGAAGTTGAGTAATGAACTAATAAGTGTATAATTTAACAGAAAATGCCTCCTAGAAAAAGACAACCACGTCAACAACCACCTCTTGAGGGATCTACTAACAATAAAAATGAGGCCAACGCTAACCCGATTCAGCAGTTGGTGACTTTGTTAATGGGAGCACTTGCAAATCAACCGTAAGCTAAAGTCACGACCTTCAAGGAATTCAAAGTGGTCGAACAGCTAGAGTTTCAAGGGTCTATGAATCCATTTGAAGCCCAAACCTGGATCATGGAAATGGAGAAGATGTTTGACGTTGCTAGAGTCAATGAGGATCAGAAGACTGCGTTCACAACGTTTATGTTGAACTCTGAAGCTAACTACTGGTAGAAAGAAAATAAGGTTCGTGGGGGACAGGGAATAATAGCGTGGGATATATTTAAAGAGATGTTTTTCAAGATGTACTTTCCAACGAGTTCTCAGAATCAGTTGGAGGTGCAATTTTTGGAGCTGAAACAAAGAACCATGAATGTGCCTGAATATGCTGCGAAGTTTAATTAGTTGGCAAGGTTTTCCACTTATCAAGTTAATACCGATGAGCGTAAGGCAAGAAGATTCGAACAAGGATTGAAGCCCTGGCTTTATAACAAGGTTTCAATGTTTCAGGTAAACACATTTGCGGCTGTACTAGAAAAGGCAATTATCGCGGAAGATGGAACGATACCTTAACCAAGTACAACCAAGAACAGAAAAAGAGAAAGAATGAGAACAAAAATAAGGCTGGTGGGAGTAATAATGGAAGTAACAGTCAAAAGAGGAAGTGGAACAAGAATTCAACTGAGGGAGGATAGCAAGGAAGTCAACAAAAGAAAAAGTTTGAAGCTTGTGATACGTGCGGGAAAAACCATACTGAGGTATGTTTGAAAGGAAAGCGGGTGTGTTTCAACTGTGGTCAGGAGGGACACATTGCAACGAATTATTTTAGCCCAAAGAAAGGAAAATCTTTCACATGTGGTTCGAAGGATCATATGGCTCGTGATTTCCTTAAAAAATCAGCGGGGAGTGCAAGCTGAGGAAAGGGAAATAACAGTGGTGGTACATTAACTACCATTGGACCAGCACAATCAAGCCGATCTACTGTGGGGACTTTCAATATGACCGTGCAAGATGCTGCGTAGTCTAAGGATGTGATGTCAGGTATCATTCCAATTAATGGTATTAATGCCTATGTGCTATTTGATTTGGGTGCTACTTGTTCATTTATATCCGATGAATTTGCTCAGAACTTAGAATTGCCTCAGGAAGAATTAGATTATCCTTTGAGCATAGAGATTGCGAATAAGTAAGTGATTCCTGTTAGATTTATATACCAAAATTGTAGAGTGCTTATAAAGGGTCATGAGATGATGGTAGATTTGATACCAATCAAACTTGGGGAATTTGATGTTATACTAGGAATGGATTGGTTGTTCAATTACGGGGCATTAATTGATTGTCAAAAAAAATGTGTTAACTTTATGACTCTGTAGCGCCCCCAAATCCGGGTATCTTACAACCCGACAGATGGTGCTATACTGTACAAACATTCATACATTCATTCAATTGAAAGTCTCAAAGAATGAACATAACTTATATATATTTAATTCAATATTTACATTTCCCAAGTTCTAAACCCATTACAAAGGTTCTTTTGTCATAATATTCATTTCATTACAACAATAGACCTATGCTATTACATGACAGTTTTAATAATCTGCCTTAGCTTTTCCTTTATCCTTATTTGATCCTTCAGGACGTTCAGTCTTAGCTGCATTCATATGGTTCAAACAAGAGTGAGCATGACTAGCTCAGCAAGTATAATAATTTCAATAACAACATGCTTGATACATATGAATCATATATCTTTGATAACTGAACAATAGCTATGAAGTACTATAGATGATTCAAAATAGTAATTCATCTTTATTTTTAAAATGTTTCACAATGAATAAATTCAGTAAAACATTCACCCCGGTCAAAGACCTTGAGCATTCATTCTTTCTTTAAAAAGGACAACCCGGACCTAAGTCCGTAAGCCCGATATTACTTACGAGCACTTCTAGGTGATCAGCCTATTGTACTCTGTATTGATCAATACTACATCCATTAAACGTATGTACGTTTAATCATTTGGCAACCTCGTGTGCCTGTCGTTTTACCGATAAAACATTTTAACAATTCAGTCTTCTTTTGAAAACTATTATTAGTTGACAAAAGATACTAACATTTGATAACAGATGAATAGATTATCAATAATCCACTCAATATGTTAAGTCTAGCCAAAGAAACTGGCTTTAACTTCATTATATTTCAATTCATGCGAAAGGATACATGAACATCATAAACTTGTTCAGATTGAACTGAAACAAGAGTTAGAATACTTGCCTTTAGCGTCTGCTACTGTGTATTTTACTTTACGTTCAAGTCTTTCAAGTCTCTACAATACATGATCACATAATGCCTTACATTAGGTCACATATAATCAAGTATGTATCTGAATATATCTTATCCTTAATTTCAATCTAATTATAGATTAGATTTCATTCTTTATGTATTTTGACTTATCGTTCGCTTTACATTCATTCGACATGGTTATATTAACCATTCTTCATTACTTTTAAGTCTTAACAATGTCCCAACAATGTTACTTTAAGTTGTTTAAGATAGGTTTAATTCAATCTCCTACCATCCCCTTCCTTTCCCTTCATTTTTATTCTTTACTATCTACATTCTGTGCCTGGCGCCGCGGCGCGGGCATTACACTTACATCTCGCGCTGCGGTGCGAGTTAGCAGTACCTGAGCTCCAGACCTCGCGCTGCGGCGCGGTCAAATGGCCTAGGGTTGGCGCCGCGGCGCCAACTCTGTGCACCAGAAAATTTTTCTAACTTTTAATTTTTTTTGTGAACTTCCCGGACGCATAACTTCTTCGTTTTAAGTCCGAATTGGCTCGTTTAAAAGCCTACGGTTCACAAATTACGTAATCTACATGTTCATGCAAGAATTTTATCTATTTGACTTCGTTTGCTAAAAATTCACCTATTGGTTCATTTTTAACGAAAACGATAAACGTTCGAGAACGTTAAACACTCGTTTCTTCGTTCTAAGTCGGAATTCGTCCATTTTCGAGTCCGCAACTCTTAAATGACAAACATGACTTGTCTCCATTGGAAAATAACATTTCCAAACTCAAACTCAAAATTTGACTTCCATTCCGGAAATTTTACGAATTCGACGATTATCGTCTAATCGTACCATTTCCGGCAAATTTTCCTTCTTATGGTTTGTTCAATATTACAAATGAATTTCATTCATGATGTGAACATCTTAACATGCTAATTCCAACAACTTATAGTTCAAGTTGGATTTTTCCTTATTTCTTTCATGAGCTTATAACTTGTCAATTTATAAACTACTTATTGCTCCTTTGTTCATCACTTATGATAATTAAAATCCATTAATCATCACCTTTATATGTTCTCAATGCATATTTTCATTCATGTATACTTGATACATCTTCATACAAATTCTTTACTTTCATTAATAAACTCATTACAAGTTCGTAATACTTTCACATAAGTTTATAACTTATGCTAGCTTAAATAACTTATTACCAACTTATGTGGCTTAAGTTCATTACTTACACATTCTTCTTCTTAACATTCATATTCCTTAATTCATATTTTCTTATCAACCTATCATGAATAGAGATAGAAGATAATTAGAGAAGAAGTCTTACTTTAGAAGTTCTTGGTAAAGTAGCTTCTTCTTTCTTCTTGGTTTATGGAAGTAACTTATCTATAACTTAAACTCTCTAACAATTAAGCACTTTGAGAGAGAGTGATTGGATTAATTTGAATAACTAGCAAATGACTTGTCATGCTTCTTTATTTATAGAACTTGCAAGGCTTGGGTAGATTAGTCAATTCCATCATCCCACCTCCTTTTGCACCTCCTTACTATTCATTACTTGACCAGCACCACTCATATCCTTTGCTTGGCCACTACTCTTATTACTTGATCATTACTTATCTTGGTCATTACTCATATTACTTGGTTACCACACATTAACCACATTAATATGGTTTTGCTCCATGGATCACCCAACTATTGGGCTTCCAACTTGGCTTAGTTATCTTAACCTTTGGGCTTTGCATTAATAAACCTTAACTTGTTTATTAATTATCATTGGGCCTTAACATTTAATTTACTTGGGCTTGTACCAATTGTTAACCAATCTTCCAAGTCCAATAGCATTACTTAATACATATACATATTGTTTATGTATTATTCTCGTATTATCATTCGTATACAACTTTGTTATATACGATATTCCATTCTTCTTACAAACTCGTATAATACTTCATATTATACTCGTTTTCTTTTCTCGTATAATGCTTGCGTATCATACGATTAATACTTCCTTATTAATACTTCGCTTTCCTTAATATTCTTGAATTAAGTCCGCAATCGAAATATTACGTTTTCCATAACTAGATTATTATTACATAATCCATCTTACTTTAATATTCTATCATTACGTATTTCTCGGAAATTCAAAAATAAATCCCGAGCAAATACCGATAAATAGTGTTTTTCGGAAAATTTCTCGGAAAACTTTTATTTTCGTCTTGGAAATTCAACACCTTAAATTCTTCACATAGCTCAAATACTACGATATTCCAACATCAATAGGTTATAGAATGAAAACCATCTTGATATCCCCATAATATGATTTTATTATTATTTAATTTAATAAAATCATTTTTACATAAGATTCGAATTTCTCGGTCGTTACATTCTTCCCCCCTTATAAAGATTCTGTCCCCAGAATCTCGTCTTTCTTTACTCAAATAAATGAGGAAAATTTTTCTTCATCTTTTCTTCTAACTCCCACGTTGCTTCTTCGGCATCGTGGTTCTTCCATAATACCTTTACTGATGGTATTACTTTGCTCCTCAGAACTTGATCCTTTCTATCGATGATTTGAATCGGCGATTCTTCATATGTTAAATCCTTCTCGATATGAATCGGCTCATACTCGATTACGTGCTTATAGTCCGGCTTATACGGACGTAATACAGATACGTGAAACACGTTATGTATTCTTTCTAGGTTTGGAGGTAATGCTATCTTATAAGCTACCTCTCCCACCCGGTTTAATATTTCAAAAGGTCCTATAAACCTTGGACTTAACTTTCCTTTCTTTCCAAAGCGTATCTTTCCTTTCCAGGGAGATACCTTCAGAAACACATACGAACCTACTTCGAACTCTCGATTTAATCGATGTGAGTCCGCATACTTCTTCTGTCTGTCTTGAGCCGTGACAAGACGCATCCGAATTAACCTTACTATATCCGCTGTTTGCTGCACCAATTCTGGTCCTAGCATGCGGCGTTCTCCCACCTCGTCCCAACACAATGGTGTTCTGCATCTTCTTCCATACAGAGCTTCATAAGGCGGCATACCTATGCTTGCATGATAACTGTTGTTATAAGCAAATTCTACCAGTGGTAGGTGATCATCCCAACTACCCTTGAAATCCATGACGCAAGACCTCAGCATGTCTTCTAATGTCTGAATTGTTCTCTCGCTCTGCCCATCAGTTTGTGGATGATAAGCCGTGCTTAACTTTAACTGTGTTCCCAGCTGTTCTTGCAAACTTCTCCAGAAGTTCGATGTGAATCGTGGATCACGATCTGACACAATCGATATCGGTACTCCATGTCTGGAAATAACTTCCTTGACATAAAGCTTAACTAACTGGTCTAAGTTATACTTGACCCTAATTGGTAAGAAGTGAGCCGATTTCGTCAATCGGTCAACTATTACCCAAATAGAATCGTATCCTTTTGACGTTGTTGGAAGTCCTACCACGAAATCCATCGAGATATGCTCCCATTTCCATTCTAGAATCTCCAATGACTGTAGCAAGCCACTGGGTCGTTGATGTTCGGTTTTAACTTTTTGACAAGTCAAACACCTACTTATATACTCTGCTATTTCCCTTTTCATGTTTGGCCACCAAAAACTCTGTCGAAGGTCTTGATACATCTTAGTGCTACCAGGATGTATCGAGTACCTTGAACTATGAGCTTCTTGTAACACTTGCTCCTTTAATTCCGTCTCATTCGGAATCCAAATTCTTCCTTCAAATCTTAATAATCCTTCATTATCAAGACTATACTTATCATCTCCTTTATCGGATAACCACTTCTTCATTTGGTTACACTCATCAGTCTTGAGTTGTACCTCCTTGACCCTCTCTACAATGGTAGATTGTCTCTCCGTTGCAAAAAGTATCTGCCCCGATTCACTCGGCATCTTCACTTCTATTTCCATCCTAGCCATCTCTGTTATTAACTCATTTTGAGTCGTTAACATAGACAACATTTCCCGACCCTTCCTACTTAAGGCGTCGACAACTATATTGGCTTTCCCAGGGTGATACAGGATTTCACAGTCGTAATCCTTTATCAACTCCAGCCATCTTCTCTGTCTCATATTCAACTCCTTCTGAGTGAAGATATACTTTAGACTTTTATGGTCTGTATATATCTCACATTTCTCCCCATAAAGATAATGCCTCCATATCTTTAGGGCAAATACTACCGCGGCCAGTTCCAGATCATGAGTAGGGTAAACTTTCTCATAATCCTTCAACTGCCGTGATGCATACGCAATGACATTGCCATGCTGCATGAGCACGCAACCAAGCCCTCTATGCGAAGCATCACTATATACTACAAAATTTCCTATGTCATCTGGCAATGACAAAACAGGTGCTTTACTTAGTCTTTTCTTCAGTTCCTGAAAACTGTCTTCACATTTATCCGTCCATACGTATTTCACCGTCTTCCTTGTTAAATTAGTCAACGGGGTAGCTATCTTCGAAAAATCTGGGATAAATCTTCGATAGTAACCCGCTAACCCTAGGAAACTCCGCACCTCAGTTGGCGTTTTCGGTTGTTCCCAGTTCATCACTGCTTCTACCTTTGCTGGATCCACTGAAATCCCTTCCTGATCAATGACATGACCTAAAAACTGTACTTTCTCCAACCAAAATTCACACTTAGTGAATTTCGCATATAACTTCTCCTTTCTTAGTGTTTCCAACACTAATCTTAAGTGTTCAGCATGATCTTCTGGCGTCTTTGAATAGACTAGAATATCATCAATAAACACAACCACAAACTTGTCCAAATAAGATTTGAACACTCTGTTCATCATGTCCATAAATGCAGCTGGTGCATTCGTCAACCCAAATGACATCACCAGAAACTCGTAATGACCATAACGAGTTCTGAATGCCATCTTTGGTATATCCTCTTTCCTTACCTTCAATTGGTGATACCCCGTCCGTAAATCTATTTTAGAAAAATACTTTGCCCCTTTTAACTGATCAAAGAGATCATCAATCCTGGGCAATGGGTATTTATTCTTTATCGTTAATTTGTTCAACTCTCGATAGTCGATACAAAGTCTTAATGATCCATCTTTCTTCTTGACAAACAACACTGGTGCACCCCACGGGGAAACACTTGGTTGAATGTACTTCCTATCCAACAGTTCCTGTAATTGAACCATTAGCTCTTTCATTTCCACCGGCGCCATACGATACGGTGCCCTTGACACTGGTGCCGCTCCTGGCACAATGTCTATTACAAATTCGATCTCCCTATCCGATGGTAAACCCGGTAACTCACTTGGAAATACATCCATGAATTTGTTTACTATAGGTATTTGTTCCATGGTTGTTCCCACTCGCTGGGTATCAACAACATGGCACAAGTAACCCACACACCCCTTTCTTAAGAGTTTTCTAGTTTGTGTCATCGTAAGACAACACGATCTCCCCGGTGATTTATTACCGTAGAATACTACAGGAGGTTGCTTCAACGTCCTGATGCTCACACGTTTCTTTTGGCAATCTATAATTGCTCCATGGTTAATCAACCAATCCATTCCGAGAATCACATCAAATTCTCCCAACCTTATCGGTATTAAATCTACCGATAACTTACATCCACATACATCTACGCAACAACTCCTATGAATACTATCCACAGGAATTATCTCTTCATTTGCTACCTTAATGTTCACAGGTATAGGCAACTTTTCGGGAAATAATTCTAATCGTCTAGCAAAATCACATGCTATAAACGAACAAGTAGCACCCGAATCAAAAAGTACATATGCATTAATGTTATTGATTGGGATAATACCTACAACTACGTCTCCGGATGCCACCGCATCTTGGACTGTCATATTAAAAGTACGGGCCATTGGTCTACCCGGCTGAACTGGACCGCTAATAGATAACTTTCCACTATTAGTGCCCTTATTTCCTTCCATACCCTTCTTCGGGCAATTCTTTGCTATGTGATCAGTTGATCCACATACAAAACATCCGTGATTTTTCTTCGGATTTGGACAGTTAGGCGAAATGTGCCCGCCCTGTCCACAATTATAACATAAGGCCTTTCCTTTGAGACAGACTCCCAAGTGAGTCTTCCCGCAGGTTTTACAGGCCTCCATCCTTCTTTTTGAATCGCCTTGTTTCACTCCGGTATTTCCAGAGTTAAAACCCTTTCTTTTCTGACCGTCGCCACTACCACTGGCTCCTTCGGTCTTAGTTCCCCCATCAACTCTTCCTTTATTTTTCTTATCTTTGTGGTACTGGCTTAAAGCCTCATTCCCACCTTCAGCTATTATTGCCTTCTCTAATATGGTTCCAAAGGAAGTACTTTGGAACACCGAGATTCGGCTATAGAGCCAGGGTTTTAAGCCCTGCTCGAATCTTCTAGCCTTTCTCACTTCAGTGTCCACTTGATGTGGAGCAAATCGTGCCAGTTCATTAAACTTGGCGGCATATTGGGGAACTGTCATATCCCCTTGTTTCAATTCTAGAAACCTCATTTCCATTCTCCCTTGCATACTCGTGGGAAAATAATTCTCGAAGAAAATCTCCTTAAACCTCTCCCACGTTAAGTGTCCTATATCGGCCCTAGCCTGGTTTGCCTCCCACCAGAAATTGGCCTCTCCTTTCATCAAATAGGTTGCAAAGGCAACCTTTTGACCCTCCTCCACATTTGTAATTACAAATGCTTTCTCAATTTCTTTCACCCAAGTTTGGGCTTCTATAGGGTCCGTAGTTCCCTTGAACTCCGGCGGACCTACACTTTTAAAGTCCTTAAAAGTAGTAGCTCGTACTACTCCAGGAATTATAGGTACATTAGCCCCCGTTCTATTAAATGCAGCCGTTAAAAGATTAACGAACTCTTGCATTGGATTAACCGGACCACCTTCCGGTTGGTTAACATTAGCTTCTTGATTTCGTTGTCCCCTTCTTGGCGGCATTTCGCTGTTAAGAAAACAATACATCATTATTTCTTTCTTCTTGTGAGTTAGTTATTATTTGTGATAAAACAATAACTCATACTCATTACTCAATATGTTCCATAAAAGAGGCTTATATTGATTAATAACTTGTAGTATAACACTACATTGTTTACATCATTCAGCCTTAGCTGATTACATTACCATCCCGCAATTACTTTCCAAAAATTGGGATTTACAAAAGACTACCCTTGTTTATACAAAAGAGGGTTTTACGTCACTACTAGATACATAATATTTACATATCTACGCTACTCTAGCTATTGCTAGATTACATCTGCCGTAAGGCATTCTCAAAATCTTTGCTGGCCAGACCGGCTATAACATCCCGACTGATGGTATGTCGCGTCTGCCCCGCCTCTACCGGATACCCCGCCACTTGCTGCTGGAAATCCACATGAGAACTCCTATGTATATAGGACATTCTCTCCAATCTCCTCTGTTTAGTCTTTAGCTCTTGCTTGAGCTCAAAGACTTCACATTTCAGCTCTCGGACCTTGTCCTTAGCTAAAACACGATCATCGTGTTCCTCCTCCCACATTCCCTCCATGCTAAGCTTGTCCTCACGGACAGCTTGGAGTTCCGCTTTCAACTCCTTTACCTCCTGGTAATAATGGACATTCCTATCCAATACCGTCATAAACAACGCTTTCATCGAATCCCCCGTAGACACCTCCTCTGCGGGTGGAACTTGGTCAAAGGACATTACGTCCACCTCCTCCTCTAGCATACCATCAAAAATAGACATATAGTCTAAATTGTCCGAGTCTCCAGACTCTATTGCTACCACTTCTGGCTCTATTGCTACGGGATTTGGTAGTATCTCTACCCGATTAACCGAATCCTCGCTTACAACGTGTATATTTCTATACATATCATTTTCTCCTGACATCTACAATAAAATAATACAGTTTGATTAGTACATGTCAGTAACATAAATAAAAACACATAACATACTATAATACATTTTTATAAGGTTATCTTTCTTCTTTTACTTCTTTATTAAGGTTATGACTTAAGGTTCTAATTCCCTTTAAGTTTTATAACCTAGGCTTTGATACCAACTTGTAGCGCCCCCAAATCCGGGTATCTTACAACCCGACAGATGGTGCTATACTGTACAAACATTCATACATTCATTCAATTGAAAGTCTCAAAGAATGAACATAACTTATATATATTTAATTCAATATTTACATTTCGCAAGTTCTAAACCCATTACAAAGGTTCTTTTGTCATAATATTCATTTCATTACAACAATAGACCTATGCTATTACATGACAGTTTTAATAATCTGCCTTAGCTTTTCCTTTATCCTTATTTGATCCTTCAGGACGTTCAGTCTTAGCTGCATTCATATGGTTCAAACAAGAGTGAGCATGACTAGCTCAGCAAGTATAATAATTTCAATAACAACATGCTTGATACATATGAATCATATATCTTCGATAACTGAACAATAGCTATGAAGTACTATAGATGATTCAAAATAGTAATTCATCTTTATTTTTAAAATGTTTCACAATGAATAAATTCAGTAAAACATTCACCCCGGTCAAAGACCTTGAGCATTCATTCTTTCTTTGAAAAGGACAACCCGGACCTAAGTCCGTAAGCCCGATATTACTTACGAGCACTTCTAGGTGATCAGCCTATTGTACTCTGTATTGATCAATACTACATCCATTAAACGTATGTACGTTTAATCATTTGGCAACCTCGTGTGCCTGTCGTTTTACCGACAAAACATTTTAACAATTCAGTCTTCTTTTGAAAACTATTATTAGTTGACAAAAGATACTAACATTTGATAACAGATGAATAGATTATCAATAATCCACTCAATATGTTAAGTCTAGCCAAAGAAACTGGCTTTAACTTCATTATATTTCAATTCATGCGAAAGGATACATGAACATCATAAACTTGTTCAGATTGAACTGAAACAAGAGTTAGAATACTTGCCTTTAGCGTCTGCTACTGTGTATTTTACTTTACGTTCAAGTCTTTCAAGTCTCTACAATACATGATCACATAATGCCTTACATTAGGTCACATATAATCAAGTATGTATCTGAATATATCTTATCCTTAATTTCAATCTAATTATAGATTAGATTTCATTCTTTATGTATTTTGACTTATCGTTCGCTTTACATTCATTCGACATGGTTAAATTAACCATTCTTCATTACTTTTAAGTCTTAACAATGTCCCAACAATGTTACTTTAAGTTGTTTAAGATAGGTTTAATTCAATCTCCTACCATCCCCTTCCTTTCCCTTCATTTTTATTCTTTACTATCTACATTCTGTGCCTGGCGCCGCGGCGCGGGCATTACACTTACATCTCGCGCTGCGGTGCGAGTTAGCAGTACCTGAGCTCCAGACCTCGCGCTGCGGCGCGGTCAAATGGCCTAGGGTTGGCGCCGCGGCGCCAACTCTGTGCACCAGAAAATTTTTCTAACTTTTAATTTTTTTGTGAACTTCCCGGACGCATAACTTCTTCGTTTTAAGTCCGAATTGGCTCGTTCAAAAGCCTACGGTTCACAAATTACGTAATCTACATGTTCATGCAAGAATTTTATCTATTTGACTTCGTTTGCTAAAAATTCACCTATTGGTTCATTTTTAACGAAAACGATAAACGTTCGAGAACGTTAAACACTCGTTTCTTCGCTCTAAGTCGGAATTCGTCCATTTTCGAGTCCGCAACTCTTAAATGACAAACATGACTTGTCTCCATTGGAAAATAACATTTCCAAACTCAAACTCAAAATTTGACTTCCATTCCGAAAATTTTACGAATTCGACGATTATCGTCTAATCGTACCATTTCCGGCAAATTTTCCTTCTTATGGTTTGTTCAATATTACAAATGAATTTCATTCATGATGTGAACATCTTAACATGCTAATTCCAACAACTTATAGTTCAAGTTGGATTTTTCCTTATTTCTTTCATGAGCTTATAACTTGTCAATTTATAAACTACTTATTGCTCCTTTGTTCATCACTTATGATAATTAAAATCCATTAATCATCACCTTTATATGTTCTCAATGCATATTTTCATTCATGTATACTTGATACATCTTCATACAAATTCTTTACTTTCATTAATAAACTCATTACAAGTTCGTAATACTTTCACATAAGTTTATAACTTATGCTAGCTTAAATGACTTATTACCAACTTATGTGGCTTAAGTTCATTACTTACACATTCTTCTTCTTAACATTCATATTCCTTAATTCATATTTGCTTATCAACCTATCATGAATAGAGATAGAAGATAATTAGAGAAGAAGTCTTACTTTAGAAGTTCTTGGTAAAGTAGCTTCTTCTTTCTTCTTGGTTTATGGAAGTAACTTATCTATAACTTAAACTCTCTAACAATTAAGCACTTTGAGAGAGAGTGATTGGATTAATTTGAATAACTAGCAAATGACTTGTCATGCTTCTTTATTTATAGAACTTGCAAGGCTTGGGTAGATTAGTCAATTCCATCATCCCACCTCCTTTTGCACCTCCTTACTATTCATTACTTGACCAACACCACTCATATCCTTTGCTTGGCCACTACTCTTATTACTTGATCATTACTTATCTTGGTCATTACTCATATTACTTGGTTACCACACATTAACCACATTAATATGGTTTTGCTCCATGGATCACCCAACTATTGGGCTTCCAACTTGGCTTAGTTATCTTAACCTTTGGGCTTTGCATTAATAAACCTTAACTTGTTTATTAATTATCATTGGGCCTTAACATTTAATTTACTTGGGCTTGTACCAATTGTTAACCAATCTTCCAAGTCCAATAGCATTACTTAATACATATACATATTGTTTATGTATTATTCTCGTATTATCATTCGTATACAACTTTGTTATATACGATATTCCATTCTTCTTACAAACTCGTATAATACTTCATATTATACTCGTTTTCTTTCCTCGTATAATGCTTGCGTATCATACGATTAATACTTCCTTATTAATACTTCGCTTTCCTTAATATTCTTGAATTAAGTCCGCAAGCGAAATATTACGTTTTCCATAACTAGATTATTATTACATAATCCATCTTACTTTAATATTCTATCATTACGTATTTCTCGGAAATTCAAAAATAAATCCCGAGCAAATACCGATAAATAGTGTTTTTCGGAAAATTTCTCGGAAAACTTTTATTTTCGTCTTGGAAATTCAACACCTTAAATTCTTCACATAGCTCAAATACTACGATATTCCAACATCAATAGGTTATAGAACGAAAACCATCTTGATATCCCCATAATATGATTTTATTATTATTTAATTTAATAAAATCATTTTTACATAAGATTCGAATTTCTCGGTCGTTACAGACTCTGTCAAAGGTTCTGTTCTATGGCAGCAAGTCACCTAAACAAACAAGTTGTCTGATGGTGATGCAAGCCAAGAAGTTGTTAAGACAAGGATGTGTAGGATACTTAGCTTACATAGTCGATACACAGAAGAAGAGTGTGAAGCTAATAGAGATACCAGTCATACGAGATTTTTCAGATGTATTTCCAGAAGATTTTCCTGGACTTCTTCCAGATCGATAAATCTAAAGCCCCATATAGAATGGCTCCAGTAGAGTTAAAATAGTTGATGGTGAAGTTGCAAGAATTGCTTGACAAGAAGTATATCCAACCAAGTGTATCAATGTGGGGAGCACCAGTGTTGTTTGTTAAGAAGAAAGATGGATCGATGCGGCTCTGCATTGATTACCGAGAATTGAATAAGGTCACAATTAAAAATAAGTATCCATTACCAAGAATCGATAAATTATTCGATCAACTAAAAGGAGCAAGGTATTTCTCAAAGATAGATTTGAGGAGTGGTTATCATCAGTTGAAGGTGAGGCTAGAGGATGTACCAAAAACAGCGTTTAGAACTCGATATGGTCATTATGAGTGTCTAGTTATGTCATTCGTTTTAACCAATGCACCTGCAATGTTCATGGATTTGATGAACAAGGTGTTTAAACTATTCTTAGAAAAATTTGTTGTGGTGTTTATCGATGATATATTGGTGTATTCCAAAACTAAGGAGGAACATGTGGAACACTTAAGAGTGACGTTGGAGACACTGAGAAAAGATAAGTTATACGCTAAATTCTCAAAATGTGAGTTTTGGTTGGAACATGCACGGTTTCTTGGGCACGTTATTGATAAGGACGGAATTTCGGTAGATCTGTCAAAGGTGGAAGCTGTAATAAACTGGGATCATCCAAAGACACCATCAGAAGTAAGGAGTTTCTTGGGATTGGCAGGTTACTATAGACGTTTTATACAAGAATTTTCTAAGATCGTAACTCCGTTGACGAATTTAACTAGGATGGAAGTTAAGTTTGTTTGGTCAGAGAAGTGTGAGGAAAATTTTCAAGAATTAAAGAAGCGGTTGAGTTTAGCACCTGTGTTGTCATTGCCTGATGATACAGGGAACTTTGCGGTGTATAGTGATGGATCACATAAAGGACTAGGCTTTGTACTTATGCAAAATGGCAGATTTATTGTGTATGCATCACGTCAATTGAAAGATTACGAGAAAGGGTATCCGACTCATGACTTAGAGTTAGCCGCGGTGGTGTTTGCCCTAAAGATTTGAAGACATTATCTTTATGGAGAAAGGTGTGAGATATATACCCACCATAAAAGTCTGAAGTATATCTTTACACAGAAAGATTTGAATATGAGACAGAGAAGATGGTTGGAGTTGATAAAAGACTATGACTGTGAGATTTTCTATCATCCTGGAAAGGCGAATGTTGTTGTTGATGCCTTAAGCAGAAAGGGACTGGAGAAGTTGATGATGTTGACTGCTCAGGAGAAGCTAATATCAGAAATGGCAAAGATGGAGTTGGAAATTAAATATCCGATAGAATCCGACAAAAAATTGTTCCAGGTGACAGATAGTTCAACGCTGGTAGATAAGGTGAAGAATGCGCAACTTCAGGATGAGCACTGTGAAGAGATAAGAAGAAAAGTATTTAAAGGTGAGGAAGACAAATTTAAAATCGATTCGGAAGGGTTACTTTGATTCGAAGGGAGAATTCGGGTTCTGCCAGTACTGGAAGTTAAGGAGAAAATTCTGAGTGAAGCTCACAACTCAAGATATTTGATTCATCCTGGAGGTACGAAAATGTACCAGGATCTTAGAAATCATTTTTGGTGGCCAAATATGAAGAATGATGTGGCTGAGTGTGTGGCAAAATGTTTAACGTGTCAGAAAGTTAAAGCTGAGCATCAAAGGCCAAGCGGATTCTTGCAACCATTGGAGATACCGGAATGGAAATGAGAGTATATAACAATAGATTTTTTGGTAGGTCTTCCAACAACTCAGCAAGGTTTCGATGCCATTTGGGTGATTATCGATTGATTGACAAAGTCGGCACACTTTTTTCCAATCAAGATTAGATTTAACCTAGATCGGTTGGAAAAACTGTACGTGAAGGAAATTATTTTAAGACACGATGTACCGGTGTCCATTGTATCAGACAGAGATCCACGCTTCACATCTAATTTTTGGAAACGTCTACAAGAATTCTTGGGAACACAGCTGAGAATGAGCATAGCGTACCATGCCCAAACCGACGGACAGAGTGAGAGAACCATCCAAACACTAGAGGATATGCTCAGAGCATGTATCATAGATTTCAAGGGAAATTGGGATGACCATCTACCATTGGTTGAATTTTCCTATAATAATAGTTATCACGCGAGTATTGGCATGCCGTCTTATGAAGCGTTATACGGCAGGAAATGCAGAACTCCATTATGCTGGGATGAGGTAGGTGAACGTTAACTATTGGGTCCAGAGTTGGTACAACAAACTGTCGAGATTATCAAGGTGATTAGAGTAAGATTGATAGCTGCACAAGATAGGCAGAAGAAATATGCCGATCAACATCGATAAAATCGTGAATTCGATATCGATAGCTTTGTTTTCCTAAAAGTGTCTCCCTAGAAAGGGAAAATTTAGTTTAGAAAAATGGGAAAATTAAGCCCTAGGTTTATAGAACCTTTTGAAGTGGTTCGACGAGTTGGTGAAGTGGCGTATGGGGTAGCTTTATCTCTGGAGTTAGAGAATATTCATAATATTTTCTATGTATCTGTGTTAAGGCAATATATAAGCCTGATTATATATAAGCATGTGATAGAATATGAGCCATTACAGTTTGAGAAAGACTTGTCATACGAAGAAGTCCCTGTTTAAATTATTGACAGAAAAGAGCGAGTACTAAGGTATAAAGTGATACCTTCTGTTAAGGTAATCTAGAAAAACCACAATACTGAAGAAGATACGTGGGAACTTAAAGATGTTATGATGAAAAATTATCCCCAGTTATTTGCTTAATCTTGTATAGCGATTCTGGGGACAGAATCCTGTTAAGGAATGAAGAATGTAATGAATAAATTTATCGAGTCGTGATTCTTGGGACATAATCCTTTTAAGGAGAGAAGGATGTAACGATCGAGAAATTTTGTAATTTAAAAATTTATTGATTTAAATAAATTTTTTAGAATAATTTATTTATTGCAAAAAATAAATAATTGATGAAATTGTGGTGCATTAATTTAGTAATTAAATTGATTAAAGGTAATTTTATTATATGAAGATTTAATTTAATGAAATAATTAAATTAAATGAATTGTTTAATATTTAAAGAAATAAGTAAATTAAATAAAGTGATGTTTAAGTCTAATTTAATAATTAAATTAGATATATAATTATTTATTTATCATAAATATAATTATAATAAAAAATTATAATTATTATAATTATAATTGTAAGTTAATTAAATTGGTTACATGTGTGACTAATAAAAACTATATAATAAAAATATTATAAAAATAAATTGGAAGGGGAAATTTTTAGTAGCCAAACAAGGCCTTGTGGCCTTTGGCTTATTTGAACTGATGCAAACCTATTGGGTTTGTACCTGATGAACGTGGGAGAGAGAGACCAAGGCCAGTTATAATATGTGTATTTCTTTACCTATGGCTAACTAAGAAAAATAAAGAGGCAATTGAGAGTGAGAGCTAGAGAGAATTCTCTTAAATTGTCAAGAGAAAGTGAAGGGTTTGCTAAACATTTTGCTAAATCAAGGTATAATCTACCCTAACTCAATTTTTCTATTTTGTAATTTTCATTCTCTGGAAGTGGGGTTTTGATAAGTTGATTATAAGATATGGGTTATGGGTGTGCATAATTATATTTTAGAGTCTGTTATTGCTGTATATATACAGTGGTTAGTAATCAAATTTGTGAGAATTCAGTTTTCAAGAAGAAAAGTAAATAACAGTGTGTATATGGGTGTTTAAAGTACAAAATTTGATGTTCAATACTTGTTATAATATGCAAATTTATGTTAGATTATGTTAGTACATCAAGAAACGAAAATAGCGTAGTTTGAATCATGTCAATTGGTTGAGAAATGAAGTCGTTGCGATCAAATTCATTAAAAGTGTTAAAAGTAAAGAAATTGGGAAAATTGTGGTTTTGATCCTTCAAAATTGATTATATATAGTGTTTATGTTGTTAAAATGATGAATTACATTTTTATAGATGTTATTACAAAGTTTAAGTTGTTAGGTTTTGTGAATTTTGTGGAATTGGGTTGAATTTGGAGTCAGTCGTGTAACAGAGCTACAAACTGCAGTTTCTGTATGTGTATGGCGCAGTTGCGCCGGTACCATAGGCAGAAATGGTGCAGCTGCGTCGTAAGGCCTTCTGAGATTCTGCACCAGTGCAACTGCGCTGCTGCCAAGGCTTGGGGCAGCGCATCTGTGGCATGCCGTGAACCTAGGCAATGAGTTCTGATTATTTATGGGTTATAATATAAGGACTTAATCTAGTTCGGCATGCATGATAATGATGTTAAAACATAACGTGGTCTATAATAACAGATTGTAATGTGATGTAATATAAAGTGTGAAGATTTTAAGTGATCATTTAATTAAATTATGTAATGAACAAAAAATTGAAGTTTACAAGAGTCTGAGATAAAGGGTAAAGCTTATATTAAGCGATAGTAGATTTCAGATTTGTTAGGGTGGTTAACCAATGTGATTAGACATTAAGTTACGGTTATGACATAAATGGTGGGTTAAACCTATAAAGCTAATATTAACACAACTAATTGTTATTGTAATTTCAATGGTATGTGTAGGCTAAGTGGCGAACATTATTATAATTCTGTAGCTTACCCACGAGGAAAATTCCCTAACTTCATTCCCTTATTAATGAATGCAAGTTTCATAGCTACGTTATCTTTTATGTCATGCAAGCTTTCTATTCCAAATTATCATTGTACAAGTTCCTAAATTCTATATTAAAGTTGAGCAAGCCTAATCTATCTTGTGTATGATTGTACAAGATCTTGTAACATAATTCGTTACATCGAGCGAGTTTCACTTTCCTTATTCTTGTTATATTATTCGAAGCTTATACTGTTTTAATAAATTGATTGAAATGAGATTGTTCTAACTCTTTTAAATGTAGTACTTTGCATGTATACCATGTCTACTCATTTGTATACTATTTTTATTCGATCTTTGACTTAAATAACCTTATTCACTTCTAAATTATCATGTTAAACATTCAAGTAGCAAGCAAACTCTTATTAATCGAATTGGTCTATAATTGAAAAGTGTTCTAAAATTCTAGAACCACTGATAAGCTAGTTCCAAACTAAACTTTCTTTAGTGCGGTAATTCTAAATTCAAATTGAGACGAACAACCCTAACATAGGGGATTATATACGTGTAATGCTTAGATGTTTGTGCACAATATACGGTACAAAGGGCTGACCCCCTAAGTACGTTAAGAAGGGTCTGTATAGTCCAAATGACTTTTAAGGTTGAGGTAATAATACCTAATTACCGGGGATATAGTTCGTGGTCTTAACACCCTCAGATATTAAATTCAAACTTGTTTTCTATTTTTAATTCATAGAACAAGTTCACCATTATTCAGTATTCGTTGTTAATTCTCATGTTGTTATTATTATTACTCTCTATATTAGTGAGTAATTGTTTTCTCACTCTTGCATTTAAACACTTCAACTAAAGTTGAGAAAGTCGATGATCCATCTTCCAGCAAAGGAAAGGGCAAGATATTCAAGTGTTGAAGATTTATGAGAATTTATTTGAATGAACTATGTTATAAGACTTAATTTAATTATGTGATGTATTCATCTTACTTATGTAATATTTTAAGGTTAGATTGCCCGGGATTATTTTAAATGGATGTAACCCTTTAATGGGAAAAATTATTTTTTAAGTTATTTAAATTATGTCTTTATCCTTTGATATGGGTAGTTAGATGTAATGGTTTTGGATAGTGAGCATCAAATCCTGTGGGAATGGAGTACCTGGATTTGGGGGTGTCACAGTATTATTACAAATGATGTGGTAAAATTCCTCATTGGCCCGTAGTGCATTGATGGACAGTTGTTTGGCATGATAATGACCATTCGTGAAAACACGAATATCCTTGGCCCGTAGTGCATGGATAATTCGTGGTCGTGATACTAAAGATTATCCTTGGCCGTAGTGCAGGGATGATTCGATGATGTGGATTATTTATTAAGTTAAGTCTCGGCGATAAAATTGATGATAAACTTTTTAAATCGTAGAAGATAGTAGATATCATGCTCTACTTGACTCTTCTAATGGATTTCTTGTTCCGATGCAGTTAAACTTGATGTTTATTGTAGTTTATCAATTTAACACTGTTGAAGGCTAACAATAATTTATTCTACATTATCTTAGTCATAATATTTCTCCCTGGGCTAGTTGAGTTCACCCTTTTGCTTTAATTGTTCTCTTCAGGAAATGAGAACGTAGCCGGGACTAGTTGGGGAATGGACTGATGGTCCGAGATGGTTGTTTTAGCAGTCCTCACTATTTAGTGTGATAATAAATGTAATGAGAATTGAATTTGAGTTTGGTTTTTGTTTATGAGACAATATTCGTGTAAAAACTATCATGTTGTCTAATTAAGTTTGTATTTATATTCAGTACCATGTATTTGGCGACCTAAGATGGGTGATGTATACCTATTTTGGGGGTGTCACAGTTGGTATCAAAGCTTAGGGATATGATCCCTGGCTATGATGTGAGACTAGAACTAGGAGGGGAGAGACGGGTAATTCATTTGCTAATATGACCAACCTAAGTTTATTTGTTATTTAATTGGTCAGTCAGAATATAGGGATAATATGTGGAATGTCAATTAACCCTTGTTTTGTGCAGTGTTTAAAAGTGGCATATGAAAATGTTGAGATCAGCAATGAAGCACATGAGATCGTTGAGTCACCAATGATCAATACCCATGATAATGTGCAAAAGGAAGACAAAAATCCTCAGGTAAACAACAACACCGATCAAATGATGAACAATGGGATGTTTAGAGGCTTTATGCAATTCATGCAACATCAGGTAAGAGCGGCTCCTGTTCAAAATGTTGGTGGAAACACTGGCAACTCACAGATGGTAACCGCTAAGCAATTCAAGGAGCTGGGACCATCGAAGTTTTGGGGAAAGCCAGAACCACTTAAGGCGGAGACGTGGATAAAGCAGATCACCAAGATATTCGAAGTCTTGGGATGCTGCAAGGGGCAAAAGGTTCCCTTTGCCACCTTCATATTGCGAGGAGAGGTAAATTACTGGTGGGAATTTGTAAAGCATACTCAACCTACCACACTGAAGATGTATTGGGAAAAGTTCCAAGAACTGTTCAACGACAAGTACTTTCCCGAAAGTATTCATCACATGAAGGATGTTGA